>JANAVB010000999.1:16987973-17017769 GCA_029216955.1 Iris pallida | reverse complement strand
GGGTGAAAACTTGATAATGATGAAGACGGTAGCTCGTCGACAAACGTAAGTATCGAGGCCGATCGGGAAAAATTTACATGCATTAATATTAAATCTACATTGGTTTTTTGTTAATTTAAAATTTACAATATAATTAAAACTAATATTACGAAAATGCTATTTGCTCCAAAAAAATTTGGGTGATACCATCTTCCATTATGTGGCAAATGACATGGTTGCTAACATGATAGCTGACATGACAAATTTAACAATAAATTAATATTAAAATTAACATTAATAGTAAATAATAATTTATATTAAATTACATTAATTTAAATTATATTAATATTAACATTAATTAAATTAATATTAACATTAATTAACATTACATGCATTAATATTAACATTATATTAATATTGACATTAACATTAACATTAAAAATTTGGATAATTATTTGGGGTTAAAATTTGCCATGTCAGCTGTTATGTCATCTGCCATGTCAGCTTTGTCATCTGCCATGTCAGATGCCACATAATGGGAGATGTCATCACCCAAATATGTTGGAAGCCCAACGACTAATTGTTAATATTAATACAGTGGCATTACCGTTATTTCTAATAGATTCGTGCCTTGTTCGGTTACACCCCTCCACGAGCGGGTTACATACACCCGCGTAACGGGGGTTAAATAGCCTTTTCCAAGAAGAGAACCCATCCGACTAGAGAGAAACAAAGAAAGAAGAAAAGAACAATCACAATGGAGAGGAGCAAGATCAACTGCAGAGATGGACCATCATCCCTACCGAGATTCTCTCGATGATACTGGTACGTCGGGATGCCGGCGGACGAGGTAATGCAACGTGCCCCCGGTTTGCCGTTCGTGGTGGAAGGCGCTCAATGGTCCCTTAGACTATTGGTCTAACGTCAACTTGGTACAGTGGTGCCGGAGGACCCAGCAAACCGCTGAGATTAGTTTGACTGTAATGAAGCTCGTGGCTCGCAGTGAGGGATATCTAGGGTCCCTCTCCGCGTACAGCTCGACGAAGCAGCTTTCTCTTTTGTATGTTTAAGGCCAGTACAAAATTTTATTTGGTCTTATTCTAATACTTTATTTTTTCTATTACAAAATTTTACGTATACTTTTGTTAATTTCTATTGATGTTTTCCCATTTTTATAATACAGTGGAAAATTTCTAAGGGTGCTGCACATTCCGAAGTACGACGTGAGTGATGAAACTTTCGTGAGACACTTGGAGTTTCTCCCTGTGCTGGAAGAACTCGACATTAGCTACTGCCTCTATATCACGTCGACTGGAATAATTTCTACCGAAAAGTATTACCCGTCTGGTCAAGCTGAGTAGGAACATGCTCCCTCCGGATTTCATGCTCAGGAACATGTTCGTACTGGACACGAAAAACAAGGCGGAGGAAAAGGCCATGGCTGATTGGATTCCGCATCTCGAGCGCACCTACATATGGGATTCGGCATATTCAATGGAGACACGCTGCGATCTATCATATGCAACTGCAAAGGTCTTCGCCTGCTCGACATACGTGGGTGCTTCAACGTGATCTTCGACGACGAACTCTGGAAAATTTGTTATGCAATACACGTTTAAAAAAACCCTTTGATAATGTAATCCCTACCAGGAAACCTGTGTACGAGTGGTATATGATTTAGATATTTCTATCATTCCTGGGGTGAATGGTGAAAACATTAGCATCATGCATCAACATTTCTTTATATATATTTTTTATTAGTCTACATACAAGATATTTTTTATGAGTTCGATTCTCCATTTTGAGCAAATTTTACTTTTGTCAATACTAATTTTTACATGATTATTTTTTATAAATAAAATGGATGTGATATAATGACGCCTAAGACGGCTCACTTCTGAGATTTCGACATTTTCCAACACAGATTTTACCATTAATACACATCTCAGTGTAATCATATCCAGAGATTTCGCCATTTTTCAACACAGATTTTACCTTATTCAAAATGAATTCTGGCGGTGCAAATTCTACTCATATTAGTGGTATCAGTGCCATTCACCATAATTAATGGTGATCGATACGAAAACATTGGTTTCTTTTTCACAACCCTTTAAAATCTATTTATACAGCCAAAGCCAAACTAATTCATCTTCACGAGCCTTCAAAACCAATTTATATAGATTCAAACAAAACTAAACAGCCAAACTATTAAAATTCACAACCCTACAGAACAGTCCTAAATGTACCATTTTCCGTCTTATATGTACCATTCTCCGTCCTACATGTATCATTCTCCGTCCTACCTCCGTCCTAAATTACCATTCTCCGTCCTATATGGACTATTATCCGTCCTACATGTATCATTCTCCGTCCTATATTTACCATTCTCTCCTCCTAAATGTACCATTCGTCGTCCTAATGTACAATTCTTCGTCCAAAATGTACCATTCTCCTGTTAGAGGAACGAAGAATGGCCATTAACACAGCCAAACAGCCAAACTAATTCATCTTCACGAGCCTTCAAAACCAATTTATATAGATTCAAAAAACCTAAACAGCCAAACTATTTAAAATTCACAACCCTACAGAACAGTCCTAAATGTACCATTCTCCGTCTTATATGTACCATTCTCCGTCCTACATGTATCATTCTCCATCCTACCTCCGTCCTAAATGTACCATTCTCCGTCCTATATGGACCATTCTCCATCCTACATGTATCATTCTCCGTCCTACATTTACCATTCTCCGTCCTAATGCACCATTCGCCGTCCTAAATGTACAATTTTTCGTCCTAGATGTACCTTCGTGTTATAGGAACGGAGAATGGCTATTAACAGTCCCAAAAATTGTTCCATACTAAGTTAAAAGCATAAATAGCATCCAAAATATTAACAATAGAAAAATTCTACAGAACCCAAACACCAGACTCGAACCTAGGCCTTCCATATAAAAGCCAACAGCACAACCAACTAAGCCTGGAAAGACATCAATAATGATAGTCTACTACCAAATGCTTACAACACTTTTACAACCTTCACCCATTGCTGACATATGGGCCATGGCCCACATGTCAGCAATGGTGAAGGTTGTGAGAGTGTTGTAAGCATTTGGTTGTACCTGTAGCATTATCCCCCAACTTCCAATAAGGAATAGGAAGAGTCGGTTAGGAACGTGTATATATATACATAGGGGTCCCCATTCATCTGAGTAGGTTGCATATTTAACATGGCTCCAAAAAGATCATCTGGTTGGGAACCATTGCCAGAGTCTTCTTCCAGCCGTCGCCGAGCCTCTCCGCATTGAGCACCCTCTGCGCCGCCTCCGACCCATGACTGGCTGGCACGGCTGCGGACTTCCTGACCTCCTGCGGGTTGTCACTGGAGGTCATCGCTCGACCTCTTCATCCGCGCCCAACTTTGACCTGTTGCCGATTACTCCGGAGGAACGGGATTCTCTAGAGAAGAGGGAAGCATTTCGCCGCCTGTGCCATAGGGCGGGTGTGCACCCTGCAGACTTTGCGAGATCCTCCGCGAGGCCAGTGAGGGCTAGACTTTTTTTTTTTTTCTTTTTTACAGTTTTTTGTCCTCCTCTTGTATACTTCTCCGGAGAATGTTCCGGCGACGAAGCTGGGATTTAATGAAATATAATATTTTGTTAACTCAATTTTTTCGGCTACAATCAAACTTTTACAACCTTCTTACAACTTACACCCATTTGCTAACTATAGCATTGCTCTTTATAATTAACAAATCTTGTTACGTCAAATCCATATATCAGCGACGATATCCCCATCATGACTTGTTACGTCATAGAATTGATTATGCTGCCAGCGTCAATCTTGCCGTCAAATCCATCTTAAATATGATTACAAAGTAAATAGAGGACAACTTTGAGTGTTTCAATTTTACTCTTTTCGAGTACATAGTCTTCTTATTTTCAAAAATTTAATCAAATATTCGAAAAATAGAAATATAGAGATTAAACTTCACATTCTTAAATTGTTGTCAATTTTTTTTAAATAAACATGTTTCCACCACATTTTTTCTGCCAAATTTTTCAATAATTTATACGGAACACGTGGATATATACTAGTAATAATAGTAATAAATTTAATTTTGGAAAGTAGTTTTTAAAATTAGGGTATCAAAATCCCAAGATTTATGTAGTGATTTCACATGGATATATACTAGTAATAATAGTAATAAATTTAATTTTGGAAAGTAGTTTTTTTAAATTTAATAGTAATAAATTCGACCGTCTTATACTAGTAATAATAGTAATAAATTTAATTTAAGACTCAAAACTATTCTAATTTTTTCCACTTCCCAAGGTCACATAAGACGGTCGAATTTTCCCTCTACTTCTCTCAAACCCTCTTCCTTCTCCCAAACCCTCTCCCAAACCCTCTTCTAATCAAAATGCCGTCGAAGAAACAACGACCGTCGCCGAAGGAAAAGAATCCACAAAGGGATGCGATACAGGCCCGAAGGGCAGAACTTGCAAGGGCGGCAAAAACCAAGATTATGGTCGCTAGGTCAAAGGCCGAAAGGGCAGCGGTGGAAGCAGCGACGGCGGCAGCGACGATGAAGGCGGAGGCGACAGCCAAGCCACGTGCAAAAAAGACTAAAAACACTCATTGCTCGAAAAAGACCGAAAAAATCTATCTTCGATACAGAGTCGTCGGAAGACTCAACTTATGAAGATCGAAGGCGTACTCAAGCGAAGGCTAAGGTGGCAACGGATACAAAGTCATCAGCGTACTCTGTGGATTTTGAATCCTCATCAGAAGAGAAAAATGAAGAGGAAGAGCAATCATCAAATAAGTCCCAGGCTGGAGAGGAGGTAAAAAAATTTAAAGACTCTAAAACTAAGAAGATTTACATTAAATATTTCAAGAAAAAGGATGTTATGCCTGAAAGATCAATTAAGATGGATGATGTCGAAGACGAAGCTTTCCTGGATATATTAAAATTCTATCAATTGAAGAAAATGAACAAATCCTGTCTTGAGAAAATCTCCCAAACAATAGTAAGAGAATTTTACTCAAATCTTCCGGCTGAAATTAAAGAAAAGAAGAGGATCAACCACTGGTGTTTCTGAGAGGGAAACTGATTAGGGTAAATGCTGCTGTCATCAACAAATTTTATGGATTTGATACAGTTCCTGAGTTTGATATGAAAGATATTGATAATGTTTCCATGACGGATGCAATTCATGAGATTACAGGTGTTTCGATGGGTGCCAAGACCCCTCAAAATGTATACAAAGATCAATTAAAAAATTTGTATAAATTGTTGCATGCCTACGTATCTCAAACACTCAACCCTACTGGACATGAGTTTTCCATCCATCCCGAGAGAGTAAAATTTCTTTATTATATGGGGAAGAAAAAAGATGGATATAGGTTCCTACATGTTCAGTAGAATGATGCATCTCGTGGGAAAACCAACTGCAAGGACAGCTCTCCCTTTCGGAGGATTTGTATGCTCAATGGCTAATAAACATTTTGTCCCAAGCTTAGCAGGGGATGTTTATATTAAAAACAAAGGCCCCATGAGAAAACTAGCCTTCACTCGAATGTTTGGAAAACGGGCAGCAGCTGCAAGCAAACCATCAACATCTGGAAAACCATCAACTTATGGAATCAAAAACACTAAGGATAAGGTTGATGATCTATACAATTTTGTTGCTGCAAACTTTGAGAATGTCTTCAAAGAGATGAAGACTATATCCGACAACCAGAAATTGATTCTGGATAAGATTAACCAGATAGAGGTTGAATTTGCTGACCAAGAATAAGATTTTCCTTCCCTCGTGAAGAAGGTAAAGGGGGCTAGCCCAAACTCTTATGCAAAAATACACACTATGCACATTGATACTTTAATGCTAGCCATCACTTTGATACTTCTATTTATGTTTCTGGATGTCATTTCTACATATAAAGTGAGTCAATACTGACTATAATTTTCTTAATCCGTCCCTCAAGGTGTAGGTGAAGGATATTTTGAGAAAGAAGAAGAAGTAGGAAAAAAAAACAAGAAGAAGAAGATGGAGACGGCTATGAAGATTCATCTTTTGAGTTTTGAATGTCTCTTATTCAATTTGGTTGTAATATTTGACTTGTAATATAGTTCTGAATATTTGTTGGTCATGGCGGACAAACTAAATTTTATGTTTGAAATATTGTAAGACTAAACTTTTCGCTTGTACTAAGTGCATAGTTCGTAATTTGTTTTGAAAATGTAATATGGTCTTGAATTTAGAGTAGGTCTGATATTTATTTGGATTATAGTATTGTGAATTATGCAGGTTCTATGTTGAATTACTAACGTTGATTGGGCAGATTACTGTAACATGAATTATGCAGTTTATTAGACTTGGAATGAAGTATACTTAATTTGATTATGATTTTTTGGTTGAAGCGTTTATTTGGTTGGCAGTTGGCCTTCATAGATGATATTGACATTTTGGTGTATTCCTTTGATTTGCAGATGCCCATCACAGATTTCATGAGTCCTGGGTGTATTGCTAGGGTTTACAGGTGGCCTCATTACGAATGCATTCCTGGGATCACTGAAACTTTATTTGATTGTAATGTGTTTTGCTTTCTGTAGAAAATTATTACATCGATGCTATCAGTATGAATTCGATGCCAGTGCCTGTTCATCCCTTGTTATTGCTGAAGCAAAATTATAATCCTACATGTTCATCCCTTGTTTTTGCAGAAATATAATTGTAATCCTGGCTGTTCATCCTTTGTTATTGCCATCCGTACATCGATGCCATCAGTATGAAGTCGATGCCAGTGTAATGCATAATATAATGTAAGAAAAATTCTCTTTGATAGTAGGTTAATTATATTCAAACATTCGCAAGAAATTTTGTTCAGCCATACAGTGGAAGCCTGATAAAATGATATTCGAATTATCTTGAAAATAATTTAATATTAAATTAATGTACTATGGTAAATGATATTAAAAATACTGTAAATATTTGGTGAAAAAATATGAGATACTTGAACATTTCCAGTCCTAAATGTACCATACTTTGTTAAAAGCACATAGAGTGTCCGTTCTCCGTTTTCAAAGAACGGAGAATGGCCATTCTCCATGTTAAAGGAACGGAGAATGGCCATTCTCCTTGAGAATGGCCATTCTCCGTGTTAAAAGCAAAGAGAACGGCCATTCTCCGTCCATTCGCCGTGTTAAAAACAAAGAGAATGGCCATTCTACGTCTATTCGCCGTGTTAACAGCAAAGAGAATGGCCATCCTCTGTGTTAAATGCAAAGAGAATGGCCATTCACCGTCCGAATAAAATATTCTCTTCGAAAAAATTATCATTAGAAAAGTAAAAAATATTTCGTCCGATCAATACAGATTTTTTTTAAATATGTGAGCAGATGATCCGCCCGACCTCAGAAGCAGGTTTCCTCAGTTCACCACCACCACCGTGACATGTAGCTTTATTAACAAAATATAAAATTATTAGATAAAAAATAAGATTTCTGACAATGGCACGGACAGTAAAATTAGAGCGGCGCTGCTGGTACTTCTTCTTGTTCGAGGAGGTTTCGACGACGTCCGACGCGAAGCGGACCGATTCTTCTCGGCGCAGCTGGTACTTCTCGTTGTTCTAGGAGGGCTCGACGACGTTCGATGCGATCCGGACCGATTCTTATTTTCTTCTTCATCTCTGTTCTCTTTCCACCACAACCACTAACACCACCACCACGACGGCCTGTAACCAAAAATAAATACGAAATATTAAATTGGATGGACTTTTGAGAGAGTAAATATGAGTTAATTTAGGGTGTTCATTGAAAAAATTAAAGTGAAGAATGACCTGCTAAAGCAAGTTACCAACAGGTCAAAAGTCTAAATCAGCATTAAATGATGTTTCTACACTATTATTCAATCCGAACCATTGGATCAACATCCAACGGTCTAGATTTCGGATGTATCGATACATCCATTTCCAGCGGATGTATTGTAGAACGATCCTATATATATATATATATATATATATATATATATATAGAGAGAGAGAGAGAGAGAGTGATAGGAAGAGAGACATGTGTTTGTGTCTATGTGTACATGTAATCATGTGTGTGTGGCAATGTGGCATGTGAGCATGGTGTGTGTGTGTAAAATCTAAAAACAGTGAGTATATGAGGGGGGCATGTGCGTGTGATGGGCAGTTATATATATATATTATATATATATATATATATATATATATATATAGAGAGAGAGAGAGAGTGATAGGGAGAGAGACATGTGTTTGTGTATATGTGTACATGTAATCATGTGTGTGTGGCAATGTGGCATGTGAGCATGGTGTGTGTGTGTAAAATCTGAAAATAGTGAGTGTAAGAGGGGGGCATGTGCGTGTGATGGACAGTTAAGTGCTAGTGTCAATGTGGGTTAATGTGTGTGTCCTATAAAACTGAATCAATGAATGGTGCATGGTGTGTCAGTGATAGTGAAAAACAAACTCAGGAATGTTTAGTGTAAAATTATCACGACCCGTTACCCAAATTGTTGGGCCAGGCCGAGTCATGCCCAGCCTACGTTGAGATAAAACGTAGTAAGCTGTTCTAAAGACAACAGGATAAGACTAAAATGTGCTAACAGTTCTATAAGTGAAGAAGAATCATAAATGCTCCAAACACAAAAGTCGTCGTATATAGTGAAATGTCCAAGTACAAGTGAACTGTAAAGTAAAACTGGATACATGTCCAGTTACAAAAGATATAGTCTAATACATGTCTTCTCTCAAAAGTCTAAGTAAACAAAAGACAACTAGGCGGAATTCCCCGCAGGAACATCCTCGTAAAGCAGAGCCGGGTCCTCGGCAGTATCTCCATAGTATGTGTCACAGAGTAACTCCTCCTCAGTAAGGATACCTACAACGTTATCCTGTCAAGACGGGAGCAAGTACTAAATCTAACAAACATATAATACTGATCATGTGATGAAAAGGAAATGACATATCATGTTGGTTCAGTTTTAGGTATATTTTATCATGGCGATAGATATACATTTTAAAGTTTAAAACTGTAGTAGGTGAGTGATCAGTCAATAGGTAATCAGGATGTACAGCGGTACATATCAATTTTTCTGATGTGCACATACGTACACATAACGGCATCGGTGTATATCCATACACAAATGCGGGACCATACATACGACACAGATACATATAGAATGTAACGGTGCTCGGTAAATACATACGGAGAAGGGGGTCATGATCACGTACACTACTAGCAGTTTCCCCTTAACACGTTGTTTAAGCATGTGAGAAAGATTTATGAGATACGGTATAAACATGGTAGAGACTGAAAGTAATGCAACATGTAAAGTTCTAACTTGCTACCCCAAGGATCAGCATTTAACATGGTTGGTGATTCACAGTTTTATGGTTTATAGCAGTATATAAAGTTCGTAGAAAGTACTTGCCTCTAGCAAAACAAAACAAAACAAGCTGCGATAACAATGCTATGGATGTCTGGTAGCTCGTAACTGTAGAAGTAAATACAACAACTTAGTTTTTATACTAAGCTAAAACACTAGGACACTAATTGGTGAAACATGACTTGTGATTGGGCACCTAGCCAAATGATGATTTTGGCATAGGAGACCAATGTGGGGTGACACAATACTCAAACTAACTTTCTAGGGTCTAGAAATCAATAAGAAAATCAAGTCATGAGTGCGCTACTACGAGCCACTATATCGAGCTAGGCATATATAGTAATCTGGAGTGCACCATAACGGCCACTATCTATAATTTGGACATAGAACAATACGTGAACATAAGCATGTACCATGTATATAGAGTGTACAATCATTCTTTAACTATCCAAGGTCATCTAATCATGTTAAGAGTCTATTACAATCGAGAAAATATCAAAAACGGACAAAACGGGCAAAAACGGACAAAAACAGCCTAAAACAGCATAAAACGACATACCGGCGGTATACTGCGGCATACCGGCGGTATACCGGACTAAAGACAGTAAGTTTCTGGTGCCAAAAAACGGCATACCGGCGGTATACTGCGGTATACCGGCGGTATACCGTTTTTCCAAACAGCAACAAAATCCAGATTTTCGCTAAAACTTGTTTCGGCCATAAAAACTTCATTTTAAATCGAAATTCGGACTTTCAAAAGTCAAAATTGAATAGAATTGAATTTCCAACAACATGGAAGTATTAGTTTTCACAAATCAAAACATTTGATAGATCAAAACCTCAAAATACTCGAAAATTATATCTAGAAACTCAGATCTACGCAATATTGTCGATCAAACCAAAAGTGCTATATACTAAACATGTTAACAATTTAAAGAAGCAAATTATAGGCCAATAAAACTCTAGTTTACATGGAAAACAAAAATAAAGTATGGTCATGCCACTTTTGAGCAAGATACACTTGCCTAGGTTAAGCTCCAAGCCTAATCTTCTAGTCCACCACCAAGAGGGGTACGAAACCACACTCTAGACCTCAAGGCCAAGCTCCTAGCAAAGCTCCAAGGGAAGAGAAAGGAAGAAGAAATGAAGAGAGAGTGAAGAGAATGAAAAGAGAGAGGAGAGAGAAAGTGAAAGGGTTTATATAGAAGGGGGAATTGATCTTAGCCGTCGGATCGTGATCCATGTCAAAATCTAAGTCAATCATGGCCATTCAAACAAAACCAAATGTCCATTGGGTAATAGGGTGCTTCCACACTATTCATGAAAATATCTAAATACTATTCATCAAAATATCCAAATACTATTCATCAAAATATCTAAAATCAAAAATATCTAAAATGTTGAAAATCTGTCTGGACGGTATGTCGTCGGTATACTCCGGTATACTGGTGGTATACTGGCCAAGGAAAAATCTATAAGTTAGGAAAAATTTCAAGGCATTACGAAAACCAAGAAAATACGAAATATGCTACAAATACGTATTTAAATTAAATGTTATTGAAAATTATAAAAACTATTTATTTATTTTTTTTGAAATCTAGGGGCTTACAAATCTTCCCTCCTTGAAAAATTTTGTCCTCAAAATTTACAAGGATAGAAGACTCTACAAACATTCTAACATAACAAGCAATGCAAACAAAAGACTAAGGCTATTATTAAGACTAACCTCTAGGGTATCAAATGGGAACGGGTGGTTCCCTCGCAGCGGTTGGGTCGAACAAGTAAGGATATCTCTCCCTCATGTCCGACTCCCTCTCCCAAGTAGATTCACCTGGGGAGTGACGGCTCCAAGCTACTCGTACTAAGGGTATAACCTTGTTCCTCAGCCTCTTCTCTCTCCTGTCTAATATCTCCACTGGCTGCTCAGAAACTGTAAGGCTCGGTCCGACTTCCAACTCTGAGTGATCTAGCATATGACTGGGGTCTGGAACATATCTCCTCAGCTGAGATACGTGAAAGACGTCGTGAACTCCTGCTAGGTTGGGTGGAAGTGCAACCCTGTAAGCTACCTCTCCGATCCTGTCAAGTACCTCGAATGGCCCGATGTATCTGGGGCTCAGCTTCCCTCCTCGTCCGAACCGGATCGTCCCTCTAGTAGGTGATATCTTCACTAGCACCATATCACCGTCTGCGAACTCCATCGGTCTGCGACTAGCATCAGCCCAGTGTTTCTGCCTGTCCTGAGCTACTCTAAGCCTGTCTCTGATCATCCCGACTTTCTCTGCTGCATCTGTGATCATCTCTGGCCCAAGCATAACTCTGTCTCCGACATCATTCCAAAAGAGCGGTGTGCGGCATCGTCGTCCATATAGTGCCTCGAAAGGAGACATACCAATACTGGCCTGGTAGCTGTTGTTGTACGAAAACTCTACCAAGTGCAGATGGCTCTCCCATGATCCTCCGAAGTCCAGCACGCAAGGTCCTCAGCATATCCTCCAGTGTCTGTATCGTCCTCTCAGGACTGTCCATCTGTCTGGGGTGGTACGCCGTACTGAACTTGAGTCTACTGCCAAACTCCTCCTGCAAGCTCCTCCAGTAGTGGGATGTGAATCTACTGTCTCTGTCTGACACGATGCTCACCGGCACTCCGTGTAGGCGAACTATCTGCTGTATGTATAGCTCCGCCAACTTCTCGGTGGAAAGCCCCACCTTGAAGGGTATGAAGTGCGCACACTTCGTCAGCCTGTCTACAATGACCCAATGGCATCCTTCCCTCCTTGGGAACGAGGAAGCCCTGAAACGAAGTCCATCGTAATATGTTCCCACTTCCACTCAGGAATGGGTAACGGCTGCAACAAACCAGCTGGCCTCTGGCAGCTCCGCCTTGACCTGCTGGCAAACTAGACATCTCGAGATAAAACGCGATACATCCCTCTTCATTCCGTGCCACCAAAGATGTTCCCGTAAGTCACGGTACATCTTGTTAGCACCAGGGTGAATAGAATATCTCGATCGGTGCGCCTCCTGCAAGACTGCCTCTACTAGATCTCCTTTGGCACGCACAATCGGCTGCCATGCCTCAAGGATCCATCCTCTGCTATAGTGAAGTCATCCAGCAATCCAGCTAATGCCTGCGGTCGAAGTCTGCGAAGGCTCTCATCTGTAGACTGTGCCTCCCTGATCTGCTCCATCAAATCTGACTGTATGTCAAGCGCCATCATCTGTATCACTGATCCTGGCCAAACTAGCTCGATACCGAGCTTCTCCAGATCCTCCCGCAAATGTCGATCAATCATCAGATACCATGCCATCGGATGCCTGCTCAGCGCATCCGCCACCACATTTGCCTTCCCGGGATGATACTGTAAATCGATGCCGAAGTCCTTCATCAACTCCAACCATCGTCTTTGCCTCATATTCAGCTCTTTCTGCGTGAACACATATTTCAAGCTTTTGTGGTCAGTAAAGATTTCCACACGCTCTCCGTATAAGTAATGTTTCCATAACTTGAGTGCAAAGATCACCGCAGCTAACTCTAGGTCATGGGTAGGATAATTCCTCTCATGAGTCCGCAATTGCCTAGATGCATAAGCAATCACTTTCCCATGCTGCTGTAGGACACATCCTAGCCCCTTCCCAGAAGCATCACTGTATATGGTGAAACCTCCAGAACCTGAAGGTAAAGTCAGAACTGGAGCGGTCGTCAGCCTCCTCTTCAGCTCCTCAAATGCTGTCTGGCAGTCCTCAGACCAAATGTACTCTGTGTCCTTCCGCGTCAGCTTCGTCATGGGTTCAGCTATCCTAGCAAAGTCCTAGACGAACTTTCTATAATAGCCTGCTAAACCCAGAAAGCTTCTGATATCTGAAACTGACGTCGAAGCCTTCCACGTCTCAACTGCAGCAATCTTCTTGGGATCTACCGAGATTCCATCTCCAGTGACTACATGGCCGAGAAACTCCACTCGGTCTAAAAAGAACTCGCACTTCGACAATTTGGCAAACAATCTCTCCTGCCTCAGAATCCCCAAAACTATCCGCAAGTGCTCTGTATGCTCCTCTGGCGTCTTCGAGTATATCAGGATGTCGTCAATAAACACCACGACGAACTTATCCAGATACTGGTGAAATGTCTTATTCATCAAGTTCATAAAGACAGCTGGCGCATTTGTGAGACCAAATGGCATCACCAGAAACTCGTACTGCCCGTACTTCGTGTTGAACGCCGTCTTCTGGATGTCTGCTGCCCTAACCTTCACCTGGTGGTACCCGGATCTCAAGTCTATCCTGGAAAACACCTTCGCCCCGTTCAACTGGTCGAACAAATTATCTATCCTAGGCAGAGGATATTTGTTCTTGATGGTGATGGCATTCAAGGCCCGGTAGTCAATACACAACCGGACTGTACCATCCTTCTTAGGCACAAAGAGCACTGGCGCTCCCCATGGAGAAGCACTGGATCGAATGAAACCCTTTTTCAACAGGTCATCAATCTGCTCTTTCATCTCTATGGCCTCCTTGGGATTCACTCTATAGCAAGTCCGGGATACTGGTGATGAACCCGGCTCTAAATCTATAGTGAACTCCACATCTCTGTCAGGCGGAAGTCCTGGAAGATCCTCTGGAATACATCCATAAACTCCCTAATGATAGGGTGTGGCGGTGCTGCGTCCCGACTGTAGCACAACAGTTCGGCTCTAGGCTGATTTTCGGCCCTGTCCTCCTGACGCTGAATGGTGTTGTGCCTGGGGGACTGAACAAAATACTACCCTCATGACAGTCTAGATGCATGGGCATAGCTAAGCCAGTCCATCCCTAATATGATATCATAACCGGGGAGTGGCATCACAAAGAATCGTCCCTCAAACTCTCTCCCGGCTATCATAATAGAGCATTTATAGCTAGCTCTAATAGGCACTGGTCCTCCTCCCGTCATTACTCTACTAATCTCCGCAGTAGGTGTAGATACTAGATGATGTTCTTGCATAAACTCTAATGATAGGAAGCTATGAGATACACCAGAATCAAACAAGCATAGAGCTAGAAAAGTATGCAAATAAACATGACCTGTGATGACGTCAGCTAAATAATCCGGCTCCCGAAACCTGCTCCGGCTCTGGCTCAAGGGCTAGGCTATAAACCTTCTCCTGAGGTCCCTTCTGCTGCTGCAGATGCTGCCCGAACCTCTGCTGCTGAGTCGGGAGCGGTCCTCTAGTCTTCGCTACTGGGCACTCTCGAAGCTGATGGGTGGCAGACCCACAAGCCAAACACTGTCCCAACTTCTTCCTGCAGATGGAAACGTCGTGGCCCGCCCTCTTGCAGAATGCACAAATACCTCCCTTCGGCTGCTGTCGGGGTCCCGGAGCTCTAACTGGCGGGGTCTGATGATGTGATATAGGGGGACGATAAGCCTGCTGGGGCGGCGTCGGTGCTCTCTGTTGGAAAGCCTGACGCTTGGACGGTCCCTCATGATGTACAGAAGCCGGCCTCTTGCTAGACAGAAGACGCTCCTCGATGCTCCGGGCTAACTCTAGGCTCTGGTAGTAGTCAGTCGTACCGTTTGCCACTATAAGAATGCCAATGTCTGGAACTAGACCATGGCAAAACCTACGGGTCATCTCCTCTGGATCAGCAACCAGACTAGGAGCAAAACGGCTCAGACGACTAAACTCTGCCGCATAGTCATCGACAGAATGGTTCCCCTGCTGGATGTTTGGAATCGTAGCCCCATGGCTACTCTAGCAGTGGTCGAGAAGAATTTCTTCTTGAACTGGGTCTTGAACTGGTCCCAGGTGGCTCTCCCTCTCACAAACAACGGCTCATTCCTGAACCAGACTCTGGCTAAGTCTATCAGCAGAAATCCTGCTGCCTCGACCTGAAGGTCATCCGGCATCCTAACTCCCAGAAGCTTCATCTCTACTGAATCTAGCCAGTCATCAGCTACTACTATGCCCTCAGTCCCTGAGAACTCCTTGGGATTCAGACCCATGAAGTCCTTGATCGTCCCCGCTCTCTGCCGTGGCTCTACATGTGGTAGGACCACGGGACGTCCCTCAGAACGCTCCATGCTCTGGCGGAGTAGGGTAGTCTGCTCCTGATGGGTTGTTAGGAACCCTTGGATCAGTATGAGCAGCTGGGTCCCGTCGAGTGTGACGGAAGCCTGGGTGGGTATAGTGATAGGGGGTGGTGGAAGTATCGGGTCCTGTCGGGCCTGTGATGTGGAAGGTGGTATCTGGGGTCTGTAGATCTGTGGAGTGGGGGAATGTGGTAGGTGGAGGTGTATCAGTCAACTGGTCAGCTGACTGGATATGGAGGGCCCCGTTCTCGGGTGTAACATGCTGGATGAACGAGTAAGCACCATCTAAATTACACATAAAAGACTTATAAGGGCTTATTTAAAGTAAGCAATCACATGCAAGGAAATCTAATTATAGTAGCAAACATGCGATATATTTCCTATGTTGCAATCCTAGCATTCCTCTAGGTGTTCTAAGCGTCATTCCTAATGTTTGTCTAATTATCTTAAGTTCCTAATTGCAGGCATGCTTGGTACAATAACGTAACCAAACAATTTAGTCGAGACCTGCGTGGGCCACCACTAAAAACATGTCACGATTCGTTACCCAAATTGTTGGGCCAGGCCGAGTCATGTCCAGCCTACGTTGAGATAAAACGTAGTAAGCTGTTCTAAAGACAACAGGATAAGACTAAAATGTGCTAACAGTTCTATAAGTGAAGAAGAATCATAAATGCTCCAAACACAAAAGTCGTCGTATATAGTGAAATGTCCAAGTATAAGTGAACTGTAAAGTAAAACTGGATACATGTCCAGTTACAAAAGATATAGTCTAATACATGTCTGCTCTCAAAAGTCTAAGTAAACAAAAGACAACTAGGCGGGGTTCTCCGCAGGAACATCCTCGTAAAGCAGAGCCGGATCCTCGGCAGTATCTCCATAGTATGTGTCACAGAGTAACTCCTCCTCAGTAAGGATACCTACAACGTTATCCTGTCAGGACGGGAGCAAGTACTAAATCTAACAAACATATAATACTGATCATGTGATGAAAAGGAAATGACATATCATGTTGGTTCAGTTTTAGGTATATTTTATCATGGCGATAGATATACATTTTAAAGTTTAAAACTGTAGTAGGTGAGTGATCAGTCAATAGGTAATCAGGATGTACAGCGGTACATATCAATTTTTCTGATGTGTACATACGTACACATAACGGCATCGGTGTATATCCATACACAAACGCGGGACCAGACATACGACACAGATACATATAGAATGTAACGGTGCTCGGTAAATACATACGGAGAAGGGGGTCATGATCACGTACACTACTAGCAGTTTCCCCTTAAACCCGTTGTTTAAGCATGTGAGAAAGATTTATGAGATACGGTACAAACATGGTAGAGACTGAAAGTAATGTAACATGTAAAGTTCTAACTTGCTACCCCAAGGATCAGCATTTAACATGGTTGGTGATTCACAGTTTTATGGTTTATAGCAGTATGTAAAGTTCATAGAAAGTACTTGTCTCTAACAAAGCAAAACAAAACAAGCTGCGATAACAATGCTATGGATGTCTGGTAGCTCGTCACTGTAGAAGTAAATACAACAACTTAGTTTTTACACTAAGCTAAAACACTAGGACACTAATTGGTGAAACACGACTTGTGATTGGGCACCTAGCCAAAATGATGATTTTGGCATAGGAGACCAATGTGGGGTGACACAATACTCAAACTAACTTTCTAGGGTCTAGAAATCAATAAAAAAAATCAAGTCATGAGTGCGCTACTACGAGCCACTATATCGAGCTAGGCATATATAGTAATCTGGAGTGCACCATAACGGCCACTATCTATAATTTGGACAAAGAACAATACGTGAACAAAAGCATGTACCATGTATATAGAGTGTACAATCATTCTTTAACTATCCAAGGTCATCTAATCTTGTTAAGAGTCTATTACAATCGAGAAAATATCAAAAACGGACAAAAACGGGCAAAAACGGACAAAAACAGCCTAAAACAGCATAAAAACGGCATACCGGCGGTATACTGCGGCATACCGACGGTATACCGGACTAAAGACAATAAGTTTCTGGTGCCAAAAATGGCATACCGGCGGTATACTGCGGTATACCGGCGGTATACCATTTTTCCAAACAGCAACAAAATCTAAATTTTCGCTAAAACTTGTTTCGGCCATAAAAACTTCATTTTAAATCGAAATTCGGACTTTTAAAAGTCAAAATTGAATAGAATTGAATTTCCAACAACATGAAAGTATTAGTTTTCACAAATCAAAATATTTGATAGATCAAAACCTCAAAATACTCGAAAATCATATCTAGAAACTCAGATCTACGCAATACTGTCGATCAAACCAAAAGTGCTATATACTAAACATGTTAACAATTTAAAGAAGCAAATTATAGGACAATAAAACTCTAGTTTCCATGGAAAACAAAAATAAAGTACGGTCATGCCACTTTTGAGCAAGATACACTTGCCTAGGTTAAGCTCCAAGCCTAATCTTCTAGTCCACCACCAAGAGGAGTACAAAACCACACTCTAGACCTCAAGGCCAAGCTCCTAGCAAAGCTCCAAGGAAAGAGAAAGGAAGAAAAAATGAAGAAAAGAGTGAAGAGAATGAAAAGAGAGAGGAGAGAGAAAGTGAAAGGGTTTATATAGAAGGGGGAATTGATCTTAGCCGTCGGATCGTGATCCATGTCAAAATCTAAGTCAATCATGGCCATTCAAACAAAACCAAATGTCCATTGGATAATAGGGTGCTTCCACACTATTTATGAAAATATCTAAATACTATTCATCAAAATATCCAAAACACTATTCATCAAAATATCTAAAATCGAAAATATCTAAAATGTTGAAAATCTGTCTGGACGGTATGTCGTCGGTATACTCCGGTATACTGGCGGTATACTGGCCAAGGAAAAATTTATAAGTTAGAAAAAATTTCAAGGCATTACGAAAACCAAGAAAATACGAAATACGCTACAAAATACGTATTTAAATTAAATGTTATTGAAAATTATAAAAACTATTTATTTATTTTTTTTGAAATCTAGGGGCTTACAAAAATCTCAGAAATCAAATGATTGGAATTAGTGAATGGTACACAAGTCTCATATTTCAGTTCTCAGGAATTCTCAGAAATTTGTAGAGTATCACATGTGTGTGTGTATGTGTGTGTATATATGTAAACAATAGTGTGTGTAATGAAAGGGGTTAGTAAAATCAGGAATGCAGTGAGTGAAGAGGGTGTCCATAGTGTACAAACTCAGGATTTAGTGTACTCTGGAACTCCTTTACCTATGCAGGAACTGTCATATGTGTTGACAGATACATTCAGATACAGAGGATATAAGCATCCTCTGGGTACAAGGGAGGTCCATGGATCAGGATCTCATGGATACAAAGACTGGTGTCAGTGTCGAAATCAGTAGCAGGTAAACATCAAGGCAATTCTCATATCCTAGTCCAATGTGCAACCAGAGGTTCATGTCATGGAGAGGTCTGATACACTTGTGTAACTCTTTACTCCTGCTTTGTACCACACCCTTACCTGAGTGTATGGAAAATACCTACTGGTTTTCCATACCACAATAAAACCCTTGCCCCTTCTCTTAATGTTCTTGGGCTAGGTACATCAGTTGTACCCCCAATATAGGTGCTTCTAATCTATCCTCTGGTACACTTATCCAATTGTTATTCTCTATTTCCCAAGCACAGAGGCAACTAAGGCTTATACCTATCTTCTAGCCCATAAGTGAATGCCTACTTTAAATGCCAGGTATCATTTTAGATACCAATTTGGTAAACTAATACAAGTGTATCAATGTGTAAACAGGTATTAAATTCCTGTTCTGGTATTGCGTATTTTAACAGCAATGAGTTACCTGCATTAGGAGATACCAAGGCTCGTGTCAACTGATATGAGAACATGTGTCATGAGTCAACAAATGCTGGAAGGGTCTGATACCAGCATTACCTCGACTCCTTATTATAGTCGAACTCATGGGCTGAGCATTAATGCTCACAACAGTTCTATTCCTCCTCCTAGGCATTACATCGAGCACCAAGGACTTTAGACATGACTGAAAATTTAAAAGTAAGTTTGGTGTACCTATATAGGTGGCTCCTTGCTCGAACTGTTCTTCGATTATCTCCTCCTCCTCGAGTGCTATGGTAGTCAACAAATATTGTGAAACTCTTAGGGTTCCAAAGGGAAGGGTCGGCTGCCTATTTATATTCATAGTTCGGGATTATCCACAGGGTTTTAGATATGGGAACAGAAATTTTAATACTGATTTGGATCGACCTGTTCATGCCGAGGATTGGGAGGATATTTGTTTGAATTTCGATTGCTGTTATCCTCATGGCCGAGTTCTCAAACGGCCAGTGAAGAAAATTCAAATAAAAGAGAGTTTACACTATAGCCCCTATTAATACCCTTTATTACTCCCTTGGTCCTTCTTTGATATTTTAAGTGTAATAAATCTATAAATCATAACATTATATATATATATATATATATACAATAACAAATATATGAGGCAAATAAAAATGGATTTCAATTTAATAGATTCAAAAAATTTGGTCAAGGGGTTGACAACGTAGGCGGATGACGATGGGATCTGCTGGCGACGAAGTCCATGCAGCGTCGCCAAAAAGTTACAGACATAACGGTGGCACGGGCGTCCAGAGCGGTGCTAGGCGGGGGAGGCTCGATTGGGGTGACCAGCGGCTAGGGTTAGGATTTTTCTTCTATTGCTTCTGGATTTTTGTCGCATCAGTTTCCTGTGTCGGAATTGGGATGTGTCCGATGTTGGACTCGAAAATTGATTTTGTGGTTGTAATGATTGATAACATAGAAACGGACGTACGAGTCCGAGGTGATTGATACTAGGTGGCGTTGGCTAGAAGAGGCAGGGGTTGGCTGCCATTGTGGGTTGGTCGATGACCGAGGAGAGGGGACGGCTAGGATTTTTGTTTAGGTTTTCCTTCTCTCGATTGATTATATATACAGGTGGAGAGACTAAAACTGATGAGAATGTGATAAGGATTAAATTAGAAGAAAGGATTTGATGGGATTTCGTTTGGTTTTGAAGAGAATAGATGGATCGGTTGATGACTCTTATTTCTATTCATGGA
The DNA here is from genome assembly GCA_029216955.1 of Iris pallida. Taxonomy (NCBI): domain Eukaryota; kingdom Viridiplantae; phylum Streptophyta; class Magnoliopsida; order Asparagales; family Iridaceae; genus Iris; species Iris pallida. The sequence continues at coordinate 16,997,178 of JANAVB010000999.1, read as the reverse complement.
TTGGATTGGTGTTAATCCTAGAAGGATTAGAAGATATCGAATTCAAATTCGATTTGGGATGTGAATGCTGGAGATTTGAGGGTTTGGGTAGCACCCAAAAACTTGGATATTTCTATATGTATTCGTATTAGAATCCTCCCAGATAAATGTTTATGAAAACTTAAATCAACTCAAAAATTTCTTAGTTGCTTAATCAAATCTAACTCAAAAAAACCAAAAAGATTATTTAAACCAAATTTATTCTAAATTGATCATACCAATACTTTAGTTTAACATTTAGTATTATCAACTAGTTTGAATAATATGGATTAAAATCTAGCTCAAATAGCGGCTCAACATAATATTTAAAAATAGTAAATAATCTTTAAAATAAATTTCATAAAATCAATTATCCAAATGTCGTTAAAAATAATTTGAATATTTGTATGTCTTCATAAATACAAAATAAAACTAGATTAACTAAATCTAACTATAGTATTTGATAACCATAGTAATTCGAATGAGTTTTCAATAATATCAAATATTATTCAAAACAGATTCCAAAAATCCAAATCATAAAGTATAATTTAATAATTCTATAATATAAAATAAATTAGACGAATCTTCTTTCTTTTCTAAAATATCTATAATAGAATTTAAAATATAATTTATTGTTTTTGAAACTGATTTGAAATAAAAGGAATATCAAAAAATTTGGAAAGAGGGGTTACAAATCTATCCACCTTGGAAAAATTTTGTCCTCAAAATTTCAAGGGCACGATTAGGTATGACTAAAATATAACCAAGAAAGTGATTTGATCAATGGACAAACGAGTTAGATCGTTAATAGAATTTAAACATTAAGAAAAGATATTTCTTTTCTAAAATATCTATAATAGAATTTAAAATATAATTTATTGTTTTTGAAACTGATTTGAAATAAAAGGAATATCAAAATTTTGGAAAGAGGGGTTACAAATCTATCCACCTTGGAAAAATTTTGTCCTCAAAATTTCAAGGGCACGATTAGGTATGACTAAAATATAACCAAGAAAGTGATTTGATCAATGGACAAACGAGTTAGATCGTTAATAGAATTTAAACATTAAGAAAAGATACTATGTGGCACGGATAAAGTATAGTCAACAGGATCTAGTCACCATGGTAAGGATATCTTCGAAATAGGATTAGTTTAAACAAGAAAAGTCTTTAGGCATGATTGACTACTGATGAAACTATATAGGCATGGTCAATGATAAAAATTGAAATTATTTTTGGCATGATCAATTAGTTAAGCAAAACTGCTTAGACACGATTATAGAATCAAAACCTAGGAAAAGATGCAAATTGACTCGATCAACATATAATAGAAAAAGTCTAGTCGCGGTCGAAATCTTTTAAGGATGTTCAAAACAAAATTGTTTCAATACGCTTACATATTTATCTATAATCATTTAGGTTAGAACCCAAAATCTAGCTACATTTTAGTAATCTAGGGGAAGGAAATTAAAATAGGTTTAAAAATGATGATTCAAAAAAATAGAAGGAGAAGGGAGGAGGAAGAACAACCAGTTTATTGAGAAGATAGTAACTAGGAATAAGGTACAAGTCAATTTGAAAATTTAATAGTCATATGCCAGTAAAAGATGTTGCCTCTATGGTATTCGAAACTCGTACACATATCCGAATTCACTTTATCGAGAATTTATGCCTCGCTAGTGTACAACTAGCTGCAATAAATTCTTGGTTCAAGTAATAATATAGTGACGAATACCCTATCAACTCTATCTAATCTTGACATAACAACTCAAGGATGAAATAGGAAAACCAAGACATAGTTTTAATAATGCTCGATCACCCATGCTTATTTGGAATTACTTCAACTTAGGGGTCATGCCTCGCCAGTGCGCTGCTGGCTGTAGTGAACCCGTAGTCTCCATAATTCAAATAAATGGCGACAGTGCACTGCTATTTTACCATTATGAGTCATCGAAAATTATTGCAACTATATTCATGAATTTTCAAAGAAGCTTCTAGAATTCCAACAAATTGATCATGATAGAAAGGTGTAAGTATTTGTTCTTGAAGAAAATATCAATTTTAAATAAAATGATCACTTAGATATTAATGTTGAAGACCAAACGATCGATTATGAAGGTGGTTGAACAAAAGAGAACAAAAGTTTCCAGTTTTTATTTCTCTAGTATTCAAGAATCGAAGGGAATGCATGTGTATCTTAAATTTCAACAAATTTAGCACGGAATAAACATATGGATATGTTACGATCATGTTACGCTCAAACACAATGGGTGGAGTTAAAATAATGTTTCTTAGAAAGATAGATTACTATGGCTAATAGGAAATAAATGGGCAATACAACTTTTATGATATGACGATGGTGGTTGAGGGAAGAAAATAAAACTGTACAATAATTAGGAATGAGGGAGGCCTAGATTACTAACGAAGAGTCTACCACCTTGGGTCATACCCTCGTATTAAATAAAACCAATATCCTTCTAGGAGAACCCCTAAGTTTATAATAGGGTTAGAATTCAATAAATTTCTACATAAATCATGTGGCATATATAGCAACCTTAACTACCCAAATAGTCAGTTGAATAAGGGTTTCCTATTCCTAGTCCTTCTCCTGAAATTAAATTAGTCCTAATTATGAATGAGCATTTTCCTAGTCGCAGGCTCGCAATAGTACGACTAACTTAAGTACTATCATGAGTTCGCAATCTTTTGCAAAAATGGACCTGCATGGGCCACCACAAAAATTTGTCACAACCCGCACTCGCCTTTCGGAATACGAGTGTCCAAGCCAGCCTACGCCGCAGAGTCGGCGGTAGAACACTGTCACGGCCAAGATGCTCAAAATCATATAATAACAGTTATTGCTCATTCACATTTCTAAATTGATTACAATATTTATTTAAAAAATACAAGGTTCATACAATTAATGAAAATGATACCACTTTTATCTAATTTCTAGGTTTCTGCCTGCAAGTACACCCGTATCTCTCCATGCTAAGTGAAGCCACAGCTAAACCTGAAAAAATATTGGTTTTCAGTCAGGAATGGAACAAGCACACAAAACGACGACAATGCAAAAACATAATAGAATTTACAAGACATAAAAATAACATATGTGAGATGAAAACTAGAAAGTAACTGATGGTATGGCAAGCGGTGAAGAAAACAAGAAAACAAATAAAAGACAACTATCTATGTGTTTTGAAATATCAGTTTCGACATGTGAATGGCTAGGGGTAAATCAGGCACCCTGCACGTGTCGTATGCAGCTGCTATTCTCCACGAAAGATACGGGATAGTTCTGAGTAGTCCACATGTCTACTAAGATATTTCTCCTTTCGATTAGTACTTATGGACTCGAACAAGTCACGAAACATGAAAACATGATAATCACAAAATATACTAAGTAGAGATCCATGATACTAATTTTCGTGTGACGAGCGCGTCAACAAGCAGCAAGACATATGTATAAACATGAAATGTATAAAATACTATGAATCGAAAAGCAATCAAAAAGTGCACTTGCATGTGGTCCTTTGCTGGTAAAACCGATACTCTCGTTGGGTCCAAGTTAGTCTGATTAGCCTAGAGTTGATATAAAATGGTTAGGAATTCGCGTGAATTAGAAATACATGATTGGTCGTGGTCACGATTGATCTAATCCAATAAAGACTTTGGTTTCAAAGAATTTCTTTAATAAGGAAAACATATACTTTTTTAAAATATGTAATATGATTAAAATCTGTAATCGTTTAAAGGCCAAACCCTTAATTGTCACAATCTAATTTTTAAACCAAAACATAAAGTAGGTCAAATAATGTAGTACTATATTAGGGTCAATAAGCTATCTTTAAAATACTAGAAAATAATATAATAATTATTTTTAGGAAACATTTATAATCTAGTTAGAATTTAGTTTTATGAAAACCACTTTTTACCAATACTTAAAAATCAATTTAAGCTAAAACCCTTATTTTGTCAATATAACCTTTGAGTCAACTTATTTTGAAAATAACTAGAAATCTATAATAGTACTTCTAAGTCAAAATTCATATTTAAATATCATAAAAATACCATAACATATTTTAGAAATATCATATAGATTGACAACAATTAACAATATTTATAAACTACTTAGAAATAGCCTTTTATTAAGAAAACTATTTAGAGATGCGTTTAGAGTCCATCTATAATATTTTCATATTAGGATATACGTATTTAAAATATATACACAAGTCCAAATTTATTTGTACAAATAATACGCTTTAATTCAAAGATATATAACTTCTTTTATGAAGCTCTAACATAGAATATGTATTTATGAAGCCCAACCTATTTACATTAAACTAAATTCCTCAAAGCCTATAGGCTAAGCCCAAAATTCAGTTTTGTCACCATACCCTTTTGAGAATATTAATTTTTATATATGTATCATAGCAATAATAAAAACTAATATTACCAATAAAAATAATAATAAATATATATAACATAGATTTTTACTAAGGCTAAAATAATCTAAGAGCCCAACATATATTACCAATTACCAGACAAAATAACACAGCCTCAAGCCCAACTATAAATCAAATTCCTTTCATACTTTGGGCCAAGCCCCATTTCTACTGGGCTCCTCAGCCTAACAACAGAAAACAAAGGAAAAGAAGGAAACCATTAAATAAAAGTAAAATGGTTAAAGTTTACTGTTAAGTGTTTAATGAACCCAACATTCTCTTCTTCCCCTATCCCCTAGTCTTTAAAGAAACCGAGAGAGAGAAACTCTCCCAACCCAAAGTCGAGAACTAAAAGAAAAGAAGAAGATGAGGAATAGAAAGAAGAGTTGAGGAAAGGCTCACCATGGGGGTCGGCATCCGGAGCGGCTCTGTGTGTGCTAAGGATGGAGGCAGATGAGGAGGAGAGGAGCGAGGGAGTGCCGACCGGAGTTCGGCTTGGCCACACGATGCTGGCGACCAGTGTGCGGTGTCGCCAGCCCCAGAGCTCGAGCGATGGTCGCGGTTGGACGCGGGCGGGACCAGATATGGAGCAGAGGGGCTCTGCTGTTCGACAGTGGCATCGCTAGCCCAGAAGCTTGGCCGCGGGTGGCACGACGTCCAGTCCCGTGCGGCGAGGATCTCGACGGCATAGCGGAGGGAGCGGCAGGTGGCCTCGCCGGGCGGAAACGGGCGATATGGCTGCTCGCGGGTGCTACACACCAGCTCGACGGTGCTCGAAGTCCGGGCGTGGTCACTGCAGTCGAGGAGAACGAAGGGGATCGTCGTGCAGCGGCGTTGCGCTGCATTTGGCCCTCGGCGGCGGGCGCGGAGGCGGACGACGATGGATCTGCTGGCGACGAAGTCCACGCAGCATCGCCGGAAAGTTGCAGACATGACGGTGGCACGGGAGTCCATATGGTGTTAGGCGATGGAGGCTCGATTGGGGTGACCAGCGGCTAGGGTTAGGATTTTTCTTCTATTGCTTTGGATTTTTGTCGCATCGATTTCTTGTGTCGGAATTGGGTTGTGTCCGATGTTGGACTCGAAAATGGATTTTGGTTGTAATAATAATAACAGGGCACGGACGCACGGGTCCGGACATGACTATGGTGGTGATTGATACTAGGCGCGTTGGCTAGAAGAGGCAGGGTTGGCTGCTATGGTGGGTTGTTTGATGACCGAGGAGAGGAAACGGCTAGGATTTTTGTTTAGGTTTTCCTTCTCTCGATTGCTTATATATACGGAGGAGAGATTAAAACTGATGAGTGATAAGGATTAAATTAGAAGAAGGATTTGATGGGATTTCCTTTGGTTTTGAAAAGAAGGATCGATCGGTTGATGACTCTTATTTCTATTCATGGATTGGATTGGTGTTAATCCTAGAAAGATTAGAAGATATCGAATTCGAATTCGATTTAGGATGTGAATGCTGGGTTTGGGTAGCACCCGAAAACTTGGATATTTCTATATGGATTCGTATTAGAATCCTCCTAGATAAATGTTTATGAAAACTTAAATCGACTCAAAAATTTCTAACTTGCTTAAGCAAATCTAACTCAAAAAAAAACCAAAAGGATTATTTAAACCAAATTTATTATAAATTGATCATACCAATACTTTAGTTAACATTTAGTATTATCAACTAGTTTGAATAATATGGATTAAAATCTAGCTCAAATAGCGGATCAACATAATATTTAAAAATAGTAAATAATCTTTAAAATAAATTTCATAAAATCAATTATCCAAATGTCGTTAAGAACAATTTGAATATTTGTATATCTTCATAGATACAAAATAAAACTAAATTAATTAAATCTAACTATAGTATTTCATAACCATAGTAATTAGAATGAGTTTTCAATAATATCAAATATTATTCAAAATAGATTCCATAAATCCAAATCATAAAGTATAATTTAATAATTCTATAATATAAATAAATTAGACGAATCGCCTTTCTTTTCTAAAATATCTATAATAGAGTTTAAAATATTATTTATTTTTTTGAAACTGATTTGAAATAAAAGGAATATCAAAACTCGGGAAGAGGGGTTACAAGAGGCTACCCCAGAAGGACAGAATCCTCCGATGACTCCGGTAACACCGTACCAGCCAGGACAGTCGTAGCCTACTATGACTTCGATGACGGCGCACCCAGAGGTTGCAGCACCCCTAGTCAGCCAGGCTGGGCAGACCACTACCGTGCCACCGGAAGGGAATGTACCACTACCTCCACCACCAAATTCTCGTAGCAATTTCCACCACCGTCGGGACCTCAGATGATGCCTCCACCACCGACTGATGGGAGCCCTACTTTCCAGTTTATGTATGCTATGATACAGGCTCAGTGGCAGCAGACTGAGCTGATGAGACAGATTATGATGGCAGCATTGGCTAGACCTTTACCTCCACCTCCGGCACCGGTACCAGCACCAATACCGCTCTGCATCCTTATGAAGGCTCTATCAAAAACTTCACAGACATGAACCCCAAGGCCTTCAGAGGAACAGAAAAGCCACTAGAGGTGTCTCAATGGCTTATTAGTACGGAAAAGCTACTGTAGGCATCCCAGTTGCCAGCTCGAGTTGGATGATAGTAGTGGACCTACTATTAGTAGATAATGATCACCACTGGTGGAAGGCAGAAGAGAGACGATTAGGCGCTGGGATCACCTGAAAGTAGTTCTATAATGCATTTTATGAGAGATTCTTCCCTATTCATGTTCGAGACGGTCTATACGACCAGTTCCTTCACTTAAAGCAAGAGAATATGACAGTTGATGAGTACACTCAGAGTTCAACCGCCTGAGTAAATTTAGTGTAGGACTGATCCCGACAGAGTTAGAAAAGGCGAGGAGATTCCATAAGGGGCTTACCAGAGCTCAAGTCTTATACGACTACACAGTCTCGTGTCTTCCATTCAGCTAACTTGGAAAAGCTCGTGCTCAGGAGATTCTTTGCAAGGAGCAGCAGCAGACATCTAGACACCATACACCAGTAGTTATACCAGCCCGAGCTACTCAGGAAGGACCTATCAGGAGGCCCATAGTACAGCACCAGAGAGGCCCTCGCCTTATCCGAAGCTTGTTTGCCACTACTGCGAAAAGCAATAACACCTTTAGAACGACTGCAGGACTCACCTTCGGTGTGCTTGAGATGTGGATCCAACCAACACATGCTCAGGACTGTCTGGAGCAATAAGTGATAGTATATGCTTGGCAGAACCTACGACCTACAGCCCTAGCACTTCCAGCACCATGGCCTGTAGCAGGAGCACCTCGTCCACCATTACCTCCTCAAGGCATACAGTACAATAAGGCCAGAGCTCAGGGCCGGGACAGAATTATGGACATGCATTTTTGCTTGTCATTGAGGATATAGAGACAGAGGCAAGGTCATAGAAGGTATGGTTTTAATTGTATCATTTACTGCCATTACTTTGTTTAACACATGAGCCACTCATTCATTCATAGCTACTAGTTTTGCCACTAGACACAGCATTCCCATTACACCCTTATCTAAGAACATTAGAATCCTCACTGGAGGAGTTGTACCTGTTAGTGGTATTTGTAGACTTTGTCCTGTAGTGATATATGGTAGAGAGATAAGAGTACGGCTCCTTGTATTCCTATGCCCACGTTCGATGTGGTTCTCAGAATGGACTAGTTGAGCCAGCATTTCGCTCTTATAGACTGCCATAGGGGCAGTATCGTCTTTAGACCACCGAATGCAACGGTGTTCGAGTTCACCAAGGAAGAAGGAGAGGGTATTGATACACCCACATTAGGGACTCACATGATGATGCAGGACACCCCTCAGTACCTTGTCATCTCTGAGTTCGAAGATGTAATCCTCAAGGATTTGTCGGGACTGTCGCCTGACCGAGATATCGAGTTTTCTATTAAGCTTATTCCGGGAGCCGAGTCTATTTCATCTTGAGTATATCGACTAGCACCGAAGGAGTTGGTAGAGATGAATACACAGATTGATGACTTATTGGAGAACGACTTTATTCGTGCCAGTGCGTCACCATGGGGAGCATACCGTTCTTTTTGTGCCTAAGAAAGACGGGACAATGCGCATGTGTATCGACTATAAAGCTTTAAATACAGTTACGGTGAAGAATAAGTACCTCTTACCATGCATAGACGATCTATTCGATCAACTGAGTGGAGCAAAAGTATTCTCCAAGATCGACTTACAATCGGGCTATCACCAACTGAAGGTTCGGAAGGAAGATATTCCGAAGACGGTATTTCGATCGAGGTATGGACACTACGAGTTCTTGGTCATGCCTTTCGGTTTGACTAATGCTTCCACGATTTTCATGAACTTAATGAACAAGATCTTTCACCAGTACTTGGACAAATTTATAGTCATCTTCATAGATGATATCTTAATTTATTCAAAAAGCCAAGAGAAGCGTGAGCAACATCTACGAATTATTTTGGGGACATTGAGGAATAAGCAACTTTTTATGAAGCTTAGCAAGTACGATTTCTTTCTCAAGGAGGTATCATTTCTTGGACATTGTTACTGGAGATGGCATATCGATAGATCCGAAAAAGATCACAGTAGTCAAGCATGGCCCGCTCCTACATCAGCTTCCGAGGTGAGAAGTTTTTTTGGACTTGCGGGTTATTACCGAAAGTTCGTAGAAGATTCTTTCGAATAACGAGGCCTATGACTCGACTAACTTAC
>JANAVB010000999.1:16622973-16982973 GCA_029216955.1 Iris pallida | reverse complement strand
CTATGAAAGTCCAAATTTGGACTCCTGTGGAAAATTGGGTGGTGTGGAGAAGCCATGGTATTTTCCACGAACTTCTTCTCAGTTGGCAACAAATTATTACTAGCTTGCACTTTGGTCGCATGAATCTTGCTTAGCCGCATAGACGTGACAGCATTGTTTGCTTCCTGACAAGGTAGCATTTATTAGCCAGCCACATGTATGCTTGAACCCTTAGCATCAGCCGCATATACAATGCATTTGGTACATTCTTGAAAAGCCAGCCGCATGAGAATGCATTTAATACATTTTTGGAAGCTAGCCGCATGAGAATGCTATTAATGCATTGTTAATGCATTAAAATATTTTGCTGCAGAATGCATGGAATGCATTTTGTTAATGCATTAAATAAATGCTTTGCTTTAGAATAAGTTGAATGCATTCTTTGCTAATGCATTCTTATTCTTTAAAGCTTTTGATTCCTTAATGTGCATGTTCTGGAATGAGATTGTCAAAGCATTAAATGCATTTCTTAGTGCATTGGACTAATGATTTGCTTTCAATTCTTTAATGTATTTTTCTAAACCTAGCCGCATATGATTTGAGTTCAATTTTTTAATGTATTTTTCTAACCCAGCCGCATAAAGGCTTAGTAATGCAATACTAATACTTAATGCTTGTCATTTTATGCTTAATGCATTAATAACTGCACTTTTGAATGAGCCGCGTAAGCACAAGCATAGCCGCATATGCCTTTCTCTAAAGCAGTAAAATGCATTCTTAAATCATTGATTGATTAAATGCTTTAATGAAATTGTCATGGAATACTTTAATACATTAATTAAATGCTTTGGATGGCAAGCCGCATAGGCTTCTGTACACTTATTACTTTATGCATTTAAACCCTTACACTTATTACATTTAAGACTTTATACTTATTATTTGAATGTTTTATGCATTTTAGACCTTGCATTTATTACTTAAAGCTTTATGCAATTAAGGCTTAATAATTGAATTTAATGCTATTGTTTGTGCAAGCACGTAGCTTGCATGCATGTAGCTTAGGAATTAGCTTGCATGCATGAAGCATCTGAGTGCTTATGAGCCGCGTGGCCCCTTTTGTAGTGAGCCGCACAGGAGCAGGAATGGTATATTTAATGCATTTTATATATATATATATATAGTGAGTCGCATATGCTAATGCACTTGTGAGCCGCATGGCATACTATAAATAATGTAATCATTGTTTGGCCAAGTGGGTTTAATGTATTGATTATTGTTGGGTCCCACATGGCCACTATACTTGAGTGGCAACGTGCCCCTTTTCTTTGTTTGAGTGGGAGCTTGCATTTATTGCCTTCCCACTCTCAGTCTTTTCTGGGTGCATGAATAATTCTTGTAGGCATTTACTCCTGGCCGCATAGCCCCATTCAGTTGTTTTCTGGCCGCATAAGCTTTGGTTGGCCGCATGGGTGGCCTTCCACTCTCTTTGACCGCATGTTTGTTCTCCCACTTTTGGACCGCATGGGTCCCACTTTGATTGTTTAAATGTCTTATTTGCGTGAATTGTGGTCCGAATTTCTTCCCACTCCCAACATGAAAGTTGTAGAGTTTCTCCTTGGCTTCAAGAATATATATATATATATATATATATATATATATATATATATATATATATATATATTATATTATTATTTTAATTGCTCAAGTTTCTTCCCTCCTTGATAAATGGCATGACTTGATAGTGACCTGCCGTGGTGCACTCCCGACATGATAACTTGACCTGACAAATTTGACATGATAACTTGACAGTGAACTTGACATGATATACCTGACAAGATAGTGGCCCGTTGTGGCGCACTCTTGACGTGATAAACCTGACATGATATTTCTCGAAATGCTGTTGCGACGGCTAGCACGACTTGACAAGATTAAACAACCTGAACACCGTGGATGATTGTGCTTGTACAAATGAACCCGTCTTGTCTTGCATCATGTCTAGGACGGGGATCCCTGAGTACCACGGTCAGGGGTACCCACTGAAATCAACTAAGGCTAACAACTAGAATAATCCAGTAGTCATGAAGAGATTTCCTAGCTACAGGCAATCCCGTTATCTGGGCGCCCCACTTGGGATCTGTAGCCTGCCGTCGAGTAGGGCACATTTCCAGCACACTGTCATGTGTTGCACCCTCTAAGTCACCTAAGGGTACATGCATTTCCTGGACGATGTACCCACTTGAATTCAACTCTAATTGCGTCCGGATAGCCTGAATGGTCTGCAGGGCTTGTGGCTGTGGAATAATCTCGTTGCATCTTGTTAGTAATTAGGCTTGTGGTAACCCTAGTTAGTTAAAGTATCAAGCCATACTTATTGCTTGGCCGTGAAATGTTGGATAAAGTTTACCAGTCTATTCTTGTCTTGATCCTGTACAAGATTATTACATGACCTATTTTCTTATCTTGTCGATAAATGGTGGGAGAAATCCAAGTTCTGTTCAGACGAAGGGTTACAACCCCGGTCCTTGTTTGGTTTACGGGTTGTAACCTGGTTATCTGAATAGTCCCATGGTTATCTCATCGTATATCACATGTCCTATTTTTTTTAATTATTATCTTTTATTATATATTATTACTCTTGTGCTGATTGCTGGTTTTAGTTCCTAAGTGAAGCCTCCTTTGTGGCACTTGCTCTTTCTGGGGTCTGACCCAGCTGGTTTTGTATGGCCAGATACCAGAGCAACTCCAGAGGATCTACCGAATCTCCAGCCACATGGTGACCACTAGAAGGAATCCTGACAACGAGTGGGTTATTTTTGGCTCTCCCACTCTCTTGTAAATTTATTCTTTTGAGGCGTTTAGCCGCCGAGCAAGTGTTAGCTCGTGTACATTTTTACTTACTGTCTGTCTACGGGCTGTAACATGATTGGCAACCTAGGGTTGATCATGTATGACTAAACTCTTGCTAGTCCTCACATTTTGTAACGACTAGCTTCATGATCAGCTGAATATGTAATGTTTGGGACGCCTTACTATTGTATATTTGGTGATCTTACATCTTGTAACATTTACTTACTTGCTTGTGATTGAGACACTAGGCTTGTTATTGACCCTAAGAGACTGATGGCTTGTAGATAAACCCTCATATATCTAGACAGACGTGACCGTATAGTGGAGTGGATCTCATTTCATTATACGTAGCTGGCTATGTCTGCCCCCACTCTCCAGTATTCTGGTTCTGGGGCGTGACATGGTTTAAGTGGTGGCCCATGCAGGTCTTGTAAATCAAGATATGTGAGGGTTTACCGGATAGATGTCTCAATCAGTATTTGCCTTTGATCTCTGCTCGTATCCCCTTGATCCCTGAAATTCTTGTCCTGATCACATGCTTGTAATCGTTGATCTGTCCTGGTTCTTCCTTATTGTTCCCATGCCGTCTTCTTCAGCGGCATTGAACCTGGACCTGCCGATCAGCAAGGCGGATCACCTCCCGTGGACTAGCAGCAACCAGAAGATCAGGCCCAACACTCAGGAGCAGCCTCTCGAGTCGTACATACTGAAGGAGAGCCGCCAGTTCAGCCAGTCCAGCCTGCAGAGCCTGATGATGGTACTTTGGTGGGTCTCATCAGATCATTGTTAGCTTCCCAAGATCGCCGAGGAGATGCCTTGCAACAGGCAGTGGCAGATGCTATGAACAGAGACGGTCATCCAAGGAACAGTGCAGCGAACAGTTTCAAGAGCCTGAACCCTCCATTCTTCGATGGCAGTGAAGATGCTATCGCTGCTGACGCGTGGCTCCAGGATACTGAAGTCATTCTACAGGCAGCCAAGACCCCGGAAGATGAGAAGGTGGCCGTGGTGCGCCTGCAGTTGTTAGATCTTGCCCGCAGCTGGTGGGCGGCGCAGGCCGTGGGATTAGTAGCCCCTATTCCATTGGCACTATTCAGAGAGAGATTCCAGACTAAGTACTTCGATGCGGTGGCTCGGTATGATCTTCAGACCAAGTTCACCAATGTGAAGCAAGGAGGCAGGACGGTCGACGGATATGCGGCCAAGTTTTCGAGGCTCAGTCGGTTTGCTCCCACCTTGGTGGCGACCGAGTTTGACAGAGCCCAGCGGTTCCAGCAAGGGCTCTATCTCAAGATTTTGTTGGCAGTGGAACAGTTTGAGCATCAGACTTTTGATGCAGTGTTGAGGGCAGCTAGGAGGCACGAGTATACCTCCCACAGGATAGGACCGAAGGTCAAAAGCGATCTCACGGCCAGATGACCCAGTCGACAGCACCAGCCCCGACAGTCAGGGCTTTGACAATTGGAACTCCGAGGCAGGCGGCCTCAGTAATGTCGGTCACGTCCCCTCAGCAACAGAAACAGAAACAGTCTTCCGCAATGGGCTGCACTCATTGTGGGAAGCCAGAGCACGTTGTTTCAGAGTGTCGTAGAGCTCAGGAATTGTGCTTGGCTTGTGGAGCACCGGACCACAAGATAGGGTCCTGTCCGAATAGAGCAGGTTCCTCCTCATAGGCCCAGACTAGTCCCTCGGTAAGGGGACCAGCCCCAGTCTAGCAGCAGCAGCAGTATCCATTGCCGAGGCCATTGCCGCCTCAGGCCCAAGTGTTTCAGCAGCAGTACCAGCCTCCGAGGCCATTGCCGCCTCAGGCCCTAGCCTTCCAGCTACAGAGACCCCAGCAGTATGCCCAGGTCCAAGCTCAGATCCAGAACCGGCAGAGAGGTTCCTAGCAGGATATATTTTCTCTTTCTCGTGCCTTCGATTTCCTTGCTTACATACATGATTGCATGATTGATTGCTTAGTATAGCTTGCCTGAGATTATATAGCTTGTCTTTGCCACTCTAGCCTCATGATTAAATTCCGAGGACGAAATTCTTTTAAGGTGGGTAGAGTTGTAATGCCCGTGGTTCGTATTACGTATTGGGAATACGTGTACGTATTTCGAGCACGTATTTTTTTTTGGTTTGTCATAATTAGTTAGCCTTGGATATTTTTTTATATTTATTTTTGCATGTTGCATTAGCATGGTTCATCATGGCATTGCATTGGCTTGGTTTGGTTCGGTTTAGTGGGTTTGGCTTGTTTTGGTTTTATGTGGAGAACCACTCTCACCTACCACCACTCCCACCATAAATATCTATCCCACTCTCTCTCTTCCATCAATTCTCATTAACTCTTTCTTCTTCCTCCCCATTAATTTTCTACCTACCAGGAGAGAGTGGAGAACTTAGGCAAGTGCATCTTGCTTCACGGAGGAACCCTATTTTTATTGTTCCATTGTCTTCCTCATGTGTTTCTAAACCACTTTAGTACTTGTCATTTTTTATTTCCATGGTTAAAATTTTGTAGATCTAGCTTTGTGGTATTTTTGGTTTCCAGGGCTTTTGATCCATCACACTTGCATATTTTTGCTAGTTGATGGTTCCATGTTGTAGAGAATTTTGTTTTACCCCATTTTGACCTATGAAAGTCCAAATTTGGACTCCTGTGAAAAATTGGGTGGTGTGGAGAAGCCATGGTATTTTCCACGAACTTCTTCTCAGTTGGCAACAAATTATTACTAGCTTGCACTTTGGTCGCATGAATCTTGCTTAGCCGCATGGACGTGACAGCATTGTTTACTTCCTGACAAGGTAGCATTTATTAGCCAGCCGCATGTATGCTTGAACCCTTAGCATCAGCCGCATATACAATACATTTGGTACATTCTTGAAAAGCCAGCCGCATGAGAATGCATTTAATGCATTTTTGGAAGCTAGTCGCATGAGAATGCTATTAATGCATTGTTAATGCATTAAAATATTTTGCTGCAGAATGCATGGAATGCATTTTGTTAATGCATTAAATAAATGCTTTGCTTTAGAATAAGTTGAATGCGTTCTTTGCTAATGCATTCTTATTCTTTAAAGCTTTTGATTCCTTAATGTGCACGTTCTGGAATGAGATTGTCAAAGCATTAAATGCATTTCTTAATGCATTGGACTAATGATTTGCTTTCAATTCTTTAATGTATTTTTCTAAACCTAGCCGCATATGATTTGAGTTCAATTCTTTAATGTATTTTTCTAACCCAGCCGCATAAAGGCTAAGTAATGCAATACTAATACTTAATGCTTGTCATTTATGCTTAATGCATTAATAACTGCACTTTTGAATGAGCCACATAAGCACAAGCATAGCCGCATATGCCTTTCTCTAAAGCAGTAAAATGCATTCTTAAAGCATTGATTGATTAAATGCTTTAATGAAATTGTCATGGAATACTTTAATGCATTAATTAAATGCATTTTGGATGGCAAGCCGCATAGGCTTCTGTACACTTATTACTTTATGCATTTAAACCCTTACACTTATTACATTTAAGACTTTATACTTATTACTTGAATGTTTTATGCATTTTAGACCTTGCATTTATTACTTAAAGCTTTATGCAATTAAGGCTTAATAATTGAATTTAATGCTATTGTTTGTGCAAGCACGTAGCTTGCATGCATGTAGCTTAGGAATTAGCATGCATGCATGAAGCATCTGAGTGCTTATGAGCCGCATGGCCCCTTTTGTAGTGAGCCGCATAGGAGCAGGAATGGTATATTTAATGCATTTTTTATATATATAGTGAGCCGCATATGCTAATGCACTTGTGAGCCGCATGGCATACTATAAATAATGTAATCATTGTTTGGCCAAGTGGGTTTAATGTATTGATTATTGTTGGGTCCCACATGGCCACTATACTTGAGTGGCCACGTGCCCCTTTTCTTTGTTTGAGTGGGAGCTTGCATTTATTGCCTTCCCACTCTCAGTCTTTTCTGGGTGCATGAATAATTCTTGTAGGCATTTACTCCTGGCCGCATGGCCCCATTCAGTTGTTTTCTGGCCGCATAAGCTTTGGTTGGCCGCATGGGTGGCCTTCCACTCTCTTTGACCGCATGTTTGTTCTCCCACTTTTGGACCGCATGGGTCCCACTTTGATTGTTTAAATGTCTTATTTGCGTGAATTGTGGTCCGAATTTCTTCCCACTCCCAACATAAAAGTTGTAGAGTTTCTCCTTGGCTTCAAAAAAAAAAATATATATATATATATTATTATATTATTATTTTAATTGCTCAAGTTTCTTCCCTCCTTGATAAATGGCATGACTTGATAGTGACCCGCCGTGGTGCACTCCCGACATGATAACTTGACAGTGAACTTGACATGATATACCTGACATGATAGTGGCCCATCGTGGCGCACTCTTGACATGATAAACCTGACATGATATTTCTCGAAATGCTGTTGTGACGGCTAGCACGACTTGACAAGATTGAACAACCTGAACACCGTGGATGATTGTGCTTGTACAAATGAACCTGTCTTGTCTTGCATCATGTCTAGGACGGGAATCCCTGAGTACCACGGTCAGGGGTACCCACTGAAATCAACTAAGGCTAACAACTAGAATAATCCAGTAGTCATGAAGAGATTTTCCAGCTACAGGCAATCCCGTTATCTGGGCGCCCCACTTGGGATCTGTAGCCTGCCGTCGAGTAGGGCACATTTCCAGCACACTGTCATGTGTTGCACCCTCTAAGTCACCTAAGGGTACATGCATTTCCTGGACGATGTACCCACTTGAATTCAACTCTAATTGCATCCGGATAGCCTGGATGGTCTGCAGGGCTTGTGGCTGTGGAATAATCTCGTTGCTTCTTGTTAGTAATTAGGCTTGTGGTAACCCTAGTTAGTTAAAGTATCAAGCCGTACTTATTGCTTGGCCGTGAAATGTTGGATGAAGTTTACCAGTCTATTCTTGTCTTGATCCTGTACAAGATTATTACATGACCTGTTTTCTTATCTTGCCGATAAATGGTGGGAGAAATCCAAGTTTTGTTCAGATGAAGGGTTACAACCCCGATCCTTGTTTGGTTTATGTGTTGTAACCTGGTTATCTGAATAGTCCCATGGTTATCTCATCGTATATCACCTGTCCTGTTTTCTTTAATTATTGTCTTTTATTATATATTATTACTCTTGTGCTGATTGCTGGTTTTAGTTCCTAAGTGAAGCCTCCTTTGTGGCACTTGCTCTTTCTGGGGTCTGACCCAGCTGGTTTTGTATGGCCAGATACCAGAGCAACTCCAGAGGATCTACCGAATCTCCAGCCACATGGTGACCACTAGAAGGAATCCTGACAACGAGTGGGTTATTTTTGGCTCTCCCACTCTCTTGTAAATTTATTCTTTTGAGGCGTTTAGCCGCCGAGCAAGTGTTAGCTCGTGTACATTTTTACTTACTGTCTGCCTACGGGCTGTAACATGATTGGCAACCTAGGGTTGATCATGTATGACTAAACTCTTGCTAGTCCTCACATTTTGTAATGACTAGCTTCATGATCAGCTGAATATGTAATGTTTGGGACGCCTTACTATTGTATATTTGGTGATCTTACATCTTGTAACATTTACTTACTTGCTTGTGATTGAGACACTAGGCTTGTTATTGACCCTAAGAGACTGATGGCTTGTAGATAAACCCTCATATATCTAGACAGCCGTGACCGTATAGTGGAGTGGATCTCATTTTATTATACGTAGCTGGCTATGTCTGCCCCCGCTCTCTAGTATTCTGGTTCTGGGGCGTGACATACTTGATCGTTGGATTGTCATTCCCGCATCGTCAGGCAAGATACCTTGCCACCTTACTCTGTGATTACTTATTCTTATTTTCAGTTATTTATATTCAGCACTTCTTATCTTTTGTTAGTATTATATCATTGTGTGTCCAAGTCACTCTTGGGTGCGAGCGACCCTATTGGTCGTTTTTACTTGTTTTCGTTTTATTCTCTTGCATTGACTTAGCCTAGTAATCACCCATTGATGATGAGATATTGGTATATCTTATACGGCCTTGACACATGTCATCACGAGTTGTGAGTCACATGTAGGACACGTACCCGCGTAGTCGGCTGGCCATCGATACGTATGGAGTGTACGACGGATAGGAGTAGCTGCCAATAGAATTGCATGTTAGAAGATTTGGCAGTTACTAGAGGTTCTTATCAGTCATGGAGATGATGATACTAGGCATTGGGTGGGGAGAACAATACCTGACGTATGGGCTTATTTGCACTTTCCTGATTACCTGTGCGCTCCTCCGGACACACAGGCCCCAGGTGCCCTCTGACGTTTTCCAGAGCGTTATGGACGTACCCTTGCACATGATGCCCTCTGACGATCTTCGGACGTTACAGACGTAGGCTCCTGGTACCCTATACGGGAACTATGCCAATCCCATCTACAGCCATGGCTCATGCGTCGAAGGATTGTATCTCAACTGCATATTCACAGTAGAATGGTTAGGAACCATATATATTGCATGCATCCCCTTTTACTCTCTATTATATATCATTGTTTATATGGCATGGTATTTTCTTGTATCTTGTTACGTCCCTCTGAGGACCTGGTTATCTCTCCAGGGTTATACGATTTCTCGCAGGAGTACGGAGCAGCATTGGATCCTTCATATATTGATGGCAAGGCATCTCCTGCTGATTTGTAGTTTATTTATACATTGAGACGTTAGTGGACATCTTATATGTCTTTTCTTTCTATTTTACGGAGGTTGGACTCCGATCATTTGAGGCTATTTTTATAGCTGTTTGGAGTGGGTTGTCCACCCGGCTATCTCTTTGATACACTTATTTATTCTGGATTCTTATATCTTCTGTGTTGAGCTGTGATGAGATTAGATTATTATATTCTGGCATGTGATTATTTTATATATACAGCTTATATACGTATACGAGGATTTTATATATTGGAGTATTCTTCGTATATGTGCAACTGACATGTCTACGTACTTGGTCCTAAGTATTTTGGGACTGGGGCGTAACAACAAATTGGACTGATCAAGACTATGTTCTAGGATTGAACTCAAGAGTACACTAACTGAAGACATCCCCCACATGCAACATCTGAGCAGAATGAGAAAAGGGCTGAAAATTAAATATATATATGACTGAACCCATATATGGACTGATACTCAAAAGGAAAGATTTTGATTGAATCAAAATACCATATTCACTAGGACTGAACTTGATTAAAGGCTGAGCATGTGAGGATCTGCTCATTTTATGAACTGAACCCATATATCTTTCTATAAGTCATGGACTGATGCAAGAAAGGAGTGGACTGATATAAAAGGGAAAACTGGACTGAGGTTAAGGTATTGGACTGATCAATAAGTTTAAGAATGGGCTGAAATCAAATAATATGCAAGACATTCACACAATGGATGATACTCTGAGGTTCTGATTGAAATAGTATGAACTTGGGACTAACTCTAAGGCTCTATGGACTGAACTCAAGGACATGGGATTGAAATTATCAAATTCCCCATCTTATTACAGTTCACAACAACAGTCCACAATATCTCCATACTCCCAACTCCACACACAAAGGTAAATACAAGGATTTCTCAGTGAATAGGAACTGAACACTAACATAATCACATATAGACTGAACAAGTAATAGGATATGGACTGATGCAAGAAATAGTGTAAACAGTACACTTATATACCAAAACAAGGTTCACATCCCCAACCCCCAATATCACATTCAAATCTACTCTAAATCACTATATAAGCCTACATATGATAACTCATAACAAAGCACACTTAACACAAGATTCAAAACTGAATTTAGAGCATCAGATGCTCTTTTGGTCATTTTGTCAAATACTTGGCGTGCGTATCGGACACGTTCATGATACGCACTCCAAATGGATTCAAACTTAATCCCAAGCTCACTCATATGTTCTAAATCATCATTAGAGCCTAACAAACCTATTTCACAAACCCTGGAAATCTCATTCTCGGATTTTCCCCAAAATGGGTCAAAATACAAAGAGAAAAGTCTCCAAATGAGAGGAGGATGAGTCAAAACTCCTCTCCATGGCAAACCTAATGCATATGGGTCCCTAATTGATGTATTTATACTAATTTGATGGAATTAATGGGTTAGAAAGCTTATACCAATTGGGAGATAGATTTTCAATGAAAATAGATCCAAGATTCAAAGTCCTTCAAGCTCCAAGTGCTCCAATCCTTCCAAGCTAGCCAATAGAGCCTTCTTCTCTCCAAGGGGAAGAGAATAAGACTAATTTGAGGGAATTTGAAGATAATTTGGTGGTAGGAGTGATTGGGGAAGAAGCTCATAATTAGGGTTAGGGTTTGGAGTGAAATGAGGAGGAAGAAGATGAAGTGGGACTTAAATAGGGGTGTGGGCTGCCATAGGGATTTAGTTTAGGGTTTTGGCTAAGTTGGAATGTCCACTAAGCCCCTCTTTAATGTCATGACAAGTTAAGGATTAAACCACTCTTCCTAATTAGGTGTTTAGTCAAATTTTCTAACTAAATCTTTCTAATCTAGCTAGAGACTAACTAAAGTTCAATTAGGCTAGTCCTAATCATCTAGTTGGATGGTCATGAGAAGTTGATTTATGTCCTCTAGGATCACTAACCACTATTCTAATCTAAAGGCTAACCATTAACCATATTCAAAAGTATAACATATGCACCATATTAATTATTTAGATAATTAACCAAAATATAAAGTTTAGTTTTGAAAAATAGTTTATCACTCAAGATATAATATGAAATCACAATGATAACAATTAGGAAAAAGTCAAAAATACTCATGTTCCAGAAAAGTGGTGGTTACATTTTACAACACATGATGCATAGGACAATACTCACACTTGATTGTCCTATGCCAAAAATGCAGCAAGTTAACATAGAAAGATAATCCACGATGTCGCATAGGGTATGCACTCGTGTCAAGCATATACGTGAAGGATACAACAATCTAATCATCTCACAAAATCATTGCATTATGGTAGAAGTAATTAGTTGAAGGATATTTAAAACAAACAAAAATGGGCAATGGGCGCATAAGCTAGGCATTATGCGTGCATAGCACCCTCAGGCGTATGGCGAGACCAGGAACATAACATAATCAGGCGCATGGTGAGACCAGATGCATGACACCAAATAGGCACACGACGAGACAAGCGTATGGTGAGATCATGCACATGCCACCAAATAGGCACATGGGGAGATCAGGTACATGCCACCAAATAGGCTTATGGTGAGCACAAGCACATGACACCAAACAGGCACATGGTGAGACAAGCATGTGCTTACAGTCCAGACACATAGGAAACCTATGTGCATTGTGCGCATGCTTGTCAGGGGTGTATGCTGCAGGTTCTATGGCCAGTTGGCATTTCTGTCATATGGCCTCCTGCGCGCATAGAGGGTTGTCTTCTCCAAACAGCAACATAAAACCGAGGATAAGCTCCAAAAACTCTACAACTTCAAATGGTCACAACTTTTTCAAAATAATTCAAAATCTTGCAAAATAGAAGCCAAAACTGTATGAAATTGAATTTCCTACAACATGGGACAACTGGTTTTCAAAAATAACAACTTTTACTAGATCAATCCCATATAACACCATAAAAACCTAACTTTGAAATTTAGATCTATGCCCAAATATCTCTATAGTCCAAAAATACCAAGTAGTAAACTTGTAGAGAATGTAGATGTGCATAATATAGAACAAAAATAAGTAAAAGAGATCGTGGAAACAAAATTTATGGTCACTCCATTAGGCAAGGTGTACTTGCCTAAGGTTGGTTGCAGGAAATAAATAAAGAAGTAAATGAATGGAATGAATGAGGAGAGAGAGTGTAAGTTTGTTAATATATGGTGGAAAAGATCTTAGCTCTTAGATGTGCCATGTCACCAATCCAAGCTAGGAAAACCATGGGTCCAATGGTCCAAGAGTGAATCGGACCATGAATTCATTCTACATGTGGGTCCTAGTACGGGTCTATGCCAATTTCCAATTATTATTCTACAAGTCCAGGGTGGCCTCACATATAAAATAAATCCAATGCTCGAAATCAGAAATACGAAGTACAAAATAGAGCTTCATTTATGAGAAAATTTTAAATATCAATTTTTTTAGGAATACGAAGTCTGGGAACTAACGTAACAGGGCCTCCAACTGCAGTTCAAATCTCTGCAACCTATCAAGTGTGAGTAGCCTTCCCAGGCCCAATTTGTATAGACACAACTGCATTTTATGAGCAACCACTTTGGCCCATACCACATCCATCAACTCCATCTCCGGGTGTGGAGCTTTGACATCATTAGCTACGGCTCTATGTGTGAACCGTTCCACCCAAAAATTATCTCAAATCTATGCATCGGTCTAAAGTGACGTGTCCACTCTAACCGTCCAAGTGATCTCCCTGAATTGCCGCATGCCACCATGTAACTCCGGACGCCAGACTCCATTCTTCAGAATGCCATTCACACATTCCCTCCTTTTAGTCCCTAAACACGCTATTGACCCTCCTCGCTCTATCAAGATT
Organism: Iris pallida; assembly: GCA_029216955.1. Taxonomy (NCBI): domain Eukaryota; kingdom Viridiplantae; phylum Streptophyta; class Magnoliopsida; order Asparagales; family Iridaceae; genus Iris; species Iris pallida. Next base: position 16,969,565 of record JANAVB010000999.1, on the reverse strand, counting down.
TAGTGTGCAATCCATGGGTCAAATCACACACACATATATATATATATATGTGTGTGTGTGTGTGTGTGTGTTTTTCAAGAAAAGAGCAGATTTCTATTAATAAGGGGAAAGGCCAAAATGGTGACCGCCTTTACAAAAAGCCCCAACCTGTGGGCCAAACAAAAATATCAAAACCCACTACAACTACAAACTGCCCCAAGGCATCACACACACACACACACACACACACACACACACACACACACACACACACACACACACACGGACCCGTTCGCGGAGTCCCGCCAAAGCCTCGCCCCCTGCACCATCGATCTGGGGGCCCGGACACACGCCCGCTTGATCCAACGGTCGAGGGCGATGGGGCTCCGTGGGACTTCGAATCTGGACCGTTCCAAATTGAGCCTTACTATTCTACAAAATGAGTTCCTACATTCAAAATGTAGAAATTCTTAGGCCCAGACTACGTCTTATGTTGCTGGGATGTGACCATCATGGAACTCCAATTGGACCTTACCATTCGACAAAATGAGCTCCTTCATTCTAAATAAAATAAAATAAAATAAAATAAAATAAAATTGGAATGAGCCTTACTATTCTACAAAATAAGCTCCTACATTTTGAATCTAAAAATCTAAAGATTGGGATGAGCCTTACTATTCATGCTCTTATATTTTCTCCTTGGGTCTGTTTGGTTCGGCTAATAAAGGTCGGAAGTAAGAAAACTAGAACTACTGTGCTCTCTCTCTCTCTCCTAACATCTGGTGTTTGGTTGGTGCGGGGAGTAAAAATTGGAAGTGGTGGTGGTAGGGTAGGGGGGGGGGGGGGGGGGGGGGGGGGGGGGGTATTTGACGACTGCAGTTCCTGTCATTTCCATTTTTCTTCTTTTGACTTTCAATTTTTTTTTCCGAAGAAGTCGGTCTGGAACTCCAACTGTTCTCCCGCTAGAAGGTGGTTCAGTAAAATAATAATAATAATAATAATAATATTGTTAAAGTATAATAAAAAATCCTAAAAATAATAATTTATGGTCCAAACTCCGGCTGGAGTTGTGGGGCAGTGGCCCAAAAAGGCATGCAATGCCGCGTGCATAAAGTCCCGTGCATAAAAATATTAAATTATAAATAATAATAATAATAATAATAATAATAATAACAACAATAATAATAATAATAATAATAATAATAATAATAATAATAATAATAACATTATTATTATTATTATTATTATTATTATTATTATTATTATTATTATTATTTAAACATAAAAAATAATGAATATTTTTGACCATATTCAAAAGTAAAAAATTATATAACTTCTCAATTACGACTTTTACAACTATCCAAACGAAAGAGTTAACCATCCAAACAAAAGAGCTCATAAAATATGCATATTTATGACGCGCATATGTAAACTCTCTGCTTCTAATTTTTTTAATTTTTTTTACTTCCATAAACCAAACACACACACTCCTCTACTGGGGCTGGAACATGATCGGTTTCCTAAAATACTAAAATATCGAACACCAAACTACCGGTATTTTTTTAACCACGTCCCGGCTCGTGAGACAGATCAGAGGCCACACACACCACCGGTCCCCTCCACAAGGACACCCCCTACGTGGCACGTGATCCTCACGCGCCCACTTAATCTCCCGCCAAATCCCAGTAAAATAAAAAATCACTCTCTTTCCCCGGTACTCCGCGCTTAAATTCAAAACCCAAACCCACCAATTAAAAAAATACAGCGAGCGGTAATCTCACGCTCCGGTGTCCCCACACCCTCCCACCTTCTCCCGCAAGAACCCTCCAAAAAAATCGAAATCACCCAACCCAAAATTTCAAAATCTTCCCCCCTCGAGCCTCTCCCTATAAAATTCCTCCAATCCCACACTTCCACTCATCATCACCCCCTCCTCTTTTCTAAAACATTTCCATCCTTCCCAAAATATCCCTCCGAGCTCTTCCGAGGATGCCGGCCATGGCGATGGAGCCGCTGCTGACCCCTTCCCCCGACCGCTTCTGCATGTTCCCCATCAAGTACCCCCAGATCTGGGAGATGTACAAGAAGGCCGAGGCTTCCTTCTGGACGGCCGAGGAGGTCGACCTCTCCTCCGACCTCCCCCACTGGCGCAACATCCTCTCCCCCGACGAGCGCTGCTTCGTCACCCACGTCCTCGCCTTCTTCGCCGCCTCCGACGGCATCGTCCTCGAGAACCTCGCCGGCCGTTTCATGTCCGACGTCCAGGTCGCCGAGGCCCGCGCCTTCTATGGCTTCCAGATCGCCATCGAGAACATCCACTCGGAGATGTACTCCCTCCTCCTCGAAACCTACATCGACGACCCCGACGAGAAGACCCGCCTCTTCTCTGCCATCGAGACCGTCCCCTGCGTTGCCCGCAAGGCTGACTGGGCCCTCCGCTGGATCGACAGTGCTGATGGCTTTGCCGAGCGCCTCGTTGCCTTTGCCTGCATCGAGGGCATCTTCTTCTCCGGCAGCTTCTGTGCCATCTTCTGGCTCAAGAAGCGCGGGCTCATGCCGGGGCTCACGTTCTCCAATGAGCTAATCTCGCGGGATGAGGGACTGCACTGCGACTTTGCGTGCCTGCTCTACTCCCTCCTCACCAACAAGCTCTCGGAAGAGAAAGTGCGGGGTATTGTCGCTGATGCTGTCGACATCGAGAGGGAGTTTGTGACTGATGCACTACCGGTGAAGTTGGTGGGGATGAATGAGGATTTGATGGGGCAGTATATTGAGTTTGTGGCGGACCGGCTGTTGGGGGCTTTGGGCTATGGGAAGATGTATGGGGCTTCGAACCCGTTTGATTGGATGGAGCTCATAAGTCTGCAAGGGAAGACCAATTTCTTCGAGAAGAGGGTCGGGGAGTATCAGAAGGCGTCGGTGATGAACAGCTTGAATGGGAATGGCGCGGGGACAATACACGAGTTCAAGATGGATGAGGATTTCTGATTGATGGAAATGCATGTCTGCTCCATTTCCTTTTAACTCTTGCTTCTAGTTCTAGTTGGTTTGCGGCTCTATTTTAATCATAACGAACGAATGAATGTTAATATATTGCTGCTTGATATCATAAAAATGGCTCCTTTTTAGTGTGTTCTTGCATGTAGTGTTGATCTGTTAATGGTGGTGTATTGTTGACCGAAGCATGTTTGAGAAATTGCCTATTAATTAGATGATACGCTTCTTCTTGCAGCTGAGTTGCAACTTCTGTGTAACGTAGATGTCTTTGGTTGTTAATAATATACGGATGGTTGATTTGCTCAAGTTCGAGTTTGTGTTTTTTTTTTTCCCGTTTTCCTGCCTTTGAATGCATTCTATTTGAGACAATGCCTATGTGATGATTCTTGAGAGAATGCATATGTAACTTGGATTGGTTGAAAAGGTGCTACTTGAAATTTACAAACAAAAAAAGCACTTTGACGTGCCTGTGCTCACGTACGGCGGCCCTTGGTCATTTGTTACCATTCCCAATCCATACCCTACCCGCTTCCCTCAAGAAATCCTCCAAACCCACAATCACCATATCCTCCAAATCTTGGTGCGTCCTCTTGGAGTGAGTGTGGTTTGTCCAATACTTGATCATTTGTTTGGCATGTTGGCTTGTCACAAGTTATGTGGTTGTTCTAGTTGGTTTGTTAGTTTTTGGCTTTATTTTAAACACAATGAACACAGTATTGGGCTTGTTATGGTGCTTAGGGCCTGCTTGGATAGGGGCCTGCTTGGATAGATGTAACTCTTTGAAAGTGTGAAAGTGGACTTGCGGTAAGTTGAGTTTCCGTTGACTTGCAACAAGTGAAACTTTCCAAAAATGTGTTTGGATAGAGTAATTTTTGTCTGCTGCAAGTGAAAGAAAAATTGGGTTGGTGTTTGGATGGTTGTTGTAAGTGAAAAAAATAGTTTGATTGTTTGGATTGTTGAAAGTGTAAGTTTTTTGGAGATGTGGTAAACCTAGGTATGGTTACCCCTAACTAATTTTTTTGTATAGATTAAAAATAAAAGTAATTTACCAAATTTATAACAATATTACACTTCAAGTTTCACAGCCATTATGATAAATTGGATTATATAAATTAAATTAATTATTATTATTAAATATATTTTCTTTTTCACATTCCTATTATTATCATAGTATAAAGACAACATGTATGAGAAATTACGGGACTATATTGGCCGAGCATCATACGCAAGAAGAGGTATAAGAACATGTATCAAAACCAACAACTTCAAGCCACTGAACCAACATAGGGCAGATATTCGTGACCAAATTCATGACCAGAAGATAGAAAGAATGTACCATCCAAAATGATACAGACCAAATTCATGACCAGTTAAGCAACAAACTAAATATTTGCAGGTAATCACAACAACATCTAAATATTTGTCACAACTCAATATTCGGAAATTTAAAACTTTATTCAACCTTTAAATAAATACAGCTGGAATGTAAAAGAACTGAATTAAATGCAGAATTCAAATAACAAAATTTTAAAACAACAAACTGGAAACTGGAAAATCTAGCTATGCGTTCGGCTCGTCGCCACAGGTCCTGCGTCCTCCAATGGAGACTGGCAATACCACACGGTACAGAACTGGGTCATAATAGCTGTTGTATAACACCTCAGCATCCTCAAAATCCCCTAAAAATGTTATCTCCAGTCAGGAGGGAGCAAAGTACAATTCATGATAATCTAACAATTGAAATAATAATAGAGTTATGCACTTTTAAACAATTTGAAAATAAACAGTTCTCCAGCAGTTAAAACATTGTGATGTGAATAGGCAATGAATATGACCGGATTGGGTTGTACAGTGAATGATATGGCTTATCCCCGTGTGTATGAGGGGTAAGCTAATACAGTTCTAAATTATTACTTTGGATGTGGTCATACTCATTACACTACTCCCCCAGTACCCAACAGTCAATCAGTCAGTGCTCTCAGAGAGAGTTCCGTGTTGCATCGTGGTTTAAACTTGCAATAAAATGATTATTAACTAATTGTAAACTAACACAAAATGTACTTGCCTTTGTTTACGACTGGAAACGGTGTTGGTTCCGGAAAGATGCTAGGTTCGTCTCCGAGACCCTACAGTTGGAGAACTTGACTTAGAACCATTGTGAAACCAAGCTAGGTGTGCTAGTTGCAATCTCTAGTAGCAGGTCCTAGTCAGATTTTAAGTTGTTTATTTAATCTACTGCTAACGTTTTACGACGCGTACTACGTTGGTTCTCATTTAGTTGGATAGCCAGTTTCTGGTTTTACTTGAAAAAATTGTCGTTACCGGTTAATTCGCAAAACTTTGTATTTTTAATATATATATAAAACTATATTTTCTTTCAATGATAAACCGTGGGTTTTGTTAATTATAAATACTTTATTCAAGTTATTTTATCGTGAAAAATCCTTATTAATTTATACAAAATATTTATCAGTCATTTTGTTACGAAGCGCCTAAAATATAAATGATAAAACCATCCAGAAAATTAAAGAAAAATCAATCCAGAAAATAAATAAAAAACCTAGACTACGCAATACAGGGGCACAGCTGACAGAATAGGAATCTGGGCTTATGCCCTTACAAATTTTACATAAATTAAAATAAGAAAAAATTAGTTAGCTCTGACTAATATCCTGTATTTTAAATATCGAAAACAAAAACTAAAAATAAAATAAATAAAATCTTAGGAGTCTCAGACTTGGTCCAATCGTCACTATTAGCTAATGCCTCAACGTCCGGGTAAAATCGGTTTCGTTTGCATTTCGCTAGGGCCCACGGACCGGTATGGTCGTCGCCCAAAAATCCATTTAAATAAATAATTTCCGAAAACAAATTTGAAATTCATTTCTAAAGTTTTATAAAAATTTGGGCAGCATTTCCTCTATATTCGGGATAACCCAAAACTGGGAAAATGCGCGAAAACACCCATAATAAAAGTCCCAAATCAGGGAACACCCAGAAAATAACTTCCAAACCATTTTACACCAAAATTAAAAAAACAGAATAATTCCCGAAGCTTAATCGGAAACCCGAAATATAGTTTCGGGAATTCCCGAAATGAATTCGGAAACTACGGTGCCCAAAATCCAAAACACATATTTCAAAAAAATCTGAAATAAACACAAAACATCATAGAAACATCTCCGGAAAATTCGAAGTTACTACGTCGCTCTAAAACCGAATTCTCGGAAGGGAATCGGGGACCAATTTCATCATTGACTACCGAAATGGGACGGGTCAGAGGAGTTATACCTTGGGTTGCTCGGCTAGAGCTCTCAGATGAAATTTATAGAAAAATAAACGGGAACAGCAAGTCAGGAAACCCGCGGACAGCGCTGGACGGTGCTGTCCAGATCAGCGGGGCACAGGCTCGCGAGAACCGGAGCAAAGGGAACAGTCGAAGTGCGGGACAGCGCTGGAGGAGGCCGGAGGCGGGCGCCGGCGTGAGAAAACCGACGGGTGCGGCTGTTGGCCGGAAAGGGGGTCGGAGCGGCCGGCGTGGGCGTCCCAGGGCGCGCGCGGGGAGGCGCTGCCGGCTGGTCGGGGGCGCTGGAGTGCGGGGCCGAGAGGGGGGGGGGGCGCGGGGCGGCGCCGGAAAGACCGCGCGGAAGACAGGGGTTGCGGCCGGGACGGCGGGGCGCGGCCGGGATGGCGTCGGAGGAAGACCGCTGGGCGGCGTTCGGGCAATGGGGCCACGGGTTGGCCGACGCAAGGAGGTCGGAGGGGATCGGGTGGCTAGGGCACGTTAAGGGAAAGAGTTGAGAGTGAGGGTTAAAAGCTCTTGTGAGAGAGAAAGAGAGTGAGGTGAAGAATGAGTAGTGGTGGTGGTGTTTGGTTTAAAAGGGAGTGGTGTTGTGAACGTATGGTGGAGAGTTTGCTGGTGGTGTGGGTTGATTAAATGGGAGGGGGAAAGAGTTGTGTGGTGAAGAGAGAAATAAGGGGCAGGAGAATAGGTGGGGGAGTGCTGGTCGTGGGGTGGGGGTAGACTAGGATTAGTATTAATTTATTATTATTTTTTTCTCTTCCCATAGCTAGCAATTACATGAGAATTATTCTGACTTGGGATGGGTTCGAGCTGGGACCGGGATCAAGAACCAGGTCCGGGACGGGCTGACAATCGAAAATCCATGTTACTAATATTTTAAAAATAGTTTCAATCTCGATCTCGAAATAATAATAATAAAAATAATAATTCTACAAACAATAATAATCACCAAAATAATTAGCTAAACCCAGGAAGCCGGTTTCACAATCTTCCCTCCTTAGAAAAATTTTGTTCTCAAAATTTTAAAGATAAGGGCCGGGGTACAATAAAAAACTTAGCCTTAAACAAAAATGAACTTAAATCAGTAGGCACGATCGGGATTATCAGAATATGATCTGAAATGTGATTGGAATGGTTGTTGTAATCAAAATCATTTTAGGCACGAAAAAGAACCTAGGTACAACCAGGATCATAGAATATAAGAGAACCAAATGAGATTTCATGATACAGGAAAGGCAAGTAAGGAGCGGGGGTCAACATTTTATTGAGAAGGCAGAAGGTAAAGGAATCTTTTGAGATAAGGAACCTAAATGTCAAATCAAATTGAAATGGGGTACAAAGATTTGTGACTCAGGAAGGATAGAAAAGTTGTACAATAGTAGGATATTAGAGATGATTAGAACATTATACCTATGATAGGAATGTAATCGAGTGAAACATTTCTATTGAGGGCCGAGTGATGATCAAAGAGGATAGAAAGTATGTCGTTTCACTGTTCAACGGTCAGAAGATAAGATATGCGGGAAAAGACTTACAAGATAACTATCTATGGCTTCCAAAATCTGTAACTAAATAATAATAAATAAATAAATTAATAAATAAATAAGATATAAGAATATATGTATGCAACGTACTAAGGTTGAAACAGAAAAGAGATTGAGGTAAAAGAGATTGATATGGTCCTAATAAGTTTTTAGGAAGATCAAGTAGAATTTTGTAGAAAATCTTTTCTTTCTGGTTGTGACAAGAGATTTCTGGAAATGGAGACAACCGCTAGAAATATAAATCCTCTAATCAGGCGAAAGTCAGAATGATTTGATGGTGCAAAAGACAACCATGGTATGAATATAGTCTGAATAATATTCGGGAACCAAATATGTTTGAAGTCATTTTGTCTCAAATTCATGCCTCGCCAGAGTGCACCTGACTGCAGTAAATTTTTGACCCAATAACTTGAATAATTTTAGGTTACCGAGTAGTCTGTCAACTTTATCCATTTCATGGCTAAGCAACAGAGAAGATCAACATGGTGCATTTAGGACATAGTCACGATAATATTCGGGAACCTATGAACACCTGAAATCACTTCAACTTTAGAGTCTTTTGCCTCGCCAGTGCGCAATTGGCTGCAGTAAACTCACAGTTTCCATAATTCAGATAATTGACTATAACGCAAGGTGCGAAGTCATATTAGATCACGAAATATTTTCCCAAACTTTGTCCATAAGAATTCAAAGGAGTTTTCGAAAAAATTCAAACGAGTTCTAAGGTTCTAGTCATGATAGGAAAAGATGTTGATGTATGTTCGTCTGGTTTCAAAAAAATTTATCAGGAAAAATATGTGTTCCAGTAGCTCTTGAGATTTAAGAGATTTGATTTTGAAGAAATTGATCAAACTTGAGTATGACTAATTGAGTTGGACACAAGATAAGGTAGAAGAATCAGAGCTTTGAATTGAGTTGAAGAAGCCAATGAGAATATTTCCGACAAATCACTTAAAGGATACAGACGTTTACCAAAATTATTTGAAGAAATAATTTCTTATCCAAGAAAAGTTTTGAGAATGTGATGGGTAAGTAGGGTTGACACAAAAGAAGTATGTCTTTATGGATTCAAGGAAGTCAGGTTAAAATGTTTTAGTAAAGCCAACAAGGGGATGGTTCAACAATTTAAAAGTTTTCAATGATTTAAAGAAGATTTAATAATAGGATGGAATCAATTCTCTGACTGTTCGTACTTCACGATACTCAAGCATTGAGTTTAAAAAAAAACTGTCTAGGCCTTGAATTGATCAAGAAGTTGCATAGAGAGAGTATGGCTTCAGGTTGAGTGGAGGGGATCAAAATAAACTATTTGGAATACCCTAGGAGATAACAATCAGTATTGAAAGTATTTTTGAAAATATCTTTTAGGGAAATCATGAACTAACTAAGCTGAACCAATTCTTTTGGTAATAATTATCCTTGAGGCTTTATAGTTCCAGAAGAATTTGGTTCAGGAATAGTTCCGAAAAAGTCAATTAAAATGAGGTTAAGGCGAATGGTTGGATACGCTAGTCGTAGAAGTACTCGGATAGATAAGGGTTTACCAAGTTTGCTAAAGAAGAATTTGAAACTCTAAATAGTAAAATAGATCTAGATTCTAAATAAAGATAGAGAAGTATGATTTGATCAACTAATTGAAATTTTGAAATAGGTTTGTTGAAGAAGGAGATTGGGAAAAATCTAATCCTAATCCATAAATAACAGAAGAGTATCGATGCTAAGGAATGCTGGAGTATGACAAGGATATGGAGGAAAATAACCTCTGAAAGCCGAGGGACACTAAAAGACATATAAAATCTAGAAACTAAAGTAGATAGTAAAATAGACCACCATACAATCGACCTATGCTGGATAAGGTTTAGGATGCAGAACATAAGCAAGGTAGCCTACCAGTCTATAACAAACAAAAATATTTATACATATATAATTCGGACCTATGTTGTGACAAATCAATGTTCTAGTGTTCTAATTGTTTCTAGATATGTTCTCCTAAGTTGTTGATCCGACCTACATGGGCCACCACTAAAAACATGTCATGACCCGATCCCAAATAATTGGGTCAAACCGGATCATGTCCAGCCTGCACCGTTGTTGAGACGGCGGCAGTAAGCTGTATCCACTATTGCAGGTAATCACAACAACATCTAAATATTTGTCACAACTCAATATTCGGAAATTTAAAACTTTATTCAACCTTTAACTAAATACAGCTGGAATGTAAAAGAACTGAATTAAATACAGAATTCAAATAACAAAATTTCAAAACAACAAACTGGAAACTGGAAAATCTAGCTATGCGTTCGGCTCGTCGGCCACAGGTCCTGCGTCCTCCAATGGAGACTCTGGCAATACCACAGGGTACAGAACTGGGTCATAATAGCTGTTGTATAACACCTCAGCATCCTCAAAATCCCCTAAAAATGTTATCTCCAGTCAGGAGAGAGCAAAGTACAATTCATGATAATCTAACAATTGAAATAATAATAGAGTTATGCACTTTTAAACAATTTGAAAATAAACAGTTCTCCAGCAGTTAAAACATTGTGATGTGAATAGGCAATGAATATGACCGGATTGGGTTGTACAGTGAATGATATGGCTTATCCCCGTGTGTATGAGGGGTAAGCTAATACAGTTCTAAATTATTACTTTGGATGTGGTCATACTCATTACACTACTCCCCCAGTACCCAACAGTCAATCAGTCAGTGCTCTCAGAGAGAGTTCCGTGTTGCATCGTGGTTTAAACTTGCAATAAAACGATTATTAACTAATTGTAAACTAACACAAAGTGTACTTGCCTTTGTTTACGACTGGAAACGGTGTTGGTTCCGAAAAGATGCTAGGTTCGTCTCCGAGACCCTACAGTTGGAGAACTTGACTTAGAACCATTGTGAAACCAAGCTAGGTGTGCTAGTTGCAATCTCTAGTAGCAGGTCCTAGTCAGATTTTAAGTTGTTTATTTAATCTACTGCTAACGGTTTACGACGCGTACTACGTTGGTTCTCATTTAGTTGGATAGCCAGTTTCTTATTTTACTTGGAAAAATTGTCGTTACAGTTTATTTCTTAAAACTTTGTATTTTTAATATATATATATATATAAAACTACATTTTCTTTCAATAATAAACCGTGGGTTTTGTTAATTATAAATATTTTATTCAAGTTATTTTATCGTGAGAAATCCTTATTAATTTATACAAAATATTTATCAGTCATTTTGTTACGAAGCGCCTAAAATATAAATGATAAAACCATCCAGAAAATTAAAGAAAAATCAATCCAGAAAATAAATAAAAAACCTAGACTACGCAATACAGGGGCACAACTGACAGAATAGGAATCTGGGCTTATGCCCTTACAAACTTTACATAAATTAAAATAAGAAAAAATTAGTTAGCTCTGACTAATATCCTGTATTTTAAATATCGAAAACAAAAACTAAAAATAAAATAAATAAAATCTTAGGAGTCTCAAACTTGGTCCAATCGTCACTATTAGCTAATGCCTCAACGTCCGGGTAAAACCGGTTTCGTTTGCATTTCGCTAGGGCCCACAGACCGGTATGGTCATCGCCCAAAAATTTATTTAAATAAATAATTTCCGAAAACAAATTTGAAATTCATTTCTAAAGTTTTATAAAAATTTGGGCAGCATTTCCTCTATATTCGAGATAACCCAAAACTGGGAAAATGCGCCGAAACACCCATAATAAAAGTCTCAAACCAGGGAACACCCAGAAAATAACTTCCAAACCATTTTACACCAAAATTAAATTCACAGAATAATTCCCAAAGCTTAATAGAAAACCCGAAATATAGTTTCGAGAATTCCCGAAATGAATTCGAAAACTACGGCGCCCAAAATCCAGAAAACATATTTCGGAAAAATCCGAAATAAACACAAAACATCACAGAAACATCTCCGAAAAATTCGAAGTTACTACGTCGCTCTAAAACCGAATTCTCGGCAGGGAACCGGGGACCAATTTTATCATTGACTACTGAAATAGGACGGGTCAGAGGAGTTATACCTTGGGTTGCTCGGCTAGAGCTCTCAGATAAAATTTATAGAAAAATAAACGGGGACATCAAGTCGGGAAACCCGCGGACAGCGCTGGACGGTGCTGTCCAGATCAGCGGGGCACAGGCTCGCGGGAACCGGAGCAAAGGAAACAGTCGAAGCGCGGGACAACGCTGCAGAAGACCGGAGGCGGGCGCCGGCGTGAGAAAACCGGCGGGTGCGGCTGCTGGCCGGAAAGGGGGTCGGGGCGGCCGGAGTGGGCGGCCCAGGGCGTGCGCGGGAAGGCGATGCCGGCTGGTCGGGGGCGCTGGAGTGCGGGGCCGAGAGGGGGTGGCCGCGGGACGGCGCCGGAAAGACTGCGCGGAAGACAGGGGTCGCGGCCGGGACGGCGGAGCGCGGCCGGGATGGCGTCGGGGGAAGACCGATGGACGGCACTCGGGCAGCGGGGCTACGGGTTGGCCGACGCAAGGAGGTCGGAGGGGATCGGGTGGCTAGGGCACGTTTAGGGAAAGAGTTGAGAGTGAGGGTTAAAAGCTCTTGTGAGAGGAAAAGAGAGTGAGGTGAAGAATGAGTAGTGGTGGTGGTGTTTGGTTTAAAAGGGAGTGGTGTTGTGAACGTATGGTGGAGAGTTTGCTGGTGGTGTGGGTTGATTAAATGGGAGGGGGAAAGAGTTGTGTGGTGAAGAGAGAAATAAGGGGCAGGAGAATAGGTGAGGGAGTGCTGGTCGTGGGGTGGGGGTAGGCTAGGATTAGTATTAATTTATTATTATTATTTTTTTTCTCTTCCTATAGCTAGCAATTACATGAGAATTATTCTGACTTGGGATGGGTTCGAGCTGGGACCGGGATCGGAAACCAGGTTCGGGACGGGCTGACAATCGAAAATCTATGTTACTAATATTTTGAAAATAGTTTCAATCTCAAAATAATAATAATAAAAATAATAATTCTACAAACAATAATAATCACCAAAATAATTTGCTAAACCTAGAAAGCGGGTTTCACAGGTATAAAAATGTATCTCATAAAACAGGACAAATTGAACCAACTTTAAAACGAAAATAAAACACAACAAATTGAACAACAAAGAGAGGAACTGGAAGCACAACAAATTGAACAACACATTGAAATGGGCTCAGAGGTATCAGAACATGTATCAGAAAGCCACTGAACCAACATAGGGCAGATATTCAAGCCACTGAACCAACATAGGCCTCAATATGAACTCTATCGTGGTCATCCACACAAGCAATACGTAGCAAATCATAGTTCCTAATTGAAGTATTAATCCAAGGTGCTAGTCTTGATTTGGCCTAGGGAAATCAAAATTGAGGACACAATCATTATTTGTCAAAATACCCAAGTAAATATACATCGTAGTAACATACAAAACTAAACATATTTACCTTCTTTAGGTCCTTATGGCTTTTTTCGTCCAAAATGATCATCTTGAGTTCGTCGTTCCAACCTGCACCCGACAATTCTTTTGTCTTCAGAATTTGTAACCATTTCACCTTCCATCTACGCATGTGATTGATAACATTGCTAACACTATAATTGGTACCAAACTTGTCATTGACTACTGTGACAACAAGTTGGTATGAACTGTTTCTAAAAGCTTTATCACATTTTCCCCTCCTCCGCTTCTTTTGCAAGAATGTTGTCACCCCCAGTTTTTAGAAACAGGGGTATTTTTATCATTTTATATTTTTGAATATTTTTAAAATTTATTTTATTATTTATGATATTATTTTGGGGTTGAAATTTATTTTATTATTTATGATATTGTTTTGGGGTTATTTGAGTCGGGTTCGAATTTCAACTCAATCCGACTTGAAATGGGGACCCGGGGGGTAGTTTGACTCTAGTGGGACCCACACACTAGTTAGGCATGGCCCACATGATATTAATTTTAGTCCACATGATATTAATTTTAGTTAGTAGTTAGACTAATTATTTATGGATAGGTTTAGTTTAATTAGAGACTTAAAACTAGACTAAATTGACCTCAACCTTTAACCCATTCCTAATTTAAATCAAATAGATTAGTGGGGGGCATTTTGGACATTCAAATAGGGGACACCTCACCCTTTTTAGGCAACCACCTATGGGGGGATAAGGAGTGAGTCACTCCTTCATTCATTTGTTTTCATCCACTTTTTCTCTCTTATTCTTCCCCAAATTAATTTAGAGATGAACCTCCATTGATTTCATCTCCAAATCAACCCTTTCTTCCACCAAATATTCTTCATTTCTCCTCTACTCCAAGGTTAGAGGGTGCTAGCCAAGTTTAGGAGGATTCGGAGCTCGTTCGTGTCCTTTTAGAATCTCTACGTGTCGGTGTCGTGTCGGAAGGATTTTCCTTTGAATCTCTCTCCCGGAAGGTATAATCTCTCCTCTAATCCATCCCTACATGCATATAGAAATATTTTGAACCCATAGGAATGACCCCCATGGTTGTATCTCCATTTGTGTCCATTTGGAGGTCATAGGAGTGTCATTTGTGTTGTGGTTGTGTCTATGTGGGAAAATGTCACGACCCGCACCCTGAGGAAGGGCACGAGAACGTGGGTACGTCCAGCCTACGCCGCAGTATCGGCGGTAGAACGCTGTATAGTTCGTCTATAACATCTAACATCTAACAACAATATGATATAACATATCATCTTCGCACGGAGGTATAATATGACATCTCAACTCTATATCTCAATCACAAGTCTAGGAAAGATAGAGCACGATATGGAATCAGATAAAAGAAAGGAACTGAATATAAATAGAGTTATCACACCACACAAAGTAGATGTCCAACACAAATAAATATAAGTCCTGAAATATAACTAAATCTCAACTAACAATCGGAACAATCCGATACAAACTGAAAGCTGTAAATACTAGACTAGACTAGACTAGGCTAGGCACCCTCTACCGAGCTAGATGCTCCTCGGGCTCCTGAAGGTCACCCTCTTGTGCCCCATAGAAGGTAGGGCAGTCATCATCATCATCTGTAATATTTTCAACAGGTCCAGTCAGGACAGGAGCGAGCACAATACATCTCACGCAGTTCATAACATGTTAGGAAATATAAGCGTGCAAAAGAGTAAGATACATGAACTGTAAGAAGATGTATATAAAAACGAGAGAGAATTTATAACTGAAATATATACAGGATAAGTAAAACTGCAATACTAGTGATTTAGAGCACAATATGGTTATGTAAACGGTTTAGGTTGCACAATAACAATAGGTCAAATCCATCATAACGTGAGTGTACAATGGAAGCGCACAATAGTCGTACAATGGGATTTGATTACATAACCATTCATACTCACCCTCCCCAATCAATACACAAGGATCCAATCCAGTTACGCTACCTTGTACAATAGTCTCCATGAAGCTCATGTGATAATGAGAGTACAATATGCACAATGAGTATACATGAATAGGGGTGTACAATAAATACAATATGTTCGTGAAACGCACATAACAATATGTATCTGTTGAACACAATAGAGATAACATCGCAAGAGAAGATCCATATAGTACCAATCCGTGATAATAATCGTGCCAGTATCAAGTACAGTAATCTAGAGCAAGAATGTAAATCCAGACAAGTATGAAACGGTCAGAGAATGTACTCGCCTGTCACCCTGAATGACTGGTATGAATGGATGTTCGAACTGGTGTCACAGAGTCCTATTTAGAGTAAAACAGGTTAAGATGTGTTCAATATGTAAAAATGGAAATCTGCAGTGCAAGCTACATGATTCTAAGTCAACTAGGTCAAAGTCAACTCTTGGTCAACTTTGGGTCAACTGTCTAGGTCAAACTAGGTCAACAAGTCAATTTTGGGTTATGAAACCATACTCTGTGCTTCTAGGCTATATTAGTCATATAGGACATTAGAACAACCCATTACCAATTGTAGATATCTAACTCCCTTACTTATCCCTAGGTGATTTGTCTATTCACATGCTCATACCCTATGCCCTAGCATGACACAACTCTAAGGTATCTCATATTCCTATATCAATTGTATATATATATATATATATATATATATATATATATATATATATATATATATATATATATATATACACTTATCCCTCACTAATACCCCTACCCAAGACCCAAGTGTGAATCAATGTTTCACACTAAGGAAGTCTCTCAGTGGCCTAAGGCCAAGCCAACCCTGCCCAAGGGGTAAATCCTCTGCCCCTCATGCCCCTTGCTAGAAATGCAAGCCAGGGCATGAGCAAACAGTCCTGCCACTGCCAATTGCCATAAGGCAATGCCAAGCATGGCAGTTGCCTTCACATTGCATACTGCAATTCCTAAGGCTGCCTGCATGCTGTGCTTGCCATATGCAATGCAAACTGCAAACCTTGCTGCTGCAAATGCAAGGCTTGAGCCATCCCTAGGTACTAAACTATATCCTAACCGACCACCTTAACTTAGCACTAGGACTTAACACATCAAACACTTCTTCTAGAACTGATACCAAACATTCATACTCACATACACATACAGGTTGGGTATTCACTGTCCAACCTGTCCATATGTCTGCAGGCCATGCTCGAGCTCCCTTCTACCATTCTTTCCTAGTTCAGTCCTCAAATCTGAAAGTAAACTTACTCATACTATTATAAGACAACACATTATACACTATAAGTATATACATCTATATACATAATACATTCTAAATTTTTATGTGTACATGCAAGTAATATAGATATCTAACTAAAAGTCTGATTTCATACTGCATTTCCCTCACCTCCTACTGTCCAGCTCCTCCTTGCTGTCAAGACCCTGCACTCGAGTCCCCATTTCAGTTTAACAATTTCAGTTTTTAAAAACAGTGTAATAGTGAAAGAGAGTGAGGGAAAGAGAGGGTTTGATTTCAGTCAACAGGGTTTAAATGCTTTAGAGTAATGTGTCAAAAGGGAAATGATTCTCAGTCCTATACTAACCAAATCTCAGATTTCTAAACAAACAGGGAATGAACCTACAAAACTGAGATTTGAAATCTCAGGTTTGATTCTCAGGTTCATGCAATGACTGTTAAGTCATTTCAGCCCCTTTCACTCTACTGCTCCCTATATGTATACATATATATATAATACATCATCACCTATATATATATATACATACAGACATATATACACAAATATACAGACATATATACACAAATACAAGGATATCTATAACTATTAAAACTGAAAATGGAATGTTAAACCATTTGGAAATTAGAACTTAATGAGCTTCACAAATCGAAAATCCATACCACAACCCAAATCAGTATGTATAAACCAAATTGGAGGGCTAACCAACCTAGGTAGACAGTATAACATCTCATTGGAATCTCTAAATCGAAATTAGCTCTTTAAAACTCATTTTTGAAATGCCAATTGTGTATCAGTAAAATCCCAGTTTTCAACAACATGACAGTTTCAGAAATATACAATTCGACCAAGAATTTAAACCCTAAAACCTAGTGAAATACAAAATCAGGTGTTTAGGAAGATCCCACACATATAGTCGTGTCATGGGGGAGTGTAATCGTGTCCAAACAGTGGACACGAAGTGTCCAATTTACAAAAATAGGAAGTATCAGTGAACAGCCCAGTAAATCCTCGTGCACGCGTGTGAGTCGAGCTAGGACACGACACACACATCCACAAGTGTCATGCACGTGTCCATAGCTAGGTTAGGTCTAGGGGTTCGTGAACACGTGTCTGTATCGTGTCCATGTGGTCGCGTGTCCACGCGCGAAGCGCGTATCAGTGGGGACTTTCGTGTGTGCACAGTCAGTTGAGAATCGGTGCAGCCCCGATTTCTTCCTAACCACTCGATGGTTTTGCCTGAAATTTCGTGTGCTTAATGACAGTCATTGCCCCTAGGTGCTGACCAAAAATGGTCGTGTCTTATGTCGTGTACAGGAAGAATTATGTGTCGGGTAGCAGGGCATGGGTACGGGGCCTGTGTGCGTGTGTGCGTGTCCATTTTGGACACGAAAACTTCCAAACTTTGACTCAGTCCAATTGATTAGTGATATACATATAATAACTTAATTTTCCTTTCAATTAGAATCTAAAATTAATATAATTTACTTCTCACAAACATTTCATCGAACACCTTATTTAGAACACCGATACGTGTCCGATACGGACACGAAATGGATACGAATTCCTACCAAACTTGGGCTACACCTAGGGGAACCCTAAATGAATGCATCCTTGGGAAGAAAACTAGAATTTAATAGGGTTTGTAGGGTTTTACCTATTGAGGGTGAAACCTTAATTAAGAGCTATTTGAATGAGGGCTTTCCTCGATCTTGCGACGATCCCGAGCCTCCGAAACCTTGCTAGCTACCCACAAATGGTACCCTCTACTATAGGGGAGTCCAATGCAAAAGACTAGGCTCAATTTGGACTTGATTTGGATATTTGGGGAGGAGTTGAGGAAGAACACTAAAAGAGGCAAATAAAAATGATTAAAAATATGCTAAAGGTTAATGTGTTGTATTTATAGAGGGGGGGATGTTTGATGGCTGCCATTAGGTTAGGGTTAGGGTTTAGGATGAGTGGTCAAGGCTTCTCCAACAATTCTTAACCAATCTAAAGGCTCACAATTAAAGTAACCATTCTTAACCTTTAGCCTAAAATATCCTATTAACAAATATCTAGATATTAACCTAATTGATTACTTAGTTGAAACCATCTAACTTAGTCTCTATGGTCATGACTATCATCTAGATTAGGCTCAACTTCTAGGTCAAGTCCTAACTAATAGATTAGCACAATATTTAATTAATATAATTTATAATTTCATAAATTGTCAAAATGACCAAAATACCCTTAGGCTAAAAACTAGTAATTAGTCATCCAAATCACATAGCTAGGCTCCCTTGGTCATGGTTAGTCTCTGGGCTCAGCAAATTACACTAGTAAGTCATCAAAATCACAAGTCGTGATTTTAAATAGTTTTAAATTAACTAAAAATCACCAAAAATCATAACAAGTTTTAAATATCATTATTAAATGATTATAATTATAAAATTTCAAATTTATCCTTATTTTAGAAACTGGGTGCTATAAGTCTACCCTCCTTAGAAGAATTTTGTCCTCGAAATTAAGATGGTCGTACTCCTTCTAGGTCAAACACCCCCAATAATCACAGTCTCGACATACAGTCCGATAATCATATGCGTCTGTCCAAAATCATGATACTCAAAATCTTCATCATGCTAGTGAGCAAGGCTACGATATTCACAAAGTCCTTGACTATGGTACATACCACTAGAATCATGGTATTTAAAATTTTTGCATTGCCGCATGCTTGGCCGCAAAAACCTTAAATTCCTACACCCGAGAAGTACATCCAAAATCTGACTATGTGTCCTCACTATGCCAGCTATCATGACTATAGAAGACTCTGGATCCCATAATCGAGACGACCTAGCCCATACGACTTATCTCAGAAGAAAATAAATCACAATAAACATCTGAACAAAATTTATCAACTACCAGGTACGGATAGAATCGAATTTTAAGACAGTTATAAGGGGACAAATGCGGAAATGGAATCGAAAAGATTGGAACCTGCAATCAGCTCTCCCTCTGCCTGTGCATCCTCGACTGCCATGGCGAAAGCTCGCCCCTGCTGGCCTCTCTTGGCCTGTTGCTGATGCTGGGCAAACCTCTGCTGCTGAGTCTGCAACGATGGTCCTGTCTGCTGCCCTGTCGGAGCTCTAGCTCCTGCTACTGCCTGAGTCACTGGTGCCTTATTCCTGGGACAATCCCTACACTGGTTCTCTGATGAACCACAAAGTAAACACAGGCCCTGCCTCTTCCTGCAGTCGCTCCATCGGTGACCTTGCCTCTTGTAGAAGTCACATGTAGAGGACTGTTGCTGCCTGGGTGCCTGCTGGTGAAGTACATGTTCCTGGCCCTGAAACGGCTGCTGAACTGGCCTCTGCTGGATGTGAAGGCGCTTGGCTGGCCCTGCACTGGAACTAACCCCTAAGGCATCACTGTCTCTCTTCGGCTTGAGGTCGAAGTCCTCCTCTGCAATCTGTGCGTCCATCAATATCTGATCGAACGTCGCATCACGGCGACCTGAGGTGCGGGTGCGCACTGCATGAATAAGTCCCCTACGGAACTTACGAGCCTTCTGCCCCTTATCCTGGATCAGATCGGGAGCGAACCTGCTAAGGCGGAAGAACTCTGCTGCATACTCGTCCACCGACGAGTTCCCCTGCACTAGACCCACAAACTGGCCCTCCAACGCTGTGAGAGCCACATCTGGAAAGAACTTCTCTTTGAAGAGCCGTCTAAAGTTCTCCCATGATATACCCTTCACTGACACCTGAGGGTCTGTCCGGAACCACGTCAAAGCGATGTCAAAGAACTGGCTGGCCGCAGACGTCACCCAAAGTTCCTTCGGAACCTCTGCTAACTCTAGGCTCCTCTGGACGTCCTCCAACCAGTCGTCAACATACAGGATACCCTCGGTACCCTTGAAGTCCTTCGGATTCATCTTCCTGAAATCCAGACAAGTACTAGGCCTCCTCTGACTCTGCTGCTGCTGAACTGGGGCACCCTGATCTGTACCCGGGACTACTCTCTCAACTGCTGTCATCGCCAGCTGGTGGGAGTTCTCCATACTCTGTCGTAGAACCTCTGTCTGACGGTGGGATGAGTCAGCCTGATGCTGCTGTGCCTCTGCCTGGGCCCTCAAGGACTGCATCATCTGCAGTATAAGGGCCATCATCTGCTGCGCATCTGTCGGTGGCGGAGGTGGCGGTAGAAAAGTCTCGGGAATAACTATGGACGGTCCCACTGTTGGAGGTGGAAGACCTCCGGAAACTGTCGCTGCTACTCCTGTCTGAAGGGCAGGAACTGAGGCCACTGCTCTCTCGACTGCTACTCCCGTAGCCGGAGGTGGAAGACCTCCCGGATCTGACCTCTCTGGAACTGTACTAGGCCCTGCTGCCTGAGAACGAGTAAGCGGCATCCTGAGGACAGATTGAAACAAGGAGATCAATATGGCACATGATAAGGAAAATCAAGGAAGGACAATTAAATTCAGTTACAAGAAGAGTTGTCATGGTAATCAAAAGATCAGAGTTTTTCCTAAATGTGATTGAGTAACTCCTATATACTGCCTAATCCGATATCCTAACAGCAGGCTTGTAGCAGCACTCTAAGTCGAGAACGACTACGAAATCGTACTAGTTGCGACTCAGACCTGCATGGGCCACCACAGAAAACCCCAAATTTGGACACACTATGTGTTGTTGTTATGTATGAATAAATTATTACATGTTTAATCTCATATTTTTGTATTGGAGATGTGTTCTATAGTGTCTCATATATATATATTAGTGTAGAGAGTGAGTTCTTGATATATTATATTATATACTTGTGTTTCTTTTGTCTCAAACTACCTAAATTCGTCATAATATTTATCCACATTTTTAGTAGCAATAGCAACTTAGAAATGTCATAACTTTTAGTTTAAAACTCCGATTTATCTTTTGTTTTTTCTAAAAGAGCCGTATCGAAGTTAGCTTTCCAAATATATATTTTAATAAGCCAAATTCGTTCTAAAACTTTCTGTAAAATTATTTGAGTGTCAGCTGTACGAAAGACGACCGCGTTTCGGTGTTTTTGCGATTCCGGGAGCTTCCGGACACGAAAATATGATCCGTTTAAAGTTTTGGAAAGCTAACATAAAGATCTATAACATACTTTAATCCTAGAATTTAATAAATGCTTAATTTGTACAGTATTGATTTTAAGTAGAAGATTACTATACGACATATGCATTTTGTGTATCCTTGTATGTACAAATATGTATGTATGCATGTGTGTATATATATATATATATATATGTATGTGTGTGTGTGTGTTAAGAGAATGTAATAAAATATAGAGTATGCATAAATGATATAATGTATGAAAGTATATAATGTATTCAAAAATGTATGTATAGGTGCATGAATGAATGGATAAAATACAAGCATGTGGGTAATGCAAGGTATTGAAACATGTATGCAAGTATCCATATGTAAGTAAGTAACGTAATCAAATATAAATGTATGCTATATATGAATGCCAACATGATAGGAATGTATGATGTCATATTAGCACTTAGCACCCTGTTCATATGTTAAAACTCTCTTCTATATGTTGACAGTAACCCCAAGCATGAATACACATAAAACCTACTTACTGTTATGAGTAAACCCTTTGATGTATAAATAAACCCTTTTGTTATGATTAACACCCACACACACACATTCTAAATCTATGCTTTACATGTTATTTCTTCTATGTGACACAATGAACCCTTGCTAAATGTTATCCTTCTAACATAATACCCTCACACTTGAATACATTGTACTGCTATGTACACATTGCCATATCCATATTCATGTATCACTTACTCCTTGTCTTTATGCACCTTGCTTGTAATAAAAATATATATGAATATATATGTAATGTGTGTTTGATAACTTGTGTAGCTTTGTGATTTTGTGTGAGTGTTAGTCTAGGCTTGGTTAGGCCTAATGAGACTTGTTAGTCTAGGTTTAGACCTAGTACTGCCTAGTTAACCTAATTTGACTAGTACGGTTGACCAGAGTTGACCAAGAGTTGACTTTGACCTAGAATGATCTAGAATCATGTAGAATGCATAGTAGAGCTTTATTTTACCATTTTGCACTTGTTGTGACTTGTGCTGTTCTAAATAGGAGCCAGACACCTCTCCTCGGACAGTACATTTCCTTTGGACATTTAGATAGCAGGCGAGTACATTCTCTGATAGTTCACTCATTTACTTATCAATTACTGTACTTCAGTTCTAGTTAGCTGTATGTGATTCTCTGTTACAAATACGTATTTTTATTTCTGAATCCATGTATACGACACACATACTTACTCGTCTTATCTCTATTATTCGAATCATCATACGAATCACTATTCGAACCACCTATTCGTATCTTCATATGCTGGTTGGACTTTTATTCGATTGATGTGTCAGATTTTGGATTCATTTGTATTAGGTGGGCGGGAAAATACTTGATTAGACATGTGAACATTCCCACTATTCGAACCACCCCCTGTGAATGATATTCGAACGATAGCCATCTCTCACCTGATCAGTGCGTGATGTGCCGGATTTACCCATAGCCATTTACATGTCTATCTAAGTATTAAAACACACTTGGAGAATTTATTCGAATCATTGTTAGATCATCATGTGAATCACTATTCGTATCATCTTATTCGTATCACCTTATTCGATTCACCTTATTAGAACATTGATTAGAATCACATTCGACTCTTCTTGTATTAGACTCACATTGGAATTACACTCGACTTATATTGTACTGTCTGAACTCATCATGTTACTCTAGTTCAGCTAGATCTTATTTTACAGTCTTCATTGCTATGCTTCTCCTCTTGTTTAGTTACCTTACTTTTATTGTACCTTAACTGCTTCTCTACATCACTACCAGTATAAAACTGTCATATTCATCAATATAACTGTCTATAACTGCTTTACAGTTCTCTGTCATTTACTTGGGATTTCTTGATGAATTGTACTCGTTCCCGTTCTGACTGGACCTGTTGATAAATTTTACAGATAGCTTGGAGGTTATTGCTAGCCTAGAGGAGACACAGTAGAGGTCGGAGTAGATAGCTAGAGTTTTTCCTTTATTTTTAGTTGTCTTGAGTTGTATTATGTATTATTGTATTTGAGCTTTGATATGTATTTTTGGGTTTGTGTATCTTAGACACTTAGACTTTTATCTGCTGCATCTCTTTTGGATTTCATGTTTTGTCTATTTTCCATTATGCTCTACCTTAGATGTGATTGAGTTTACATTCTGCTATGTCACCCCCATTCGGGGAGTATAAACTGTTTAGCCTTATACTGTTAGATGCATGAGACCTAGGACAGCGTTCTACCGCCGACACTATGGCGTAGGCTGGACATACCCACTTCTCGTACCCTTATTCTAGGGTGCGGGTCGTGACACGTTTTTAGTGGTGGCCCATGCAGGTCGAGTTTGTGTAGTGGTATTCGAACTAGAGTACCACTACAGCCTGCAGTAAAATTAGGATATATTTTTGATGGTACTCAATTACAATTAGGATTTCTTGAGAGATTCCTGGGACGACCCTTGAGAATCTTATTTTAACTTCGATTTAAAAAACTCTTCTTCCCTTGATTTGATTTATCTTTACTTTCTGTTGTTGAACTTGATTTTGATGATGATTGTGGAGTTTTGAATCTTGATGTTAGCTGTTGCATCCGAGTTTGTATTTATATGATTTGATGGATTATTTTTCAGTTTTGAATCTTGATGTTCGTTGATAAATTTGATTTTTGGGTATCCATTGTTGATTTAATTTAATTTTTGTCAAGATGAAATCATATGGGCTATGTCATCTAAGTTATGGAATCTAGTCTTCTACAGTCACATTAGCCAGCATGGTGAGGACATATAGTCTGATTTTGGATATATTTCTTGGGTGTAGGAATTAAAGGTTTTTGCAGCCAAGCTAGCGGCATTGCGAAAATTTTAAATACCATGATTCTAGAGGTATGTGCCTAAGTCGGGGACTCTGTGATTATCGTAGTCTTTCTTATTAGTATGAAGAGAATTTAGAGTACCATGATTTTGGATAGACGCATATGATTATCAGATTGTACCTTAAATATTTTTGAACATGTTTTCTCTACTTTTGTTCCAGTCCTTCAAAAAAATTATTATTTTTTTGTTTTGTTTTGCTTCTCATTATTTAACTTAGGAGTAGGTTTAGTTGTTTTTATAAACTCTTGTATAACTTCTTGCTATGAGTTTCTTCTTAATACAATGAACCGATAATTTTGCTAGACCTTATCTTGTAATTGATATTATAGTTCTGGGTTTCAAAATGGTTCCTTCTTTAAACAGATAAGCGAAACAGATTTTATCGTTATTACTTTCTTGTTATTATTCTTGTATTAAATAATAATAATAATAAAACTGTCTTGATTACGTCAATCACCTACTTTGCAATCTTGGTAGGAATCTAAATGTTGGTCTTGATGTAGAATTTGATTTTTATATTGGGATATGAGAATATATATATAGTGGACACAGACTCTTTGCCTGACACGTATGCATGCTACACTTTGATTTCCAACCTATCTAAATACATATTAATATGTTGTTTATGTTTAAATTTTTAAAACCCTAATATTTCTGATACTGTACAGTAACAGAGACTGGTTCTCTGCATTTCCAGTTAAAATTTGTAATTCAAATATAAATTTCATGTTATTAGTTATGTTTACATCACTGCACATGTATGTTATACATAGGATTTCAATTCAAAAAAAAATTGGTTGAGTATTGTGTTTGAATTTGTCAAATCTAAGACTGTGTGCATATTAACCCTTAATACTGGATTCCAAATGTTTAGTTCAATTGCTGTTTTATTTTAAAAAATGTAATATTTTGGAGCTATGTACATTGTTGTATGTAGGGATATGATGTTAGATTTATACTCTTACATGTTAGGTTGTGATAAACATTGGGTTGGTTAATATTATACTGGTTTAAATGTTAGCTTATTTCAGATTCTTGTATGTAAATGCTGAACTAAAACTGGGTCTAACCTTTCATTACTAAAGCTATAACCCTGTATAGTGACACCCACACTCTAACATAGTATATACTGCCATGTAACCTAACCCTTCCTCTCTATGTTATGTTCATATATCTATATAGATATATATAGAGTTTATGCATACATGTTATAATGTATATAGATACATAACTAAATCTCTACCTCTTTATATATACATATATACATGGTTAGCCATGCATGTTATGAGCAAATGAGTTGTGTATTGTAGATTGTTTAACCAATATACCATGATTAGTGTTACTTGATAGTTATTGTTTGAAACCCAAATCCTCCTATGCACTTTCATGTATATTTCACATACACACACGCCTATTATCTAACCATATGAACATGTCCACATACACCCATACACACACGAACTACATAACTTGTACGTAATGCTAGCTTTTCCCTCTCTAACGCTATATATATAAATATATTATGATTGGATTTCCATGCAATTGGCTTTCATTCTTTAACTTTTGATTTTGATTTTCTTGAATAGTACCCCTTATTAGATAAATGGTAGTTAACTTTATTTTATTTTGATAAGTACCAGTTTTCATATAGGATGGTAGACTGTCTTACAGTCTTGATGATTGTTATTTTTGTATCTTTTCTAGTTTAGCACCCTAGATTGCTTGTGTATTTTGATATCCTATGACCGTTTTGGTTTAGCATGACTAGTATACCTAGATGAAACTTTCACTACCACCGTATGCCATGATCCTGTATGTCATCCTTTTAAATCGTATGATTGTTTAAGTTCTGAGACTTTGATTATGGGGGGGGGGTTGACCTAGAAGGAGTATGAATATTTTAATTTCGAGGACGAAATTTTTCTAAGGTGGGTAGACTTGTAACACCCAGTTTTCTAAAATGAGGGTAATTTTGAAATTTTGTAATTTTAATCATTTATTGATTTGACATTTAAATCATGATATGATTTTTGGTAATTTTTAAATCATTTTAAAACTATTTAAAATCATGACTTGTGATTTTGATATTTTGCTAGTGAAACCCTAGCGATTGTTTGAACTAGAGCCTAACCATGTGATTAGGATATTTTAATGTCATTTCTGGCCTAAGGATATTTTGCATTTGACCCCTTTGAATTATTTTGATATTTATTGCGTTGGTGATTGTTGATTTTGACCTTTGATAGGTGTGATTTTGTGATGGTTTTGTGTCCGTAGCGGACACGTATCAGTTTTTATTTACAAATGTTTGATGTGCCTCAAAGAGATTTTTTTTATTGCTGATTTTTTTTAAAAAGTAGTTGAATGAGATTGTTTTCTGCATGTGTTTTCTGTGATTGCTTTGTTTTAATTTTGAGGACGAAATTTTTTTAAGGTGGATAGATTTGTCACCCCCAGTTTTCAGAAATATAGGTATTTTTGTCATTTTACATTTTTGAATATTTTTGAAATTTATTTTATTATTTATGATATTATTTTGGGGTTGAAATTTATTTTATTATTTATGATATTGTTTTGGGGTTATTTGAGTCGAGTTCGAATTTCAACTCAATCCGACTTGAAACGGGAACTCGGGGGGTAGTTTGACTCTAGTGGGACCCACACACTAGTTAGGCATGGCCCATATGATATTAATTTTAGTCCACATGATATTAATTTTAGTTAGTAGTTAGACTAATTATTTATGGATAGGTTTAGTTTAATTAGAGACTTAAAACTAGACTAAATTGACCTCAACCTTTAACCCATTCCTAATTTAAATCAAATAGATTAGTGGGAGACATTTTGGACATTCAAATAGGGGACACCTCACCCTTTTTGGGAAGCCACCTATGGGGGGGGGGGGATAAGGAGTGAGTCACTCCTTCATTCATTTGTTTTCATCCACTTTCTCTCTCTTGTTCTTCCCCAAATTAATTTAGAGATGAACCTCCATTGATTTCATCTCCAAATCAACCCTTTCTTCTACCAAATCTTCTTCATTTCTCCTCTACTCCATGGTTAGAGGGTGATAGCCAAGTTTGGGAGGATTCGGAGCTCGTTCGTGTCCTTTTAGAATCTCTACGTGTCGGTGTCGTGTCGGAAGGATGTTCCTTTGAATCTCTCTTTCGGAAGGTATAATCTCTTCTCTAATCCATCCCTACATGTATATAGAAATATTTTGAACCCATAGGAATGACCCCCATGGTTGTATCTCCATTTGTGTCCATTTTGTGTCCATTTGGAGGTCATAGGAGTGTCATTTGTGTTGTGGTTGTGTCCATGTGGGAAAATCCTAAATTTGGACACACTATGTGTTGTTGTTATGTATGAATAAATTATTACATGTTTAATCTCATATTTTTGTATTGGAGATGTGTTCTATAGTGTCTTATATATAAATATTAGTGTAGAGAGAGAGTTCTTGATATATTATGTTATATACTTGTGTTTCTTTTGTCTCAAACTACCTAAATTCGTCATAATATTTATCCACGTTTTTAGTAGCAATAGCAACTTAGAAATGTCATAAATTTTAGCTTAAAACTCCGATTTATCTCCCATTTTTTTTAAAAGAACCATATCGAAGTTAGCTTTCCAAATATATATTTTAATAAGCCTTCGTTCTAAAACTTTCTGTAAAATTATTTAAGTGTCAGCTGTACGAAAGACGAACGCATTTCGGTGTTTTTGCGATTCCGGGAGCTTCCGGACACGAAAATGCGATCCGTTTAAAGTTTTGGAAAGCTAACACAAAGACCTATAACATACTTTAATCCTAGAATTTAATGAATGCTTAATTTGTACAGTATTGATTTTAAGTAAAAGATTACTATACGAAATATGTATTTTGTGTTTCCTTGTATGTACAAATATGTATGTATGCATGTGTATATATATATGTGTGTGTGTGTGCATGTGTGTTAAGAGAATGTAATATAATATAGAGTATGCATAAATGATATAATGTATGAAAGTATATAATGTATTCAAATATGTATGTATAGGTGCATGAATGAATGGATGAAATGCAAGCATGTGGGTAATGCAAGGTATTGAACATGTATGCAAGTATCCATATGTAAGTAAGTAACGTAATCAAGTATGAATGTATGCTATATATGAATACAACCATGATAGGAATGTATGATGCCATATTAGCACTTAGCACCATGTTCATATGTTAAAACCCCCTTCTACATGTTGACAGTAACCCCAAGCATGAATACACATAAAACCTACTTACTGTTATGAGTAAACCCTTTGATGTATAAATAAACCCTTTTGTTATGATTAACACCCACACACACACATGCTAAATTTATGCTTTACATATTATTTCTTCTATGTGACACAATGAACCCTTGCTAAATGTTATCCTTCTAACATAATACCCTCACACTTGAACACATTGTACTGCTATGTACACATTGCCATATCCATATTCATGTATCACTCACTCCTTATCTTTATGCACCTTGCTTGTAATAAAAATATATATGAATATATATGTAATGTGTGTTTGATAACTTGTGTAGCTTTGTGATTTTGTGTGAGTGTTAGTCTAGGCTTGGTTAGGCCTAATGAGACTTGTTAGTCTAGGTTTAGACCTAGTACTGCCTAGTTAACCTAATTTGACTAGTACGGTTGACCAGAGTTGACCAAGAGTTGACTTTGATCTAGAATGACCTAGAATCATGTAGAATGTATAGTAGAGCTTTATTTTACCATTTTGCACTTGTTGTGACTTGTGCTGTTCTAAATAGGAGCCAGACACCTCTCCTCGGACAGTACATTTCCTTTGGACATTCAGATAGCAGGCGAGTACATTCTCTGATAGTTCACTCATTTACTTGTCAATTACTGTACTTCAGTTCTAGTTAGCTGTATGTGATTCTCTGTTACAAACACATATTTTTATTTCTGAATCCATGTATACGACACACATACTTACTCGTCTTACCTCTATTATTCGAATCACCATACGAATCACTATTTGAACCACCTATTCATATCTTTATATGCTGGTTGGACTTTTATTCGATTGATGTGTCGGATTTTGGATTCATTTGTATTAGATGGACGGTAAAATACTTGACTAGACATATGAACATTCCCACTATTCTAACCACCCCCTGTGAATGATATTCGAACAATAGCCATCTCTCACCTGATCAGTGCGTGATGTGCCGGATTTACCCATAGCCGTTTACATGTCTATCTAAGTATTTTAAAACATACTTGGAGAATTTATTCGAATCATTATTAGATCATCATGTGAATCACTATTCGTATCACCTTATTCGTATCACCTTATTCGATTCACCTTATTAGAACATTGATTAGAATCACATTCGACTCTTCTTGTATTAGACTCACATTGGGATTACACTCGACTTATATTGTACTGTCTGAACTCATCATGTTACTCTAGTTCAGCTAGATCTTATTTTACAGTCTTCATTGCTATGCTTCTCCTCTTGTTTAGTTACCTTACTTTTATTGTACCTTAACTGCTTCTCTACATCACTACCTGTATAAAACTGCCATATTTATCAATATAACTGTCTATAACTGCTTTATAGTTCTCTGTCATTTACTTGGGATTTCTTGATGAATTGTACTCGTTTCCGTCCTGACTGGACCTGTTGATAAATTTTACAGATAGCTTGGAGGTTATTGCTAGCCTAGAGGAGACACAGTAGAGGTCGGAGTAGATAGCTAGAGTTTCTCCTTTATTTTCAGTTGTCTTGAGTTGTATTATGGATTACTGTATTTGAGCTTTGAGATGTATTTCTGGGTTTGTGTATCTTATACACTTAGACTTCTATCTGCTGTATCTCTTTTGGATTTCATGTTTTTTCTATTTTTCATTATGCTCTACCTTAGATGTGATTGAGTTTACATTCTGCTATGTCACCCCCATTCGGGGAGTATAAACTGTTTAGTCTTATACTGTTAGATGCATGAGACCTACGACAGCGTTCTACCGCCGATACTGTGGCGTAGGCTGGACGTACCCACTTTTCGTGCCCTTATTCTAGGGTGCGGGTCGTGACAAATGTTGAGGATCTCGTCCGTGTGTTCATCCACCCAACGTTTGTTGGATGTTCCTTCTTTTGGGTCATCCCTACCCTTATGTGCCACATGCTTCTTTAGTTGTATCTTGCGAGGAGAATCGACTTGGTTGTCAACATGTGCCACACCCTTTCCTTTGCCTTGGGAATTTGAACCTTCACTACGAATGTAGGAATATGTATCCATGTAAGGATCTATATTAAATCCCCAATTGGGGGTCTGGGAATGGATTTGGAATGGGGCGTATTGGACTTGGTGGTGTAACGCTTTCCTGCACCCCTTCTTGCTCTTGCCCTTGGCTATCCGTAGTTGCCCCTAACGACCGTCTCCTATTCAATTTAGGGGGTACAAAAGGACTACCCGCATGGGTTTGAAAGTGTCGATAGTTAGGAAAGTTATCACCCATCTCACTTGTTCACATTTCAGATTTTAAGTTGTTGAGACATGATGACAAATTGCAGAATTTAGTAGTTAATTAAAAACAACATACAAGGATAGGGTACTGTAATTACAAAGACAGTCATTAAAACACCCCACAAAAATAGCCCACAAAAAATAGCCCACAAAAATAGCCCAAAAAAAATCAAACAAGTTATACCCAATTAAACTTCTACCCTACCATTTCCAGTAGAGTAATCATGCCATATGTGTTGTGCAATTTGATCACGCATGTCTTCCCAAGCCTTCTTGGTAGTTCATTGGACTTGTGTACTTGTCTGGGAGAATTGTTCATATTGGAACAAGTTTTCCTCGACTACCTCCCCTTCAAAGTTGGTCGGCTCATCCACAACTAATTCGTCTTTAGGGTCAACTCCAAGAATATAGTTGTGTAAAACACAACATGCTATTACAATATCAACTTGTGTAGGAAAGTCATAGAATTTTTTCTCTCCTAGAATGTACCACCGATTCTTGAGGGTAGCAAAGGCACATTCGATTTTACTACGCAACTTCGAATGCCTATAGTTGAACAGTTCCTTGGCGTTGCTAGGATGACGATCCTTCTTAGGATTGAAGTAGTATCTAACTCCACGATAAGGAGCAATAAAACCAGGCATTATCGTGTATCCAACATCAACCAAATAATACTTTCCTATAAAATTGACAATTAATTCATTCTTATACGTTCAAAAGCAACATTCATAAAAGGAAAACTATAATATTGGAACGATTCAAACTATTTACCTGTTATGACCTTTAGGCAATGTCGAGATGGCCTAGAAAGGGCATCCTTTAAAACTGCCATATCATTGGCACAACCTTCCCACCCGGCGAGGATATACGTGAACATCTTGTTGGGAGAACAAGCAACTAACACATTTTGTGTTATTTATTTTCTACCCCTAAACCTCGCTACTATAGAGGCTGGGAGGGTAGCCTGGACGTGGGTTCTATCTATCATTCCTATACAGTCCTATATTTGAATGAAATACATCGTTAACGTATAGTACTACTAGATTACATTGATGAGAATATGACTTTCATAGAATTAGCTTTACCTCAAAGTATGGAAACCATTCAGCTGAATTCCTTATCTCCAATGGAGTTTCGAAACCGGGTGGCTTCACAAATCATTTTGTAATGGTACATATAGCACCTAGAATTTTATTAAAGTACCGAGAAACTGTTTCTCCAGACCGAATAAATTCAATGCCGCATACTCTATTTTTGGACTTATGTCCCAGCATGTAAAGGAATAGGGCAACTTGTTCCTTCATACAAACGTATCTCGTGTCATGCAGTGAACCATTGGAACGAAGAATATGTGCCAGACCGTAGAAAGCAACATTACTCATCCTTAGATAATGGACACAATTATTTGGTCCCGCGGTTAAAATTCGATACATGTGTGCTTGTCTCCACTGTTCTCTAATCAGGGAGGGTTCCCTTGCAATGCCTCGTCGATCATTTTCCTCTCTTTCAATTAGGGTCATAATTATAGTTATGACCGTAACTATACTAGCAATTGCAGAATTAAGTAATGGATCATTAGGATTCGACAAATCCATCTACATAAAACCAAAACAAACATGCGTAAATTTCTATAAGGATGTTAGATCTGAAAATTATTCAAGCAATGTCAGATCTGAAAATTTCAGATCTACAAATTTCATTTCTTTTTCAAATCTACATAACAAATTATGTAGGTCGAAGAAGAAAAGACTCACTAAATTATGTGGAACAACAAGAAAAAATTATACTTCATTACACATGTTAAATTATTTTCGTGTAATTATTTTTTATTTTCTACTCTTAAAATTTGTACATGAAACCAAAATTTCCTAGATCTGGAATAAAACAAGTAAATTTAGGAAAAAATTAATTAATTTCTTCTACTCCGAACCAGACAAAACATAGATCTGGTTTGCAGCGCAGACAAAACATAGATCTCAACCAGAAAATTCCTTTTAATAAAGATTATTTTCGAAGATCTGGTAGAAACGTAAATTTGACAGGAAATCCAACAAAAATTCTAGATCTGGAATGTACAACCATATCAGAACATCAATGGAAGAAAAAAATTTCTCCCCAATTTTTGCTTACCATCCCAGCCTCGGAAAGAAATTTACCTCAACGCTGGCGGAAGGAAGGAGGTGACCGCAGTAGGGAAGGGGAGAAAGCCACTTCTCCAAAGCAACTCGCCTGCAAAAGTGAGGAGGAACGGAGACCTCCACCAGAGTTACTCCACTTTTTTGATGTAGGTGGAAAGTAACTCTTGGAGGGGACAAGACACTGTTTGGGGCCAGAGATTTTCTACTTTTCTCTCACTCTCTACTTGCAACCAAACAAGCGATCTCTGAAAGTAACAAGAGAGTTGCTGCAACTCTTTTCAAAATACTCCACTTTCAAGTCACCCCCTCCGAACCAAACAGCCCCTTAATATGATACAAGTAGCTCCCCTTTTTTTTTACTCTGTTGTAATACTTGAACGTCCAACTGGGATGTTAATGTTGACTACAACGTGTTTGGGAAAATGTCTGTTAGGTGATGACAAATTTCCAAACTGCAAAAAGGAAGCAATTTGAATTTAGTAATCATTTGCTTAACGTTAATCTGCCCCTACTGTTTAGTTCAAAGTATTGTTGGTTGTAGTCTGCTTATATCGGGACCTTTTTTTTTTGCTTCTCATGTCTCAACTGCAGTGTGTTCTCTCTTCGTTTGGATTTTTTATAGTAAACTTTGGATGGTACTTTTTGGTTACATGAGTTTAAACTATATTCGGAAAGTTATGTTTTTCGTACCTACTAATTAGTCACCCAGATTTTATATCATGATCCTTTTCTAATTTTGTTACACTGGCTAGCAATTTTGCATCAACATAGAGCTTGACGTCATGTTAACATCCGGTCAATCTCCGGTCATAAAACTTTGTTAGATCTTGTATAAAACTTTCTTATGCTCCATAACTGATACAAATCTAGAGAAGACTTAGATGATGAGGATAGTGTATTTAGTGATTCTGTTTGAGGAAATGTATATCCGATTTTAGGTACTTTGAGTTGCAAAAAAGATGCAATTTGAAAGTCTTGATGTTGTGGAAAGATGAGGGAATTTAAAAATCCTACTATTACAAATTTTCTTCTATCTATGTTTAATGTCAATTAATATTACATGACACAATAAAAACACGGTGACGTAGACCTAACACTGAAATATGGTATTTCTTATATAGCATATAGTATTTCTAGTTTCACTTTTATTTTAGTTCTACATCGAGAACATAAATGAGAGCACACCCCTGCATATAAATATGTTTTTTCAATATGGTATCAGGGCAAGTTATTCCTTCGCCAGCTATCTCATCGACGACTTCTTGACGCCCAACAACCTCCAACAACCTCCTAGTCTCCTCCAAAATCTATCGATGACGACCTTCAGTGCTCTCGACGGTTGAGTCAAACCACACCGAGCTCTTTAAGGCATCTGAAATATTACTCATATATAGTCACAAAGCTAGTTTCCAAAATGTAACACTAACAAAAGTATTAATAATATATAATTATAATCTAGCTACAATCTATAATAAACATAATCATGCTATTTACAGATGGGAATAGACTCCCAGAATACACGAGTTAAAATGTGCTCGATGCCTAAATGCCCAAAGGAATAAGTGTACTACAAATGATCGAGTAGGTGCAGACTGAATCGTATATCTTGTTTAATATTTATTGTTTTACTTATGCTTTTCTTTCATATGTTTATTTACTGTTTCCATATTCCTTATGTTATCATGTACGTCCAAGACTAACTCGGGTGCGATCAACGGTTCATCTGTAGTAGCTTACATTCCTATTTTGTGTTGTTGGGCCTACTTGTTAGTAGACAAACCCATTTTTTTTTTTGACAAACCCAAATACTTGTGGAGGTACTTTGTATCTTCTATGATATTGACATGTATCTTGTACATAACACGAATATGATATTAATGTTGGTGTTTTTGCCTTTGGACTAGAAAAGATAGTCCCACATCGGCTACACCAAATGGTGAGTATCTCAATATAATGCATTGCTTGTGTTGAGGTGTGCACATGAGGTGTAGTGGGGCACAAGTTTGTGCCATGTGGAAGTATTTTCCTAGAAGGAAAAAGGATTAAATCCAACAAGGATGCAAGTTAATTTTTGTTGTGCGGACTCGGACTCGGACGCGGACTCCAAGATGTCTCGTGCATGCACGGGAGGGTTCGGGGGGTAGGCGTGGACTGGCACACTTCTATGCTGATTGTGGGATGATCTAAAATATCAAACTCTATTTTTGAGTATTAGTATTTTAGTCCCACATCGGATAGGAGAAGAGGTGAAGTCTCAACTCCACTCTATAAATAGAGCCCCTTGGCCTCCTTTGAAAGATGCACCAAGAAGAGAGTTGAGGGAGTCTGTTAAGTCCAGGAAGCCCGTTCAAGTCTCAAATATTGACTTACGAGCGTTCCAGAAGTTCTCCTGAACTTGCTGGTTCCTGGGAGCTTATCCGTTCTGCGGGTATAGCTTTGAGCGCCGGTGTTCAACACCCCAGCGAGATCCGCTCTTTTTCTTCCTTCCTCTTTCTGTTGCCTTCGAGAATCTGAGACTCAACTGTTGTTGATCATCTCTTGTTGCCTTCGAGAAACCGCTATTGCAAACGCGATTCGATTTTTTTAATCGTTTAGGCTACGCAATCAGCATTATTTGCATCTCTTTTTTAGGGATTGCAACTGCATTATTTGCATCTCTTTTTTAGGGATTGCAACTGCATTCTTTGCATCTCTTCTTAGGGATTGCAACTGAGTTTTTCCATCGATTGTTTGCAAATAGACTAACAATCTCAAAGCTATACGATTCGATGGAAAACACTCGTGCTTCGCTTGTCGATACCGGCTTTAACAAGTTGGAGAAATTCGACGGCGAACACTTCCAGATCTGGAAGCGAAAGGTGACTCTGAACCTTCAACTCGTGGATGTTGATCACGTGTTGGATGAGGAAGAACCAATCGTTCCAGCAACAGGATCTGCTGCTGTTCTGGCCGCTGCTACGAGCAAGCAGACGAAGTGGAAAAAGGATAACAGCATATGCAGGCTGCTGATCCTGAATTCCATGGAAGACTCTCTGGCCGAGTCCTACACAAAGAGGACTTCTGCCAAAGAGATCTGGGAGTCCGTGGGGAAGCTGTATGACGACGACGAGGCCCGGTCGAAGATGTTCATGGTTGAAAAATACCACAAATGGGTCTTTGAAGACGAGAAGACCATGCTGCCCCAAGTGAAAGAGTTCCTGAAGCTGCGCCAGAAACTGGAGGACGATAGCATGCCCCTCGTCGACAAGTTCGTCGTTGGAGGGATCGTGGCAAAACTTCCTCCAGGATGGAGCAACATCTATGCAAGGATGCATAGGAAGAAGATGGAGATTAGCCTGGATAATCTCCTCAGCGAGATTCATGTTGAGGACGAGATGCGCTCTCAACAGAAGTTGGACACCCTGTCCAAGCAACTAGCAACGGCGAATCTGGTTCAAGCCACCAGAGAGAACAAAGGGAAGCAGGCGGCTTCTCACCACAAGAAGAAGGACTTCTCGAATCTGAAAGTGAAGGGTCCAGGATTCAAGCAACAGAAGTCCAAGTCCCATGTGACTTGCTTCAACTGTGGCAAGAAGGGTCACTATAAAAGTGAATGCAAGTCCAAGCCCAAAGAGCAAGGTGAGCCTAACAAGGTTTCTTTGGTTACTAATCAGGTTGCCATGATAGCACAGGTTGCAACTGTGAGGGCAGACTTGGACTGGTGGATAGACACTGGCGCGACATGTCATGTCTGTTCAGACAAGGACTGGTTCGTCTCCTATGAGCCTACTTCCGAGAAAGTCATGATGGCGAACCAGGCACAAGCTGAAGTACTGGGGATCGGGACGGTGGAGCTGAAGCTTACATCGGGGAACATTCTGACGCTTCAAGGTGTGAAGCATGTTCCTGCAATCGCAAAGAACCTGATCTCTGGGAGCCTGCTCTGCAACGCAGGCTTGAGGATGGACATCAATGCTGGCCAAATGGTGATGTCCAAGAAGGGTACTTTCTTCGGGAAAGCTTTTCAGACTGAAGGAATGTACAAAATTCAGCTTGTTGTAACCCAGCATAATAATGTCAATGCTATCACTAGTTTGAATTACTCTCTTGAGTTGTGGCATAATAGACTAGGACATGTTCATTGTAAGCGAATAAACAAAATGTCTAGTCTAGGACTTATCTCCAAGTGTGGGGGTAAGGTAGAGAAATGTGAGATATGTGCTCAGACGAAGATCACTAGGAAACCCTTCCACAGGGTCCATCGAAGCACAGATCTTCTGGAGTTGGTTCACTCAGATATCTGTGACTTCAAACAATTCTGTACAAAGGCCGGGATGAAGTATTTCATTACTTTCATCGATGACTTCTCCAAGTATGCCTTCGTCTATTTACTCAAATCTAAAGACGAAGCATTCGAGAAGTTCAAGGAGTTCAGGGCCGAGGCTGAACGGCAAACTGGACAACAACTCAAGAGGCTGAGGAGTGATCGAGGTGGGGAATATAGGTCTCATGAATTCTCATCATTCTGCAAAGAACATGGAATCATCAACGAGACGACGGCTCCGTATTCTCCACAATCCAACGGAGTAGCAGAAAGGAAGAACAGAACGTTGACAGAGATGATGAATTCTATGCTGTTGACTGCGGGTCTCCCAAAGTGCTATTGGGGAGAAGCTGCATTAACGGCCACTTTCATTCTGAACAGAGTGCCGTATGCAACTTCCGACATAACTCCTCATGAACTCTGGTTCAAAGTCAGACCCAACCTGAATGTCATTCGAGTGTGGGGGTGCCTGGCTTATGTGAAGCTCCCGGATCTAAAGATTCAGAAGCTGGGGACAAGGACTACTAAGGCGATCTTCCTGGGGTATGCCGAGAAGAGTGATGCTCGGAGATTCCTTGATATCGAGTCAAATCATATCATCGAATCTCGCGATGCTGAATATTTTGAAGAAAAGTTTGCAAGGCACAAGAACATTGTTCTCGCGGACATTCCGGAGAATAATGAGGGTGCGGAGCAGACAGAGATCTTTATCGAACCAGTAGTCCAAGATGGAGTTGTTGTCGAGGAGACACCAGCTGAACCAGAACTCGCTAAGCCGTCAACTAAGCGAGCGAGGAGGCCGAAAGACTTCGGAGATGACTTCGTCACCTATCATGTGGAAGCAGATCCGCTTACCTATGATGAGGCGATGAAGACCAGAGATGCTATATTCTGGAAGGAGGCGATTGACAACGAGATTGACTCAATCACCTCCAATAACACATGGGTATTGGTCGACCTACCAGAAGGAGCAAGACCCATCGGATGCAAATGGATCTTCAAGAAGAAGATGAAAGCAGATGGAACCATTGACAAGTTCAAGGCCAGGCTAGTGGCCAAGGGGTTTGCTCAGAAGCAGGGGATCGACTACTTTGACACTTATGCTCCAGTAGCTCGGATGACAACTATCAGATTGTTAATTGCTTTAGCAGCAATACACAAGCTGGTGATACATCAGATGGATGTGAAAACGGCATTCCTTTATGGCGAGCTGACCGAAGAGATCTACATGCAACAACCAGAAGGTTTTGTCGTCAGAGGTCTGGAAGACAAAGTCTGCAAGTTGATGAAGTCTCTGTATGGTTTGAAGCAAGCTCCCAAAATGTGGCATGAGAAGTTTGACAAGGTGATAAGGTCAAATGGCTACAGGGTCAGTGAAACAGACAAGTGTGTCTATACGAAGTTTGCTGACGGAAGAGGAATAATCGTTTGTCTATACGTGGACGACATGCTAATCCTAGGTACGGATTTAAGCTGCGTCACAGAGACAAAGAAATTCCTCTCGACCAAGTTCAGTAAAAAGGACTTGGGGGATGCCGACGTAATCTTGGGGCTCAAGATCATCCGGACAGGCACTGGAATAGCGCTGTCACAGTCTCATTACATTGAGAAGATGCTCTCTCGCTACGGGTATCAAGATCTTCCTATTATTGATACACCGTACAGGAGTGATCTAAAACTGGAGCCAAATTCGAAGGAGAGTGTCAGGCAGTTGGAGTACGCTAGCGTCATCGGAAGTTTGATGTACGCTACTACTGCCACAAGGCCTGACATAGCCTTTGCAGTGGGAATGTTGAGTCGATTTACGAGCAATCCAGGCGTAAAGCATTGGAAAGCTGTGAAGCGTGTTATGAGATATCTCAAGAAGACTCAGACATATGCACTATACTACAGCGGAGATCCGTCAGTAGTGGAAGGCTTCAGTGATGCTAGCTGGTGTTCAGAGGTGGAGAGCGAATATTCCACAGGTGGATATGTGTTCGCCATGGGTGGAGCTGCTATATCGTGGAAGTCGAAGAAGCAGACTATGTTATATCGCTCCTCCATGGAATCTGAATTCTTTGCATTGGACGCTGTAGCAGATGAAGCAGAGTGGCTTCGGGAGCTCATGTATGACCTTCCAATGGTTGGGGCTCAGATACCGGCGATTCCGATATACTGTGACAACCAGGCGGCAGCAGCAGTGGCATCAAATGAACTCTTCAACGGAAAGAAGAGGACTGTGCGGTTGAAGCACAGAGCAGTGAACGATCTCATAAAAAGGGGCGTCATTGCAGTGATCGATGTTCGGAGTCAGGAAAACCTGGCGGATCCGTTCACGAAGGGTCTCAAGCGTCAGCTGGTCGAGGACACAGCAAGGAAGATGGGCTTGAAGGCATTCTAATATTGTGTCATTATAATCCTATCAATAAATTTTATGTTATTGGTTCAAAGAGAAATCTACCAGATATCTAATTTTTTGATTCAAGGGAGGACTATTGACTGGAAAAATATTAGTTAACAGTGGGCACTTGTTCTGCGGAACATGTAAGGGTTTCGGACCCAGAACCACTGTTGTCTACTATAAATTTTCTACGGAAAATTGATCCTGTGAGAAGGATGGCATAATGCCTTAATGAGTTCTCAGACTGAGTGAAGGTCTGTTATGCTTTACAGGAAGCATGGTGGCGCAACAACCACAAAGGAGTGTTACAACTCCATGCTACAGTGGGGTGACTCCACCATGAGGTTCCCAGGTAGGGGTAATGCCTCGGCTTTGTTAGCCAAGTTACAGGCGGCATAGCACCGCATATAGGCAGGTAGCCTAATGTTGCATAATCGTAATAAAGAGATGTAGGCAGCACTACAAAGAGGCCGGTGTCCTCATGTTACAGTGGCATGACACCACGATGAGGTACCCAGGTAGGGGTAAAGCCTCGGCTTTGCAAGCCATGTCATAGTGGCGTAACACCACAAGGGAGCGCAAGGCTTCATGCTGGGTAGTTTGGCACTACAAAGAGGCTTGAGACCTCATGCTACAGTAGTATGACACTACGATGAGGTTCCCAGGTAGGGGTAATGCCTTGGCTTTGTCAGCCATGTCATAGCGGCGTAGCACCGCAAAGAAGCGCAATGCTTCATGCCAATGACTCTTTATATAGAACTCACCTATAGTGTATGGACAGAGATATCAGGCCGTCTCTTGAGGGTAAACTTGTAGACGCCCAAAAATTATACACTGAAACCAGGCTGGCACAAGGCCTTCAATGTGCAGCCAGAAGCACAGTTGATGTCACTATGTGAGTAGGAAGAATTGCAGTTATGGTGCAAAATTCAAGGCTTAGTCCATTCTTGTATCATGCTGTTATTTAACCAATGCGGGAAGATTCAAGTTGTAGCGACATCTCTCCTAATGCATGATGGACAATCACTGTGGGGAACGCTCAACCCATATATTGAGATATGTGGGGGATTGTTGGTGTTTTTGCCTTTGGACTAGAAAAGATAGTCCCACATCGGCTACACCAAATGGTGAGTATCTCAATATAATGCATTGCTTGTGTTGAGGTGTGCACATGAGGTGTAGTGGGGCACAAGTTTGTGCCATGTGGAAGTATTTTCCTAGAAGGAAAAAGGATTAAATCCAACAAGGATGCAAGTTAATTTTTGTTGTGCGGACTCGGACTCGGACGCGGACTCCAAGATGTCTCGTGCATGCACGGGAGGGTTCGGGGGGTAGGCGTGGACTGGCACACTTCTATGCTGATTGTGGGATGATCTAAAATATCAAACTCTATTTTTGAGTATTAGTATTTTAGTCCCACATCGGATAGGAGAAGAGGTGAAGTCTCAACTCCACTCTATAAATAGAGCCCCTTGGCCTCCTTTGAAAGATGCACCAAGAAGAGAGTTGAGGGAGTCTGTTAAGTCCAGGAAGCCCGTTCAAGTCTCAAATATTGACTTACGAGTGTTCCAGAAGTTCTCCTGAACTTGCTGGTTCCTGGGAGCTTATCCGTTCTGCGGGTATAGCTTTGAGCGCCGGTGTTCAACACCCCAGCGAGATCCGCTCTTCTTCTTCCTTCCTCTTTCTGTTGCCTTCGAGAATCTGAGACTCAACTGTTGTTGATCATCTCTTGTTGCCTTCGAGAAACCGCTATTGCAAACGCGATTCGATTTTTTTAATCGTTTAGGCTACGCAATCAGCATTATTTGCATCTCTTTTTTAGGGATTGCAACTGCATTATTTGCATCTCTTTTTTAGGGATTGCAACTGCATTCTTTGCATCTCTTCTTAGGGATTGCAACTGAGTTTTTCCATCGATTGTTTGCAAATAGACTAACAATTAATGATATGACACACATCGCAGCCAACTCGATATGTAAGAAATGTGTGTTGGTTAGTTCGTAGTTGATACTTATTTAGACACTTGACTTGGTAGTTATTAACTGGTCATATTGTGTATGCAATCTAGACGGTATCATGGGGATGGAGAGGACAGTCACTAAGCGTATGAGCTAGCCAAATCGTTAAACCACAGTCTCCGGAGGAACTATGAGAGTATGACCCTTTCTACAGATAGACTCTGACGTTTATTGATCATTATGCAAGTTTATAGATGACTTGTGTAGAAACATTAAAGAAAATATTATTATTCAAGTTGCAAACTTCTTGCGGGAGCTTTTTTTAGTGAGAAGAGCTTTCATGCATGAGCTTCTCCAACATGAGAGGGGTTTCCCGCGAGAACACTCCTCCAACGTGAAAAGTGTTTCCTCGCATGAGCTTTCTTCTTACTAGAGTGATTAAATCATATTTAATGCGTTGTATGTGCAAATATCAATGCATTAGTACACATTTATTGCAAAGAATCTTACAAAATTCCTGACAGCTAGACTGTCAGAACATCTATCATATCATGTACGTTGTGGCTTGTGTAGAACGACTACATGGCAATATATTTCCTAAGAGAAGCTCCCTCCAGCAATAGTGATTTCCCCATGGGAGATTCACTCCAGTGAGAGGGAATTTTTTTTTGAAAGAGCACCCTTCAAGCAAGAAGGTACTCTCCGTGGGAGATTTCTTTGTATAGGCCACATTTTGTAGTGCTTTGTTCCCGTTGATGAGCACTGTGTGGGCTAGCGGCTAGAATGGCCGAGTTGGAATCAGATAATGGAAAATGTTGTCGGTATAGATTCATCGGGTGTCACACCCCAGTTCCAAAATATATCAGAAACTAAGATATGAGTATGCCAGCTGTACGACTAGTAAGTATTCCTAATTTAGTGGACTTATCCTAATCGTAGTACGGCTATATATAGTACATAGAATTATCTAACTATATACCAGTCATAACTAGTCATAATACATACTAGTCATAATACTCCTACCAGGGCTAACAAAATTCCACAAAATATAAATAGAAAATATTCAGTATTAATTCTGAAATAATTTTCTATAAT
The DNA here is from genome assembly GCA_029216955.1 of Iris pallida. Lineage (NCBI taxonomy): Eukaryota > Viridiplantae > Streptophyta > Magnoliopsida > Asparagales > Iridaceae > Iris > Iris pallida. Next base: position 16,926,705 of record JANAVB010000999.1, on the reverse strand, counting down.
TAATTCTGAAATAATTCTCTATAATTTTGGAAATATATTTTGTATAATTATTATTTCATAAAAAACCTATTTAAAAGTCAATTCATGATCAAACTAATACCAATATTGATACGTCAATGTTATTAGAACTTGTTTAACCATGAATAAACTAACTTTAATATTCTAAAATAAATAGTAAACAATTATTTAAATTATCAAATATTCATGATCATGAGTCGAGGGTCGAGAATATGGAGGCACACAAAATTATTTGGGACTCACAAGATGGCAATGTTGATAGTTCATTTACAGCATAATTTTGTTCTTTAAAGATTAAATGATTCAAGCATTAAAACAACAAAATTACGAAAAACTCATTGAATGAGAATCGTAGGTAATCGAAATATGGTCGTCTATATATATGATATCAATGGTAAAATTAAAGTTATACGGTTCAAAACTGTCACGTACTTAACAATGTCAATTCTAGACACACTTTGGTAAAACATGTGACCCAGAACATATAGAAAGAATTTCAACATGAAATGTTATATGAAGTTAGTAGACACATAGGAGAACCCAAAATTTTTAGTCCCATGTAGTTTTGATGTCAGGAAGTAGAGAAAACGCGTTCGCAAGATGGACTTACCTGTTGTATTTTTGGACAACAAATTGAGGGTGTCTTGCGCGGGCTGTTGCGACCTATATGAGTGGTTTCAGGTGATGTCCGGCCTTGGAAAGGTGGATGGGGGTCTTGGACACGTCGAGGATGAGGTGGTTGGGCTGGAGGTGGTTGGCTAGTGTGCTAAACAACATCGCAAGAAGGGGACAACAGCGGCAGCAGTAGAGATTAGGTTAGGGTTTTGTTTGGGGGTATTTTTGGTTAGGGTGAGATGGTATTTATATATGGTATTGATGGGGGTTGATCATGGGTGTTTCTTGTGCAGGTATGGGTGGGTTTTGATGGGTTTTGGAAACCAAATACAAGAGGGATTGGTACAAAGATATACATGTTTCCTAATATAGAACCTTACATTGATTGTGTTTTCCTATTAGGTTTGACCCAATTAAAGTCTCCAAAAATCTGAAATAAAAATCTAGGATGACCCTATCTATGTGTGGATGACCCTAACAAGTCATCTACAAGTTGTTAGACAAGTTTAGGCTCAAGAAAAGTTACCCGATTGGGAAATAGGCTTAAAAAGTCACATAAGGGGTCTTATGTGCCATTTGAATCTAAATAGCACATGGGGCCTCGATTGAGTGGGACACCCTAGGTATGTGTGTAGTAGGATAAAAAATAGTCAAAATCATATATTGTATTGTTTAGGTTGGATCGATGTCGAGTCCGGAATTTAAGTTGGAAGTTACAACAAATCTCACGGTAGAAGTTACAAGAAATCTCACGGTAGATAACGTCTTGGCCTAAATTGGCCACGAAGTTGTGCGAAGAAAATAGAATACAAGAAAACATACTTGAATGGGACATGATATACCAAATCGAAGGTAAACTTGTATAGCTCAAAACTCAAGAAAGAAATTTCTAGAGTTTGGTATTTCTTGTGCTCCAAAAATCAAAGCTACGGAAGTGTATATTTTATAATGACGAATAAAAGTAGAAAAATATATATTAACTAATATATAATTCAAATAATATATATAAAAATATATTTAAAATATGTCAAAAATTCAGAGGTCTTACAACCTCTCCACCTTAGAAAATTTTGTCCTCGAAATTAAGCACACACTAATATAAAACAATCAATATTAACTAATTATAGACGACATACCTATTCCCATAAAAAGAGAAGGAAAACGTTCCCTTATCACATCCTCGCTCTACCAAGTCGACTCGCTTGGTGCATGATGCCTCCATATGACACAAACTAAAGGAATGGTTTGGCCCCGCAAGATTTTCTCTCGACGGTCCAAAATCTCTATGGGCTGCTCTTCGTAAGACAGGCTCGACCCTACAGTAATCTCGGAATGGTCCAGAACGTGACTAGGATCTGACACATACCTCCTCAGCTGAGATACATGGAACACATCATGAACACCTTGTAACCTCCGTTAACCGATTTCTTAGATTTTTTAAAATTTTGTATTTTTCAAAACTCTGAATTTTTTGAATCTTCGAAAAACGTGCAATTCTGATATTAAGAAAACATTTTCGATCATAAATTATTATCAGTGTTTTATTGGTCATTGATTTGTAAAAAAAACTATTTTATGTGATTTTATCCTAATTTAATTTTAAGTCCATTTCGAGAACAATCTGTAGTTATAAATATTTATTTTTATATAGGGAAACATATTTAAAAACGATAAGCTTTATGAATAAAATTATTTATTTACTAAAATTATTTAGTTAAAAGGTTTTCGAAATTGATAGGTTATTCGTTTCCCCTCGTATCGTGCTAAGGCCGTATCGGTCCTAGTGTAGCCTACCAAGCCTAGGCTTAGATTGCGGGCTACGATTTTGGAATGGATAATAGCTAAATTTGTGATTAGCCAATAAATAATTTATTGATTGTTAACATATATATAATTAGCTAGTGATTTAGTAATAATAATTAAACTAATTATTAAACAGATAACAAATTGATTAGAAGTTAGCAGTTAGTGTTAGTGTTAGTTTTCCAATAAGTTTTCCTAATTCTATTACATGTACATAATTTTAGGGGTTTTCCCATTCTCCTATATATAGACACTCATCCCAATATTTTACAACCTAAGAATTCTCTAACTTTTCTATAGTCGCCACCCCTCCATTAGAACAGTTCATGTTCTCTTCCCGACTCCTTCACACTACTATCACCTAGACTGCAAGCCATTCCATCAGCCGGTACCACCACCGTTGATCACCATCCCCATATCGTGATGACCACCAAAGACCACCATTTCGCCCCTGCAACACATCCCCATTCATCAGTACCACCACCATCGTCACCGGCTTAGCCCCACCTCCAACAAATCTACCCAACACAGTAAGCCACGACCACCATCTTTTGTCTCCGACCAGTCCTGATCTACTGTGGCCACACTACTAAAATACATCGAATTAGCGACTGCCATATCCGTCGCTAATTTTTCGGTAAATCAACTTAACGACGGCTAACCGACGAAATTTGGCTGAAAAAATTCGTTGGAAAATAGCCCGTCGCTAAACAAAGTCCGTCGCTATTCTGTCGCCATTCGACTGCTTAGCGACGGATTGTCGTCATCAAGGATCGAACATTTAGCGACGGCTAGCCGACGGATTACCGTCAAATCAATTATCGGAAAGTTTTTGATACTACTTTTTAGTGACGGACAGGTCCGTCGGTAATATGTCGGTAACTGCATATCATAGAGTTTCTGATACGAAAAATCTGACGCAAATTTCTCGCTAGCCATTGCTAATACTCGATAGAAAAATGACAGTTTAGCGACAGAATATCCGTCGCTTACGTTCTGGAAATCTTTATATTTTCAGAACCTTGTCGACGGATAATCCGTCGCTAATCCGTCGACATCCGTCGCTAACTGGAAATTCTCCAGTTAGTGACGGAATATTCCGTCGCTCAGACGTCACCTTTCGCCGTAAGTCCGTTGCTAACTGGAAATTTTTTTTTAAAAAATTACATGAAACACAACATTCCCTGTTCGTACAACATCTGAAACATCGAACATCACAATATGCATCACACCTAACACAAACCCACAAACCAATATACCTCACACACTAATATACAAATATCTATCACAAATATATCACACAAACCAACATACATCAATGAACCAACAAACCAATATACATCACACACCAATATATAAATATCTATCACAAATACATCACACAAACAAACATACATCAATGAGACCCAAAGCAACCCTCCGTTGATTTTCTATATAATAAAAGTCTAAGTAATAGCATCCAAAAACATCCAAGTCTATAAAATAACCATGTCTAGAAAATAAAAATCCGTCAAGAGTTGTAAAACCAAAATATATATATATATATATATATATATATATATATATATATATATATATATATATATATATATATATATTGTCCTCTACGTACGTGCAGCGAGATCTCCTCCTCAGCCACTTCGCATAAGTAGGATCCACGCCAGCAAGCTCAATATCCATAGGAGATGGATGACTGGAACTTCCGGTGCAACTGCCCTCTGGTACCACCTCCTCCGTCACAGCAGGAGGTGGTGGCACTACCTCCTCAGCAGTAGGTACCACTACCGACTCAGCAGCAGGAGGTGGCACTACCTCCTCAGCAGCAGGAGGTGCCACTACCTCCTCAGCAGCCATCTGGGCCTCTCTCAAGCGACGTCCTCGGGTCTTGGCTGCCATCTGGTAAGATTGATGGAAACATGGAGATTAATTAGGGATTAAACAAAATGACAATATTAGACGTGTAATATGGAAGATTCATTGTTGTATGAAAATGACAGTATTAGACGTCCTCTGCGTCCTTATCTTCCTCTTCATTCTCATCTTTGCTTTCATCTATTTCGTTTTCCTCTTCGGATACTTCAACCTCTTCGGATACTTCAACCTCCAACGGTGAATGACCCTCAGCAGTCTTGCCTTAAACTTGAAGTCATTAATGACATAGCCTGACAGTACGGAATGAGTCTCACAACCAAGATATAGAGGAGTATATCATATGATGTGGAATAGGATGCCTCATGACCCGAATTAGAAGAAGGGGAGTAGGGAGGCTCACTCTATACACTCATCCGTCTATGATATACACTCAATACACTCTTACTTATGCAAACCTTTTGAGGTAATCAGCATTATACTAGATTTTCGAAAAAAAACTATAACTCTGATAGGCCCAAAAGACTTGGCATAAGTAAATTTAATTTTCAACAATTACCTAGCTAGTACTAAGATATCTTATATATATCCTTCTAGGATACTCACTCTATACCGATATCTTAAATTTAATTTCCAACACTTACCTATCGCCTAGACGCCTAAGCGATCAATATCGATACTCATAGAAATAGTCTGATACCGATACCGATTTCGATACTCCAATCCGAAACCGCCGATACTGCCGATATCGCCGATACCAATACTCATAGGAATAGTCCGATACCGATTTCGATACCGATACTTTGAACCTTGATACTAAGTTTATATATATGTATATTAATTTATATACTATTCTACGATACTCCGATCCGAAACCACTGATACTACCGATATCGCCGATACCAATACTCATAGGAATAGTCCGATACCGATTCTGATATCGATACTTTGAACCTTGATACTAAGTTTATATATATATATACTAATTTATATATCATTCTACGATACTCCGATCCAAAATCGCCGATACTACCGATAACGCCGATACCAATACTCATAGGAATAGTCCGATACCGATTTCGATACCGATACATTGAACCTTGATACTAAGTTTATATATATATACTAATTTATATACTATTCTACGATACTCCGATCCGAAACCGCCGATACTATCGATATCGCCGATACCAATACTCATAGGAATAATTCGATACCGATTCCGATACCGATACCGATATCGATACTTTAAACCTTGATACTAAGTTTATATATATATATATATACTAATTTATATACTATTCTACGATACTCCGATCGTAAACCGCCGATACTATCGATATCGCCGATACCAATACTCATAGGAATAGTCCGATACCGATTCCGATACCGATACTTTGAACCTTGACACTAAGTTTATATATATATATATATATATATATATATATATATATATATATATATATATATATATATATATATATATATATATATATATATATACATACTAATTTATATACCGATACCAATACTCATAGGAATAGTCCGATACAGATTCCGATAACGATACTTTGAACCTTGATACTAAGTTTATATATATACTAATTTATATACTAAGTTTATATTTCGATACCGATACTTTGTGCGTGTGTGCATGCGTGTGTGTGTGTGTGTGTTTGAGTGTGTGTGTGTGTGCGCATGTGTGTGTGTGTGTTACTACCGGCCCCGACCCCCAACCCCTACCCCCACCACCATCGATCGCCATCCCCACCACCGCGACCCCCACCCCCACCCCAACCCCCACGCCCACCACCGTCGACCGCCATCCCCACCGTCGACCCAAAACCCGCCGCCCCCCGCCGTCCCGACCCGAACCCACCTAGCGACCCCACCCCCACCACCGCGACCCCCACCCCTACCACCATTCGCCCCCGCCGCCCCTACCCGAAACCCCCCCAGCGACCCCCACCCCCACCACCACCGGCCCCCGCCTCTCCCCGCCGCCTCGGCCCAAACCCCCCTCCCAGCGACCCCCACCCCCACCACCGTGACCCCCACCCCTACCCTCACCACCACCGACCCCCGCCGTCCTGACCATCGAGAGTGAGAGAGAGAAAGAGAGAAGATTACCTGGAGAGAGAGAGAGAGAGAGAAAGTCTGCCGTCGGAGAGAGAGAGAGAGGGAGAGAGAGAGAATTTGGGGGGAGGAATGAAAAGTTTCCCTCCCGTCGGCTAAATTTAAGTTAGAGCTAGATATTTAGAGACGGACTGGTGACAGATATATTCTGTCGCTACGTGGTCTCTATACCACCCTAACTGGCCTACAGAATATTCGTTGCTATATGGTCGTTAAATTTTGCGGTAATTTGTTTCAACATTTCCCGCCAACTTTTGTAAACTAAGCGACATAATCTTCATCCGTCGCTATATCTCCGTCGACTTAACGACGGATTGGCGACCTTTGCTTGACCTTAAAATAAAATAATAAATTATCGGCTTTTCGACGGCAATCAGTCGAAACTTTGTTGGTAGTCGGTCGCTAATAGCAACGGACAAAATCCGTCGCTATATGTCCATCGCCAAATGGTTGTATTTTGGTAGTGCCAACCCCAAGGCCATTGCCACCCGACCGTCTCCTTCCTATGCCTATCCCGACAGCCCTCCAGCCTCTTCCGTCACGGCCAAGACCACCGTTCACCACCGGAACCAGTCCCTTGACTTCACCCCACCACCATCAACACTCCATCATCAACGCCCCCAAATCAGAACACCATCAAAAGAGAGAGAAAGAGAGAGCGAGTGAACCTTCGTCACACTCGGAGTCAACTTTCGTGCCGGATCTGTTCCACCCATGGCGAGCTCGGCCAATGATCGCTCCCTTCCAGTCGCTGCTCCGTCGGCGCTACCCGTCCCAGCGCCCAGCGACCGGGTCATTCCGGTCAGTGCCTCCCTCTGCGGCGGCCGCACTCCGATGCTGCTGGCACCCCACCCGCTTGGACCGGCCTCTCCGAGCAGCCCGCCAAGCCCTGTGAGTCCCTCGACCGTATCCCCTCTTTCTTCTTCTTTCGTTTAAGAATTGTGAATTGGTCGATTGGCCTATCATTTGACCCGGTTAATGGTTGGGATGGGCCTAACCTATATAAAAAAGAACAAAAAATAAAGAAATATGGTATTAAGAGTTTGATGTGATTTAGATTTATTTTTGCTGTTTTGGGCCTGACCCAACTTTGATTCAGTATTTTGGACTGAACTGTGTGCCCATATCTGGGTTGAACCAGTTTTTAGGCTGTATATATACATTCTATGTATATATGTATGCGCCTGTATATATATATATATATATATATATATATATATATATATATATATATATATATATATATATATATATATATATATATATATATATATATATAAGATGGGCTCCTTCTGCAGGAAGCGGAGTGGGCGTCGAGCCCTTCCGCCCGCCGCCGCCGTCCCTCTCCTCCTAGTGGTCGGCGCACCTCCCTGGCTGGTCGACCTTCTCGGTCAGGCCGCGCCCATCGGTCCTTACCCCCTCTTTGTTGGCTCGACCTCTTCCCGTCGTCCTCGATCACATGGATGGGCGGGTCCCGCCTGGCAACCCCCGCTTGCCTGCAGCCTCCAGCCGTTTGGAGTGATCCCCTCCTTCCTCCCCTTCCCCCCCGATGCTGCCCCCCTCACAGGCGTCCGCACCGCGCCAGGCCTAGGCGCCGGCGGCCTAGCCCTCCTCCGTCGGTTGACCCCTCCGGCATCCTTGGCCCTCCACCCGGATCGCTGTTCGCCCCACCAGTGTCCTCGGATCCTTCCCCGGCGCTCCTCCCTCCCGTCGCCTCCTCGGATCCTACCTCGGCGCCCCCACCGCTTGCCGCGGCTCCTCCCGGCTCTAGCCACCCGGCGCTTTCTTTCGCCGCGACCCTCCCTGGCCCTGCTGCGACCAGCCACCCGACGCTTCCTCTCATCGCGCCGCCCCATCCCTCGTTGGCGGTCATTCCTCCGGCTCCCTCGCCTCCAACCGCCCAGCTTATCGTGCCCTCTCCAGCCTCGGCAGCGGGCCTCCCCCTGGAGCAGCCCCCCCAGCCGCCCATCTCGCCGCTCCTCCCTGCGAGCTGCCTCCCTCCAGCCCCCCCTCTCTTCCTTCCCGCCCGTCGCCTTTCCCGACACGCCCTCCCCGCCTTGGAGGCTGCCCTCCTCCTGGCGCCCCCTCCTCCGCAGTGGAGCTGGATCCCCTACTCCTCTCCCTCGGTCGCCCCCTACTGGGCCTCCCCTGTCCCCGACGGTGCGGGTCTGCCAGCCGCGTCGTCGTGGTGTCCCTGCGGCCGTTGCCCTCCTCCCCGTCGGGTCTGGTGACCTCCGGGGCCACCTCCGGCTCTTCCATGGTGCGCCCTCTGTTCCTCCCCGTGGCGTCGGCGCCATCCTCCGCCTGCGTCATTCCCCTCCCAGCGTCTTCCCCAGCACCGGCCCCCCTTCCCCCATGCCCTCCCCGGCGCGAGCCCCCAGGGTCGTCCCCGCCCACCCGTCGTGGTGCGCCTTCCGCTTCGTGGATGCCCCCGCGGCCCTCCCTCCCGCGTCCTCGGGTTGCCCCCTCCATCCCGGCCGGAGCCGCCGGGGGTCACCCCCTCTCCGTTGTCCCTCGCCTCCCCTCCTCATCGGTTCGGACCCCTCGTCGAAACATCGGCCCCCTCGTCGGAGCCCCCCGGCATCGAGCAACGTGCAGGGGGGATCGAGGCTCCTCGAGCCGTGCGCTAACCCCCTCGGGCAGAGCGCCTACCCCTCCCCCACGTGCTGTGGTCCCCCTCGGGCTTCGTGCCCAACCCCCCCCGCTCGTTTTCCTAACCGCTGTATTTTTGGTTTTTCAAAATTTCATTGTTTGAAATTTCAAATTTTTTCGAACCTCTCATGTTTTTCGAAATTTTCGGACGCTGGAATTTCGAACCTACTTTTCTTACTTTCTACTTGCTGTACAGGGTCCTTTAGTGTTTCTGGCCCTGTAACTGTTTGTATTGCTCTTCTTGAGCTCTCTTCTAATTTTCAATAAAATGTCTTATTGCAATATATATATATATATATTATATTAAAAATATATAAAAAACATATATATAAAAAATATATTAAAAAATATATAAAATATATATATATATATATATGTGTGTGTGTGTGTATACACACATATAAGTTTATTTATATGAACAATATATTTTGAGATTAGATTAGGAACCATGGTTAATTATCATTAGTATGAGGTTTTATAGCTGATTAATTAGGTGTCACTACCACTTTTTAGAATAAGGGTATTTTGGTAATTTATAAAATTTGATTATTTTTGAATTTTATTTAATTAATAATGTGCTAAGTGTTATATTAGGCCTAACCCTAGAATTACCTGATCTAGATGTTGATCATGACCCTAGAAACTTAGTTAGTAGAATTAAGCTAGTTAGCTAAGTTCTAAAATATCTAGATATTAAGTTAGAAGTTAGATATTTGTGGAAACCTTAAGCTAATTTGGGCCTTTTCCTAAAGGGCTTGAATACACTTGAGAAGGCCTTTAAACTAAATTGGACTAACCCTAACCCTAGCATTCACCTATGGCCGGCCAAAGGAAGTCCCCTCCCACCTATATAAGTCAACATTAGCCCCCTCTTGCCTCTTTCACTGCAAACCCTAACCCTAATTTGTGTTCTTCCCCAAATTTGCCCTCTTTCACCAAATCAACTCCAAATTAGACCAAATCAATTGCAATACACTCCCCTAGTGTAGAGGAGGTCTTTATTGGCTAGCTAGCAAGGATTGAGAGCAATTTGACCATAGGAATTGGGATGGGTTTGTTTCAAGTGCAATTTCATTGAGACTTCAACTCTCAATAGGTAATGATCTCAAAACCTATTAATTTCCCGATTTCTAACCATAATGCATTCATTTAGGGTTCCCCTAGCCCTAGGCCAAGCTTGGTTAGAAATTGAATCCATTTAGGGTGTGTATCGGAGGAGTATCAGAGAGGTATTCTAGGTGTTCGATGAAATGCCTCTTAGAACATTTTGTTCTTGATTTTCTAATCTAATTACATGTTTGTGTAGCCCTAGATGTGTGGATTATTTCTATAATTGACTGAGTCGATTTCTGTTAGGTTTACTGTGTCTAAATAGACACAGGGACACTCACACACGTACTGGTGCACTGTCCTGCTACTTGCGTGTCCAAACCACTGGACACGATACGGTTTGATCTGCCACCAGTTGGTAATGGTAGGGGCAATAACTGACATTGTCCACACGAAGTTTAGCTCGAGTTGGTTGGGTATTCGAGGAGAAATCCCTCCCACAGATGTCAGCCGTGCTTGCACACACACTTGCTGTATACGTTTTGGTTCGACACTTCGATACCTTGTTTGGACACGTTTGTTGACACACAGTGGACATGATGACATCCTAACATGCCACGACACTGACACATTAATTATATTTCTTGCCATGCATCTGCACACTTGATGTGACTCGACACACACGCACCACACTGCTCGACACTTGTAATAACTGTTACTGATATACTGAACACCTTGTAACCCACACACCTTAACTCTATGATACTCACATACACTTGTTACCTATAGAAACCCTCTCTGATGCATGCACAGTAGACACACACAAACACCCCCTCTTCTGAATGCAGTTGATATAGATGTTGATTTGGGCTTGTTTTAGAGTTTGGGTTTTATGTTTTGATATCTGTGATGTTGATATATAAGCATAGGTTGGGTTCCAGTTTCAGAGTTTTGTATATGGGATATAGACTCAATTTCTGCGGAGTCTGGGTTAGTATATTCTGATGCATAGGTATACCAGGTTGCCTCACTACACCAAATAAGGTCTTTTACGGCCCACAATTTGTGCCATAAAATTAATTTTACGGCTCATAGGATCGTGCCGTAAAAGCTCCAGCCGTAAAAGGGTATGAGTATTTACGGCGTGAGAAAACAGGCCATAACTTAGGTAAATGCACGCCGTAAATAAAGTTGCTGGAAAACTTTGGATCTTATTTACGACCCATAGTGCAGGCCGTAAATAGTAATTTTTTATGACTCGAAGTGATGGCCGTTAAAGTATTCAATTTCCCCAATTTACGGCATACATAGCAAGTCGTGAATACTTAAAACGATGACATACAATCTCACATTAACGGCCCAAAACCGCAGGCCATAAATGTTGTGTTTATGACTCAAAACGAGGGCTGTTAAAGGGTTGATGAGTTTTATTTTGTGGCTTGTAAGCGTGCCGTGATTATGATTTTTTTTAATATCCACATTTGAATAGCTACAAATATAAATTAATCAACCAAAATCAAATATGACTATAATATAGTTCTCACACTATTTCCAACAGAAATCAAACTAATTGCACATCTATTGAGAGTATTTGCTTCCAACAAGTTGGACAAAATCCATAAATATTAATAAGATGACACAACATAATAGAATCTTAACACAAAGCAAAAGTATTTAACTAGATTTCCAATAGCATTAAAGTCATTTTCTTACTACAACACTCAATGCAAAAGTCTTTAAGCTCAAATCAAAAATTATTGTCCTACTACAAAAGCAAATGTCACTGTCTTAATACAAAAGCAAAAGTCACTTTCTCACTATAGCTAGACACTTCAAGACCTTCAAAGATTTTAAAGTCTTTAAGCTTAGAATAACTCATTTTCTAGAAGCATGCCTCCCCTCTTCTTTAAGCTTTACCTGAAGAAAATAAAAACAATATTAACACAATAAAGATCGGGAGATGTTATAATATCCAATAAATTAAAGAATCTGCTGACTTGATTACAATTTTCATCTTGTATGGAAGCAGTAAGTTTCAAGATAACAATAATCATCAAAATGTACATGATGCTCAATATAACATAATCCTCAATAATCGACCTACCACCTCAAGACGTATCAGGAGCATATTTCTAGTAAATGTTAAGTATGGAAGAAAAAGTAGTCATATAAGAATAAAATGAAGTAAATATGGCAGCACTGGATTTTCAAAATATTAAATAAGACAATAAAAAGGAGACACTTAAAAGTTTACATGCAACTAAAATTTTATATCCAACATCATCATAAGGAATGGTTATTATGAAAACCCGAAGCACATGAGGCAATGTGATAATTAATCAGAACTACATCATAATAAGGAATGGTTTTGTACCTATCATAAAGAATGGTTATATAAAATTTCATATCCAACATCATCATAAGAAATGTTTTTCTACCTATCCAATATGTACTCGTATTCGTGTCCCCATGTCATGTGTTCGTGTCCATATTTTTGCAACATAAATAGCAACTAACAATGTGCTTTAGCTGATATTATGCAGAATTAGACACAAAACCGATTGGTTCATAGGATGGAGTTGTTGTAGTCCTGAGAAGAGGGAGTTGTGTATTAGTTCATGTGCATTGAGTAAAATTTGATTTCTCTGCTACGTCAGATATTTACCTTGATTGCAATTGAGTCTAGTTCACCAAAGAACAGAACGCATGGAACAGATTGGCAGGCCTTGTCAAAGAGTTCATGGACGTTGGCCTCACTCTCACTAAACCACATTATCAGAAGCCCAAGAAAGTCCCAGTGGACGACGAGGAGAAAGTCCTCACTGGCAACTACAATAGAAAAAAAAATGTTGCAGAAGTTAATGAAGCAACTCTAATTATGTCATGAAAAAGGCTTGTATGCACTTGCCTCGGTCTCATTATCCTTGTCACTAATCTTTCCTATGGTCCGTACATTGTGTCCATACGGATATCGAGATGAACAGTCCCAAGAATCAACAATAACAATAATTCTCTTGTCAAAAATATTATCAAGCTGTCGAGTTTGAATTCGGATCTTCGAAATTCTGTGGTCTTTGGAGACAAATAAAGCATGGGCAGTTCTACCATGACCTGCAGGCATAGGCATTGTCTCCAGAGAGCAACAGTAGCTACACATAAAGCAAGTCCATGTAAGAGCTGAGAGCTCCAACAAAATAATGATGTCATTATTACATGATTCTTATATAGAACTACCTAAGCATTTACAAAGGGATTAGGTGATACAAGATAGAGAGACTCATTTTATACTAGAGCTAATAAGTAATATAGTACCGAGAAAAATGTGGTAACTGTACAGTCTCATACATGAAGTCAGATTACTTACATATACTGAGTCCTTTGATACAATAAGTTTGAGGTCTGCATAGAATCAAACTTTGCAGGATCTTTGATGAAATAACACATCATAAATTGTTTCATGGCTGATTTTAGCTAGTCATCAAATACATTTCATAGGGTACAAGGACTCGATCTAACACAATCCTTAAATGGTGTTCCATAGAAATATAGCAAAAGGAAACTATTACAACGCACAACAGAAGGTTCAAGTAACTTGGAGATGTAAGACAAGGATAATTCTTCCACTAAATCTTCTACTAAAATTTTTAGAAGTGAAGGAAATATAATCATGATACTTGAGAAACATGACAACAAACCAAAGATATGGTAGACATAACAAGGTAATTGTATCAAATATTATCACATCAGAACCAGGTTTATCAGAAAATCATTAAATGAGAAGGAAGGGAAAGTATCTATAAGTTTCAAGACTGTTAAGTTTTTTGTCAACTTAAATTAGGCTTTATAATGCCAACAACATACCTGACCGGACGACTTGAGACGGTCAAATAGAAGCACCAGTATGTTGTACTTGATTTATACTCTTTGGGGCATCATCAATACTGCTTGGAGCCAAGTGTATATTATCTTCCTCGTCATTCTCTGGAAGGAAAAAAATCAAGCAAACATGCACTAAAAGGAATCTTTATATGTAGACACATATATCAAGATGCATACCATCATCAACAATGATCGAAGACTAGCCCTCATGCCACTGATCTTCAGGTAGGAGTTCAACAGCAACAATGTCTCCGTCAAAATCCCTATTCTTGTTACTGCGTCCATTGATAACTATTTCATCGCCTATACTCTCATCTCTAACATAAGCTTCAAATAGATTGTAATGGTTGACTCGAAGTTTTCCTTGATGATATATCCAATGCTGATAAAGACCATAGTCTATTGGCTAGGAAAGAATGAATATTATTCTGCTAGAATGTGTGTCGAACAAAGGTAGCATGTTTCATTATTATAAAATGAACAGATATCAATTGATCCAATACGAAGAGTAATTAGCAATAGACAGAAAATGAGAAAATAATGTGATATTATTGAACAAAGGTAGTATGTTTCATTATTATAAAATGAACATATATCCATTGATCGAATATGAAGAGTAATTTGCAATAGACGAAATATAAGAAAATAATTCTTATTAGAACCCTCTTGCGGCATAGGGCAGAATTGATATTGGCAGCCATTGTGGTATCCCTATAATGACATAAAAGTTAGGGTTATATAATAGATGATATACAACAAGAAGGCCTTAATTTGAATCATTTTTCTTCCATTCAGCTCTGTTAGTTCTCTAAGGGCCATGTTCTCTGTAACATAAATAAAAACCATATCCTTTGTTATACAGATGATATACAACAACCCTGGTAAATAATTGAACTTTTATTATTGAAATTGCAGGCAATGTTCATCTTAAATGGGATGGTTATCAAACACAATGCACGAGGTTCTACTTGTTATGGACTTGGTTTTTCATAATTTGGGTCCAATCTACCACATTAGCAAATGAAGGGGTTGAAAATTATGTGCTTTTGTTTCTCACTGTAGCCTTGAGAAGGATTCACTGTGTACGACATGCACTTGATCCTTAAATGCTAAGGTGATTTTGAAGTCATCTCTTGACTTTTTCTGGTTTGCAAAGTTCCAAATAAAATAACCGTTATATTGTTCTCTCTCACAACATATGTGCATATGGGATTTTATTTTTGTCATAATGAAATTGTCTCTTTGTTCTGATTTTACATACAATGATACAAAAGTAGTTGAGTTCTCTGAATTATTGCCAAAGCTGTCGAGAACATTTAAATTATAGAGGATATTGACAAACTAAATTCAATAGACGAGGTTATTCTGGTGGGAGAAGGCTGGGATGATATATATCGACCAACTAAAGTCAGTCCAAGAATGGCAGGAGATTGTTGAGAAATTCTGTAACCATCAAACCCGCCACCGTCGGACGAAGTTGGTGGTGAACCCTGGCAAGTGGACTGCAACATAACATTCGCGAGTCAGCAAAATCGGTCTGTCAACCTCAATGGGCGTAACGATTGATGTTGATGAATTTTGACTTATTTTAAAATCTAGTTAAGAAAGAATTCACTTTCCATGTGGTCGAATTCTTCAAACAGTTTGAAAGTATAGTGGAAGAGCGAAGAAACATAGAGGCAAACTAGAGCACCCTCATAGTACGTACATCTGAGGCTATGAATCCCACAAACAGAGCTGAATGTAAGAAAAATAAGTCTCTTTTTTTACCACAAGGCATTTTTATAACGAAAAACCTTCACTATTAGAGAAAACCCGAAATTCTCAGCCAAAAATAGTAAGAAAATCCCTCCAAAATTGCCACATTTCTATCGTAAATCAAAACTAGCATAACTCCTCCCAAAAATTTCAACAAAGCCCCTCTAAAAATCATTAAATTGCAGGATAAAGATCGGACCTTTGGCAAGGGGCTCCCAGACTTTGACAGCCTCAGCCCAGAAGAGGTCGGGGTCGGGGTCGTCGGCATCAGCACCCGGTAGTCTGACTCCCCCGTCGCCGCGTTGGAGGACCTCCCGGTAACATCATCGCCGCTGACATCATAGTCATCGTCATCATCCAAGGTCTTCGGCCCGTACACGCAGAGGTTTAGCCCCAGTGCCAACTTCGCCCGCCGCCCATGCTCCTAATGGGTTATCAGGGCTCCGATATGATGTTCGGATCTTTAAAACCCTAAAAATTCAGAGGAAGTCTCTGAGCCCTTATGTTTTTTGTTTTTTGGCTTTTGTGAAAAAGTTTGTGGAGGGAATTGTTTTCTCTGGAGCATTTTTGTGTTAAAAGTGGGGGCAAATTTATTTTTTGGAGCAATTAATTAGGCTGGATATAATTTATGGCATAAATTTGGTAGGATGTGAAAGCCTATTTATTTTTACGGCCTACCAGTGCAGGCCGTGAAATGCTACGAGAATCTTATATTTTACGGCTCGCATAAATGCATGTCGCAATTGATAATATTTAACGGCCCTAAAAATGCAAGCCATATTAAAAATAAAAAAAAAGGAATTTACGGCTCACATTCACGGTGCGCCGTAATATTATATAATTTACGGCCTGCATCCATCGCATGCCATAAATGAAAGGCCGTAAAAGACCTGATTTGGTGTAGTGCCTGTCCAGTTTTCTGGATTGGGGTTGGGCTGTCTTAGAGTGTGTATTGATTGGGTTGGTTTTTATCTCAGTTTTACTGAGATATGGAGAATGGGTTTATACTTATATGTGATGTTATATTGTTTTGGTTATGGGAATACCTAGTGAGGATAGTTTAGATATGTGTGGGTGATATCTTAGTTTCCTCAGCATATACTTAGTGTATATATATGTGGGTTTCAATTATAGGTATATATATGTATACATAAGGCTATGGCAGTACTTAGATACTAGGTAGGCTCAGTTTTGAGTATTGAGGGTTAGTTATATATAGTTATGTATATAGGTTTATGTTGGGCTCAGTTTTGAGATGGGGTATGAGTTTAGGTTGTGTCTACATGTGGATTGTAGGTACAAGTTCTGTTTCCTGAGAACAAACTTGTGTTTACATTAAGTTGGGAGGATTAAGTGAAATATGTGATATACATACATAGATATATATGTATGTGTGAGTAATATATATATATATATGAGTAGGGTTTTTTAGGTATATATTGTTCGACATGGCAAAAGGTTGAACGAACTTTTTGTATATTGAACGTAAAAAAGGGTACAATCGATTCTTATGCGAAGAAATCTAAGTACAAAAGTTTCTAGGAAACTGTGGCGGTGGAGATCGAGCACTGCAGTGGCTCCTTTACTCTGTTGATGATCCGATGATGATATGAGACTTGCTCTGACTTTCTGGTGTCTTCGATGGAACTCTAGGGGTGCCGATCAGGAGGACGCCAAAGTTGAAGATTTTGATAATTCTGTGGATCTTCTTCTCCTTGTCGATCATGCTGTTGGAGGAAAACCTCTCCTATTTATAGGGAAGAGGGGCACATATGCGATGTATATTAGGGTTTCGAGATATGAAGGAATCTGCCATCCTTGCACGGTAAGGGCTTCTGTGGCGCTGACACGTGGAGGGTGTTGAGATTCCCCTCAAATGAGATCTCTGGTAGTTATCCAAATAACCGAAGAAGGTAACACGTGGCGTGTGCCATTTTGCTTGTTTGGATATAGCCGAGCAAATCTTGGGATTTTATCTCAGATTTGGATTCTGCTAATCTTCGTCCGAGATTTAAATTAATCTGATAAGATATTCGTATTTGTCAACTTGATCAATCCCAATCCTATCTTTGAGAGAGACGGTTTAAGCAAACTGATTGGGTGGGACCATACCGTCTGTGCTTCAGGTAAGGCTGGCTGTACTTCTGGGACAACGAGTAGACTGTACTTCTGGAGATGACAGAACCTCTGTGCTTTAGGGCGACAAGTGGACTATGTTTCGAAGATAATGGGGCCTCTGTACTTTTAGGAGAAATGAGTAGGCTGTGTCTCAGGTAAAGTCACTGTACTTTAGGGCGACGAGTAGGCTGTGCCTTCAGATAGACCATTTTACTGTGCTTTAGTGTAGCAGTCGGGCTTGTGCTGGAGGCAAACGGTGTCTCTCAAGTCTTTGCTGAGAAAAAGGGGCCGTTGAACGGGCCGAGTACTTGGATCGAAGCAGCTGTCTGTGCTTCTGAAAGGGGGATGTACTGTCTGCGCCTTGGAAGCAAAGGAACACAGTGGGGTGCCTGCGCCTTCGCTTGGAGACAGCTTGGCTTTTAAGTCTTCTTTTCAGGAGAAGTAAATGACTATCCTTGAATACAGACTCCTTCTTAATTACCACCATTAATTAGGGAATTTGAAGAAGCATTTGAATAGTTTGGAGACTCACTTGAATGGGCCTATTAATGGAGACCCATTGTGCCGAGTCCTAGGCTCATCCCATTAATAAAAGAATTTTGACCGTCAGCCAAGTGGCCTATAGTTTGGACCACTCTCGGTCCTATAAAAGGGGAAGTGTTCCTCTGAAGAGTCACTATCTTCTTCCTGGCACCCTTCATCACCATGTTTGATCCAGACTTAGCTTCAGATGGCCGCTGGCTTTGCATAAGTCGGCTGTTGGTTGGGGCTTCTCTCGTTCGAAGGGGCCATGTTCTTATAGATGAAATCTTTGTAGAATGAGCCGTCACCGCTCTTAAGAAGTATCCAAGTATCCTCCCTAAGGAGTTTTGACTCTGGGCGACGTCTTGGAGGTCTTGGAGGTCCAAGCTACAGGGTTAGGATTGGTTGCTCATCCGATGAGTAGCCGGCCATGCTCTGCCCTACTCATTGAGGGCTGCAGGGCTTCGCCGTGCTGTGGTCTGGGTCTTCCACTGCTTCTGTATATATTGGAGCCCCAGCTTCTCTCGGCGACGAGATGATCTGCTCTGACGATGTTATGCGTCAGCAGGAAGGAGACTTTGATGGAGACTGTATACATCTCCTCTGGTCTTTCTGCCCATGATGATCATACTGTGGAGGCTGTAAGGTGAAAACGAACCTTCTCGTGGATCTATAGGAGTTTTTATTATCACTTATTTATCAAAGACTTTGCAATTGATCTATGTAATTAGGATTCAGGAAGTTTCTCTCTTATGTAATTTGTGACAAGTCTGTGATAAACCCTTGTTGCCATGATTAATAAAAAGTCTTTTTCTGAACTTCATTCTGAGAATGTCGCTATCTTTAGCTAGTCTGTGCATCTGATCGCCTGTGCCTGTATAAAGCTGGGGGGTAATAAGGGTACCCGCTTGCGCCTATGCATGTTACATTTTTCATGCTTCTACAAGACCTCCTTCAAAGTGTTTCGAACTTGAGTCAAGCTCGGGATACTTTGAGCAGAAGCATGACATGTGTTCCTTTGTAGGCGTGCTGCACATCACGTCTGTTGCCAGGGTGGCGTCGTGCCTAGGCTCCGGTATTAAATGCATTGAGCAATCTCCTCCTTAAGCGTGATCATGACTCCTCGTTTCTAGAGAACATTCATCATGGCCCTTTTTTGAACCACGACGTCCGAAGCGTTTTGTCTTCTCTTGTCGACGTGGCTATTCCTATAAGTAGGAATATTGGGGGAAGGAGAAATCTTTCAGTCTTTACCTACTCCTTAGAAGTTTGTGTCAGAGTTCCTTCTTCTTTCGAACCCTAACTTTTTCCGCCATGGCCCCCAAGAAATCAAGCACTCTGAAAACGCCTGCGGCTAATTCCAAGAAGACGAAAGAAAAGAGGTCTGTCTCTGATGTTGGTGATCTCGACAAGCCTTCGGCTGCTGGCGCAGTGGTCTACCGTGACATACGCCCGCTCGTAGTAGGTATCTTTTTCGATCTCTTCACTTTCTAGAGTGTCTGCGCAAACAATTTATATTCTTACTCTTACGTCTGTTTTTCGTACAGTTTCTGTGACCATCCCGTTGAGCGAGATCCTTTACGACTTCCCTTCCTACTCATTGGGGATCGATCTCGAACAGAAACTCGTCACCGCTTTTCGGAGGTCAGTTGCTGCAGCTCAACCGGAAGGACGGTTGGAGGAGCTTCGAAGTCAATTTTCTCAGTTCTGATTTTCTTCTCTTTTTTTGTCTCTCTCTGTGTGAGAGGATCTTTTTTATAATAGCAAATATATTTCAATAATATATGAAATTTTCTTTGCTTCCCTTTCTCTGTTCATATTCACGTTTGTGAAATCTGTACAAGGATAGGAATTCCCACAAGGGAACGACTTTATTGGGGACATGGTGTTTACTCAGAGATAATATGGACGTGGCAAACTGTCACGCCCCGCTCCCGTGGGAGCGATCGTCCTCGCTAAGGCGTGATGCCGTACGAGCCTAGATTGCGCTCGTGCAAGGCAGGTTCCATAACGGCCGATTTCAGCGGCTACGACGGGGTCGTCGCACAGAAGTCCCATGCAGAGACATTGAATTATAGCAGCAAAAATTTTAAAGCAAAACACAAGTTATCCAAAAAAGCTCTTTATTGATATTGAAACAAAGGTTACAATGGGCGCAAGGCCAAGATCACAAGTCTCTCAGGCTCACTCTTCTCACATTACAAGTCACTCAGCTCTCTCTCATCTCTTAATTACAAGTCTTGAGCCAGCGGAAGCTTCGGAAGGCGACGTCCATACATTATGTCCCGTATAAGTCTTGACTCCATACGACCGCACGCTTTGAATCGCCAAGGGACGCCGAGCCTCGACGCATCCAAGCGAGCTTCGAGCCACGAGCTTCTACCTACACCTGTACATAAAAACTATGTGGGTGTCAGTACTCAACTGTACTGGTGGAATGAGCTCCTCGCCCACCCATACAAACCCAACACGTTTGATTTACTTTATGCAACATAGTCCCCTTTGTATTGTCTTTCTACTCTTGTCTTAGGATCAGTTTTATGACCAACGCCTTGCCTATTTTGTGTCTTTAGACCGTCCCGTGCTCGTAACATCAATGTTAACTCAACAACATTAACCTATAAAGTTTTGCTTGCCTTACGGCTTAAATCAGACACGCAACCACGCGATGAAGCTCCATTTTCTGTGTGACCGTGCTACAAACCCTTGCTGAGGCCGTGCCTCGCAATTCAGTGAGACTTAACCATATCGCTGCCTCGCGGCCCTTGCCGCCTAACGGCCCTTGCTACTGTGACCACCGACTGACCCAATCAAGACTTGTGAATGTTAGTGTCACTCAACCAACTTTGCCTTGCGACGGTTTTTCGACTTAAACTCAAACAACTCAACCAACTTAAGCAACTTATATGCCGACAACTCAAGACTCGACGCCACATCTCGTGCCGAAGCACGACGCCTAGATTGAAACCCAATCTTAGGCCCAAACTTTGTGTTCTAACTGTACACACCTTCAACTCAACTCAATCCAAAGGCATACACGCGGATAGCTGCTATTTGCCGACATCTATATGAACTTGGCCACTAGCATCACAAGCTATACCTTGACGTATAGCTTTGTTATTCGAGATCCTTTCAGCCAAGGTAGCGATCCCCGCTGAAAGTCTCCAATTAACCTGAGCGGGAGCGCACTTCCAGCTCGGCTATACCCTGTTTCCTCCTAGGCCGGGTCGATCCCATGGCCCGGGGTTGCCGCTCAAGGATTTATCGCCCTTGTCGACAAGTTGTCAAATGACCATACAAGACTCGACACAAACTGACGTCTCACACAGTCATTCCTCTACCAAAACTAAGACTTCTATCCTTGAAACCCCTCGACGACCCACGGTCGCGAGCATTCCTTCCTTGAGAACCCTCGATGACCCACAGTCGCGATCATTTCCTTCCTTGTTACCCTATCATTTGGTTCAACTCATGAACGCCTATTTGATAGTCCTTTCTCAAAATTCACTTTGAATCAATTGTAGTCCTTGCCCTAAATACTAAGTCCGTGCATCTTGCCTTAAGACAAACGTGCTGTATGCGACACTCCTATCCACGTCGATGGGCCTTGAGATCGTGGGACTACTTAACTCTGACGAACCGCGAAAGAGCGGGACGGTACTTGTAATGTCTTAGGTCGACCGGCATAAGTTTGCCTAACTTAAATTCGCAACAACTTAACGAGCAAGGGCTGCGTCAAGCTTTGCCTAAACGGATCGTGTCGTGCACAGATCCAACTTGAACGACCAAGTCACTCGGGTGCCTAGACTTAGGTCACAAGCCGCTCAACGCAACTTAACTCATGGGCAAGCCAAGGCTATGCCAAGCCTTGGATGACGGAACCGTGCATGCTTTATGAAGCATTCATACGGGCGACGCCTATGACTTAGGCGACGTTCATACTTCGCCTACTCAACCAACTTTCCTTCTCCCAAGCCACGGGATGAAGGATCGAGTGTCATTTTCAAAGCACACCGTGCACCAACTCTAAGCCGACCGTTGGACCTTTCCATATTCTAGCACAATTCGACCCATCGGGATTATCCTCTTTAGCTATGTGAATTCGTCTCTTTTATTATCAAGCCTACTTGTGCAAGTTGAAAACATGCGATTTATATGTGAAGGCTAAGATGAGGCAAGTTCACCGAAACTACCCCACCTGAGTGTGCGATCGCCTCGACCGAGCGATGTCTCCGAGTAGCCGTTGCAAGGCTAAGTCTGAACGCCGTCGGCATTTCGATTCCTTCGATTGACTGAGCGGGATGGGGCACTACATCATACACCACTCAGAAAAAGTTTCGTCCTCGAAACTAACTCAGTATACTTATCGACTTATTACTATACTTCAACATTCAAGGACTCTCGCACGCACTACTCCTATACATTTTCTCAATTCCAAGCCACGCTCGTGCTACCCTCAATCCTTTCTTCAAAACTTACAATCTCAAAAATCCTCGACACCTTTCCGTTCCTCAAATCCTACTATGAATTCAACATATCACTTGGTTGGATTGTGCATATATTCTAGGCGTCCCCAAAATACATGCATTTCAGCCAAGCCTTGTGATAGCAAATTCTACCATCACCACTCGAGTCGAATCGTGCACATATTAGGGCGTCCCTGATATACGTGCATGTCAACCGAGCCTCGTGAGTGGTGCCTCCATAATTCCTATCTCTCCGTACCGGAACGTCTGCCTAACCTCTAGGCTATGTCTTCTTGTCAGTATTGGAATCATAGTTCCCAAACAACAATATCAACACTGACCCCATCCTAAGGTCAAATCAAGTTGATAGTACGGGGTTTTCTACCCAAACTCGCATCACTCCGATTTCTAAACATCGAGCAGCGATTTTCTACTCACATTCCAACTTTCGTCGCACGGGGTCCGAGTCATTCAGCAAAGCCATCCTACAACAACTTACGTTCAACCAATTCTACGACATCTCAATATCGCTCGTTTGACAAACCATCTTCGCATAGTCCATCTCTTCGAACACGTTCGACATAATCTGTCTATCAATCCTTTTCGAATCATACACGCTATGACACAAATTTGTCGCTAGCTAAAATTTCACATTCCACATTCTCTAAGTCATCTATTCCAATTCACGTAATCGATCACAAGGTCGTCTGACTTAACAATATGTTGCACCCCGATCTCACGCGAGTCAGATTATCCATGGTGGGCATGAATCACCATGCACGCCCCCACGGGATAATTATCCTCATCGGGACGTAACTCTTGTTGTGCGTCTAAACTAATTCATTTTCGATGTGCGGATTGGACCTACTCAATCCTCAAGTTTATTTCATTCATCAATCGCAAGTCCTAACATCCTCGAATTCTCCTTCGCATCAAACCGACAAGTCGAGACAATCAACGTTGACGCGTCCTAATTTTTCGAGTTTGATCATTCACGCGACATGAATCACCATGTCAGCGCTCAAGCGGAATGATCGCCTCAAATCCGACGTGATGCATGTACGAGGCTAGAATTACGCTCGTGCAAGACAAGAATGTCGACGCTGTGGTTATCCGCGTAAGCATCAAGACACTTTCATTTTCATCCGACATTCATCTCAATCAAGATTCTAAGTATAGCATCCAACCGAACAATAGCACTTGCACGATCGTCGTTCGCCGAGTCAGAGTACCCTCGAGTTATAGCATATCGATCTTTGATACGCCTCAATACCATCGACGATATGCGTAACCTGACGATCTTCCTTTGCAACCAATTTCGAGTCATGCGAATGGTGCTATTGTCCGACTGGATAATCTCCTCGACATTCAAATTTAAGTTCAATCATTATCCCTCGATTCATTCACAACATTAATTTTCTCAAACCAATTTTACGTATTGTTCATCCATTTATCTTAAGTCATCGACCAACATGTTTTCTCAATTCGCATCAATCCTTGCTAACTCAAATTATCGAGCAACATTCAATCAAATCCTCAGAGTCATTGCGTAACTTCAAAATTCAACTTTTCATGCACGCTATCTACCTGTCGTGCCAACTTTTCGTATACGATTCTTATCGATTTCCTCGATCAAGTCATCCATTCGTACACCCTAACTTTTTTTCGATTCAATTTCATCTACTCGATCATCTTTGCGTTTCATACTTGCGTAATCCTCAATCCCGTACATGTTCCATGCGTGTCATTTCTAATTTGTTCGAATCCACTTATCAAACTTCATGACAACAACTCACTCAATCTAAGGCTTTGCGTATGTGCGACGCTTGCTGATAGACTCATTGGCACCCCAAATCCTCAATCAATCGATCGACATCCCTGAGGCTATCGCATACACCACTCAGGGATGAAGTCATTCGATAAATCCTCAACTTATCATTCGATTCTCAAATCTATCTCCTCGAATTTCCGTCTGAACGATTCCTTAAATTTCAAGCACGCTCATCTATATCGCACCGATATCATCGTCGCTCGATAGCACCCCTATCGATAGTCATCTCACTTTACTCAATCGAGTTCAACTCATTCTTGCTCGACACAATTCAATTCCTGTAATTGACTTTTCTAAGGTCGACGCAACTTTGGTGTATATACCCAGCCCGACTTAGCCAACCGTGCATACGCAAACCATCTTTTTGTTTTTATCAAAAACTGTTCTATTACATTTTACAAAATAGATAGACTTATTGTATGGACATCCTGGGGACATTTGAGAGAGAGCGCACCAACGATATCAACATACGGAAGCAACACTTCGGAGTTTTGCAGAAATAACGGAGTCAAAGAATTCAATCGATAGTCCAAGGACGTAAAGCCATGCTCTGATACCATTATGTCACGCCCCGCTCCCGTAGGAGCGATCGTCCTCGCTAAGGCATGATGCCGCACGAGCCTAGATTGCGCTCGTGCAAGGCGAGTTCTATAACGGCCGATTTCAGCGGCTACGACGGGGTCGTCGCGCAGAAGTCCCATGCAGAGACATTGAATAATAGTAACGAAAATTTTAAAGTAAAACACAAGTTATCCAAAGAATCTCTTTATTGATATTGAAACAAACATTACAATGGGTGCAAGGCCAAGATTACAAGTCTCTCAAGCTCACTCTTCTCACATTACAAGTCACTCAGCTCTCTCTTATCTCTCAATTACAAGTCTTGAGCCAGCGGAAGCTTCAGAAGGCGACGTCCATATATTATGTCCATTATAAGTCTTGACTCCATGCGGTCGCACGCTTCTAATCGCCAAGGGACTTCGAGCCTCGACGCATCCAAGTGAGCTCCGCTCCACGAGCTTCTACCTACACCGGCACATAAAAACTATGTAGGTGTCAGTACTTAACTATACTGGTGGAATGAGCTCCTCGCCCACCCATACAAATCCAACACGTTTGATTTACTTTGTGCAACATAGTCCCCTTTGTATTGTCTTTCTACTCTTGCCTTAGGATCAGTTTTATGACCAACGCCTTGCCTATTTTGTGTCTTTAGACCATCCCGTGCTCGTAACATCAATATTAACTCAACAATATTAACCTATCAAGTCGTGCTTGCCTTACGACTTAAATCAGAGATGCAACTACGCGATGAAGCTCCATTTTTCGTGTGACCGTGCTACAAACCTTTGCTGAGGCCGTGTCTCACAATTCAGTGAGGCTTAACCATATCGCCGCCTCGCGGTCCTTGCCGCCTAGCGGCCCTTGCCGCCTAGCGGCCCTTGCTACTTTGACCACCAACTGACCCAATCAAGACTTGTGAATGTTAGTGTCACTCAACCAACTTTGCCTTGCGGCGGTTTCCCGACTTAAACTCAAACAACTCAACCAACTTAAACAACTTATATGCCGACAACTCAAGACTCGACGCCATGTCTCGTGCCGAAGCACGACGCCTAGGTTGAAACCCAATCTTAGGCCCAAACTTTGTGTTCTAACTGTACACACCTTCAACTCAACTCAATCCAAAGACATACACGTGGATAGCCGCTATTTTTCGACATCTATATGAACTTGGCCACTAGCATCACAAGCTATACCTTGACGTATATCTTTGTTATTCGAGATCCTTTCAGCACAAGGTAGCGATCCCCGCTGAAAGTCCTCGACTAAGCTGAGCGGGAGCGCACTCCTAGCTCGGCTATACCCTGTTTCCTCCTAGGCCGAGTCGGTCCCATGGCCCAGGGTTGCCGCTCGAGGATTCATCGCCCTTGTCGACAAGTTGTCAAATGACCATACAAGACTCGACACAAACTGACGTCTCACACAGTCATTCCTTTACCAAAACCAAGACTTCTATCCTTGAAACCCTTCGACGACCCACGGTCGCGAGCATTTCTTTTCTTGAGACCCCTCGACGACCCACGGTCTCGAGCATTTCCTTCCTTGTTACCCTATCATTTGGTTCAACTTATGAACGCCTATTTGATAGTCCTTTCTCAAAACTCACTTTGAATCAATTGTAGTCCTTGCCCTAAACACTAAGTCTGTACATCGTGTCTTAAGCCAAACGTGCTCTATGCGACACTCCTGTCCACGTCGATGGGCCTTGAGATCGTGGGACTACTTAACTCTGACGAACCGCAAAAGAGCGGGACGGTACTTGTAATGTCTTAGGTCGACCGGCATAACTTTGCCTAACTTAACTTCGCAACAACTTAACGAGCAAGGGCTGCGTCAAGCTTTGCCTTAACGGATCGTGCCGTGCACGCATCCAACTTGAACGACCAAGTCACTCGGGTGCCTAGACTTAGGTCACAAGCCGCTCAACTTAACTTAACTCATGGGCAAGCCAAGGCTATGCCAAGCCTTGGACGACGGGACCGTGCATGCTTTATGAAGCATTCATGCGGGCGATGCCTATGACTTAGGCTACGTTCATACTTCGCCTACTCAACCAACTTTCCTTCTCCCAAGCCACGGGATGAAGGATCGGGTGTCATTTTCAAAGCACACCGTGCACCAACTCTAAGTCGACCGTTGGACCTTTCCATATTCTAGCATAATTCGACCCATCGGGATTATCCCCTTTAGCTATGTGAATTCGTCTCTTTTATTATCAAGCCTACTTGTGCAAGTTGAAAACATGCAATTTATTATGTGAAGGATAAGATGAGGCAAGTTCACCGAAACTACCCCACCTGAGTGTGCGATCGCCTCGACCGAGCAATATCTTCGAGTAGCCATTGCAAGGCTAAGTCCGAACGCCGTCGGCGTTTCGATTCCACCGATTGACTGAGCGGGACGGGGCACTACATCATACACCACTCCGAAAAAGTTTTATCCTCGAAACTAACTGAGTATACTTATCGACTTATTACTTTACTTCAACATTCAAGGACTCTCGCACGCACTACTCCTATATATTTTCTCAATTCCGAGCCACGCTCGTGCTACCCTCAATCCTTTCTTCAAAACTTACAATCTCAAAAATCCTCGACACCTTCCCGTTCCTTAAATCGCACTTTGAATTCAACATATCACTTGGTTGGATCGTGCATATATTCCAGGCGTCCCCAAAATACATGCATTTCAGCCAAGCCTTGTGATAGCAAATTCCAGCATCACCACTCAAGTCAGATCATGCACATATTTGGGCGTCCCTGATATACGTGCATGTCAACCGAGCCTCGTAAGTGGTGCCTCCATAATTCCTATCGCTCCGTACCGGAACGTCTGGCTAACCGCTAGGCTATGTCTTCTTGTCAGTATTAGAATCATAGTTCCCAAAAAACAATATCAACACTAACCCCATCCTAAGGTCAAACCAAGTTGATAGTATGGGGTTTTCTACCCAAACTCGCATCACTGCGATTTCTAAACATCAAGCATCGATTTTCTACTCACATCCAACTTTCGTCGCACGGGATCCAAGTCATTCAGCAAAGCCATCCTACGACAACTTACGTTCAACCAATTCCACGACATCTCAATATCGCTCGTTCGATAAACCATCTTTGCATAGTCCATCTCTTCGAACACGTTCGACATAATCTGCCTATCAATCCTTTTCGAATAAAAAATGCTATGACACAAATTTGTCGCTAAATAAAATTTCACATCCCACATTTCCTAAGTCATCTATTCCAATTCACGTAATCGATCACAAGGTCGTCTGACTTAACAATATGTTGTGCCACGATCTCACGCGAGTCAGATTATCCACGGTGGGCATGAATCACCATGTACGCTCCCGCGGAATAATTATACTCATCGGGACGTAACTCTTATTTTGTGTATAGACTAATTCATTTTCGATGCACAGATTGGACCTACTCAATCCTCAAGTTTATTTCATTCATCAATCGCACCTAACATCCTCGAATTCTCCTTCGTATCAAACCGACAAGTCGAGACAATCAACGTTGCCGCATCCTAATTTTTTGAGTTCGATCATTCACGCGACATAAATCACCATGTCAGCGGTCATGCGAAATGATCGCCTCAAATCCGACGCGACGCATGTACGAGGTTAGAGTTTTGCTCGCACAAGACAAGAATGTCGACGCTATGGTTATCTGCGTAAGCATCAAGACACTTTCATTTTCATCCGACATTCATCTCAATCAAGATTCTAAGTATAGCATCCAACCGAACAATAGCACTTGTACGATCGTCGTTCGCCGAGTCAGAGTATCCCCGAGTTATCGTATATCGATCTTTGATACGCCTCAATACCATCGACGATATGCGTAACCTGACGATCTTCCTTTGCAACCAATTTCGAGTGGTACGAATGGTGCTATCGTCCGACTGGATAATCTCCTCGACATTCAAATTTAAGTTTGATCATTATCCCTCGATTCATTCACAACATCAATTTTCTCAAACCAATTTCACGTATTATTCATCCATTTATCTTAAGTCATCGACCAACGTGTTTTCTCAATTCGCATCATTCTTTGCTAACTCAAATCATCGAGAAACATTCAATCCAATCCTCAGAGTCATTGCGTAACTTCAAAATTTAACTTTTCATGCACGCTATCTACCTGTCGTGCCAACTTTTCGTATACGATTCTTCTCGATTTTCTCGATCAAGTCATCCATTCGTACACCCTAACTTTTCTTCGATACGATTTCATCTACTCGATCATCTTTATATTTCATACTTGCGTAATCCTCAATCCCGTGCATGTTCCGTGCGTGTCATTTCTAATTTGTTCGAATCCACTTATCAAACTTTATGATAACAACTCACTCAATCTAAGGCTTTATATATGTGCGACGCTTGCTGATAGACTCATTGGCACCCCGAATCCTCAATTAATCGATCGACATCCCTGAGGCTATTGCATACACCACTCAGGGATGAAGTCATTCGACAAATCCTTAACTTATCATTCGATTCTCAAATCTATCTCCTCAAATTTCCGTCCGAACGATTCCTTAAATTTCAAGCACGCTCATCTATATCGCACCGACATCATCGTCGCTCGATAGCACCCCTATCGATAGTCATCTCACTTTACTAAATCGAGTTCAACTCATTCTTGCTCGACATAATTCAATTCCTGCACTCGACTTTTCTAAGGTCGACGCAACTTTGGTGTATATGCCCAGCCCGACTTAGCCAACCGTGCTTACGCAAACCATCTTTTTGTTTTTATCAAAAACTGTTCTCTTACGTTTTGTAAAATAGATAGACTTATTATATGGACATCACGGAGGACATTTGAGAGAGAGCGCA
The DNA here is from genome assembly GCA_029216955.1 of Iris pallida. NCBI lineage: Eukaryota > Viridiplantae > Streptophyta > Magnoliopsida > Asparagales > Iridaceae > Iris > Iris pallida. Next base: position 16,896,578 of record JANAVB010000999.1, on the reverse strand, counting down.
CCAGCGATATCAACATGCGGAAGCAACACTTCAGAGTTTTACGAAAACAACGGAGTTAAAGAATTCAATCGATAGTCCAAGGACATAAAGCCGTGCTCTGATACCATTATGTCACGCTCCGCTCTCGTAGGAGCGATCGTCCTCGCTAAGGCGTGATGCTGCACGAGCCTAGATTGTGCTCGTGCAAGGCGGGTTCCATAACGGCCGATTTCAGCGGCTACGACGGGGTCGTCGCACAGAAGTCCCATGCAGAGACATTGAATAATAGCAGCAGAAATTTTAAAGCAAAACACAAGTTATCCAAAGAAGCTCTTTATTGATATTGAAACAAAGGTTGCACTGGGCGCAAGGCCAAGATTACAAGTCTCTCAAGCTCACTCTTCTCATATTACAAGTCACTCAGCTCTCTCTCATCTCTCAATTACAAGTCTTGAGCCAGCGGAAGCTTCGGAAGGCGACGCCCATATAATATGTCCCGTATAAGTCTTGACTCCATGCGGCCGCACTCTTCGAATCGCCAAGGGACTCCGAGCCTCGACGCATCCAAGGGAGCTCCGTGCCACGAGCTTCTACCTACACCTTCACATGAAAACTATGTGGGTTTCAGTACTCAACTGTACTGGTGAAATGAGCTCCTCGTCCACCCATACAAACCCAACACGTTTGATTTACTTTGTGCAATATAGTCCCCTTTGTATTGTCTTTCTACTCTTGCCTTAGGATCAGTTTTATGACCAACGCCTTGCCTATTTTGTGTCTTTAGACCGTTCCGTGCTCGTAACATCAATGTTAACTCAACAACGTTAACCTATCAAGTCGAGCTTGCCTTACAGCTTAAATCAAAGACGCAACTACGCGATGAAGCTCTATTTTCTGTGTGACCGTGCTACAAACCCTTGCTGAGGTCGTGCCTCGCAATTCAGTGAGACTTAACCATATCGTCGCCTCGCGGTCCTTGCCGTCTAGCGGCCCTTGCTACTTTGATCACCAACTGACCCAATCAAGACTTGTGAATGTTAGTGTCACTCAACCAACTTTGCCTTGCGGCGGTTTCCCGACTTAAACTCAAACAACTCAACCAACTTAAGCAACTTGTATGCCGACAACTCAAGACTCGATGCCACATCTTGTGCCGAAGCACGATGCCTAGGTTGAAACCCAGTCTTGGGCCCAAACTTTGTGTTCTAACTGTACACACCTTCAACTCAACTCAATCCAAAGGCATACATGCGGATAGCCGCTATTTGCCGACATCTATATGAACTTGGCCACTAGCATCACAAGCTATACTTTGACGTATAGCTTTGTTATTCGAGATCCTTTCAGCGCAAGGTAGCGATCCCCGCTGAAAGTCCCCGACTAACCTGAGTGGGAGCGCACTCCCAGCTCGGCTATACCCTGTTTCCACCTAGACCGAGTCAGTCCTATGGCCCAGGATTGCCGCTCGAGGATTCATCGCCCTTGTCGACAAGTTGTCAAATGACCATGCAAGACTCGACACAAACTGACGTCTCACACAGTCATTCCTCTACCAAAACCAAGACTTCTATCCTTGAAACCCCTCGACGACCCACGGTCGCGAGCATTCCTTCCTTGAGAACCCTCAACGACCCACGGTTGCGAGCATTTCCTTCCTTGTTACCCTATCATTTGGTTCAACTCATGAACGCCTATTTGATAGTCCTTTCTCAAAACTCACTTTAAATCAATTGTAGTCCTTGCCCTAAATACTAAGTCCGTACATCGTGCCTTAAGCCAATCGTGCTCTATGCGACACTCCTGCCCACGTCGATGGGCCTTGAGATCGTGGGACTACTTAACTCTGATGAACTGCGAAAGAGCGGGACGGTACTTGTAATGTCTTAGGTCGACCGGCATAACTTTGCCTAAATTAACTTCGCAACAACTTAACGAGCAAGGGATGCATCAAGCTTTGCCTTAACGGATCGTGCCGTGTACGCATCCAACTTAAACGACCAAGTCACTCGGGTGCCTAGACTTAGGTCACAAGCCGCTCAATGCAACTTAACTCATGGTCAAGCCAAGGCTATGCCAAGCCTTGGACGACGGGACCGTGCATGCTTTATGAAGCATTCATGTGGGCAACGCCTATGACTTAGGCTACGTTCATAGTTCGTCTACTCAACCAACTTTACTTCTTCCAAGCCACGGGACGAAGGATCGAGTGTCATTTTCAAAGCACACCGTGCACCAACTCTAAGCCGACCGTTGGACCTTTCCATATTCTAGCACAATTTGACCCAACGGGATTATCCCCTTTAGCTATGTGAATTTGTTTCTTTTATTATCAAGCCTACTTGTGCAAGTTGAAAACATGCGATTTATTATGTGAAGGCTAAGATGAGGCAAGTTTACCGAAACAACCCCACCTGAGTGTGCGATCGCCTCGACCGAGCGATGTCTCTGAGTAGCCATTGTAAGGCTATGTCCGAACGCTATCGGCGTTTCGATTTTGCCGATTGACTGAGCGGGACGGGGCACTACACAAACACTGAATCTTTGTAAAAAAACTTTCCTTACTCAGAGGTGATATGGACATGGTAAGGATAGAATCTATAGGGGTATAGAACAACTTAGAGGTGATATGGACATGGTAGATGCACAATAGGGTTTAAGAAAGCAATCCAGAGGTAATATGGACGTGAAGGGCTTTACTTACTGGGATTTAGGATAGGAGGATTGAACAAGTTTTCACCAGGATCTACGAGCACTCATGAGGGTGTAGAAGCTCCTGTTGGTGTTGCTGATGAAGTGGATTTAGGGGAAGTTTTATCCCTTAAGTCGATCTGGACGACCTCATCCCTAGTGGGAGGCTTTCGCTGTTCGAAACACCATTCCTACTGAGAGCCAAGGTATTGAGCTTAGGGTTCTTCTTCGAAGAAATCGAGTGCCTGGTCTTCTTCCTCTGCGGGATCGTCTGTGGAAACCATATTGACGGATAGTACCTTCTGGACGTCCTGGCCTATACTGGTATCAGAATCCCAGGTTGAAGAGTCGGAAGAATGTGAGTGTAGTGGAGCCTCCGGTTCTGAACTCTCTGAAGTGGTCGTGGGAGTAATATACCCCAACCCCCGGCGAGTATGTTGGTAGTCGTTCTGAGGCTTCCCCTTCGGAGTGCGAACTCATAAGGGAAGCCGCCGACCGTTGTCGTAGTTCAGCCCATTGTTGTTATTCAGGTCGTATCCCATCTTCTGGATGAAATATTTGGCTTGAGTAGTATAGCGGTAGAGTTGCATCTTGCCATCGTCGGGTTTCGATTCTCCTGGGGCTGGCCGCTGTTGATGTTTCAGTCGATCGAAGATGATAGTTTGCTCCTCTAGGTTCCTTGGCGGGACTAGAAAGTAAGAGCCTTTGGAGGGGACAACTCGGTTTACACGGTTGGCAGTTGTCACTTGCATTTGTAGAGTATATAGAGCGTTGTCTAAGAAGTACTTAGTGGTCCAATACGCACATGAGTAATTCGAAGACAACTTTCTATTAATAAAATGTAAAATTTTATCCCGAGGGATTACATCGTCTAAGGGCTCTGCCTCGGTATTGGCGTAGACGTCATCTTATAATTCCTCGTAGGCAAGAGCTGCTACAGAAGGAGGTGGAGGAGATTTTCACTTTATCTTGATCACCGTGGGAGGCGCAGCCAGAGTATCCTGCGGCTTTGAAGCGGGTGTCGGGGCCTTTTGGGAGAGCTTGATTTGCAGGGGCTCCTGGTTTGATGCCGTCGGAGGCGGCCGTGGTGGAGCTTTGCCCCGGAGTTTGATGACCAGGGGGGCTGGAGTCTTAGGTCGCTTCCTTTTCAGTCGAACCCTTATAGGTCCTTCCGTGATGGCTGTAGCTTCTCCTTCGTCGTCGGCATCGTTGTACTCCTCGTTCCAGAGGAGTGGTTTGTACAGATCGACATCCGTACAGTATGCTTCGAGACCTCGGAACGGGTCGATGTCAGCAAACTCAGTCTTGACGGTCGCATTACTGGCCACGTACTTCATGCACTGGTGAAGGGTAGAGGGGACGATCATGTACTCATGGATCCATGGCCATCCAAGCAACATGTTGTAGTTTATGTCTGCCTCGATGACGTAACAGGTAACCTCAGTATGAATATCACCTATTTGCACTACTACAAAAATAGATAACAATGACGGCTAAATATGTTAATTGATGACATTTGTTTGGCCGTCATATATGAAGGGGTCATCTTTATCCATTAAAATCAATGACAGCTCAACTCATGTCACCTTTATTTATAAAAGATGACTTTTATGTGTCATCTTTATTTAGAAAAAAATGACTGTTGTGTGTTATCTTTATTTATATTAGATGACTTTTATCGTGAAAAATCAATGACAAATAAGCACACATCATTTTTATTTATAAAAGATGACTTTCATACGTCTTCTTTATTTAGAAAAGATGACTTCTATGCATCATCTTTATTTACAAAAGATGACTTTGATGCATCATTTTTATGTACAAAAGATGACTTCTATACGTCATCTTTATTTTAAAAAATTATATTTATTATAAGAAATCTATGACAGCTCAATATACGTCATCTTTATTTGTAAAAGATGACTTTTATGCGTATCTTTATTTACAAAAGATGACTTTTATGCATCATCTTTATTTACGAAAGATGACTTTTATTCGTCATTAAATTTCGTTATTTTTATAGCTCCATTTTATCATCCGTATTCAACAATTTGTATTTTGTGTACAATATAAAGAAGATGAAAGATAAACACTTAACATCAACAATTTTTTTTTTCATTTCATAATTATTCAAAATGACAACATTGAACTATACAATATTATTTCAGTCTCAAACGTTCACAACATAAATTTACAATACTTCTGAAATTTTATAATGCGTCATTTTTTTTTACACACAATCTTCATTAACAATATCCGGAATAAATTTGGCTAGCTCTCGTCTCATTCATCAATTTCTCTGGCAGAGTAATCCTTTCTTCCAGCAAACTACAAAAATAAACATAAAATCAATTGGCATATCATGTTATACCAATACAAACAATATTACATTAATATATAGAACAATATCAACAACCAACTTGTACTTCTTACATGTTTTCTAGATCGATATTTCATGTTGCATCTTATAGGTCTGCGAACAACATTACTATTTGTCATCTAATCTCTGGCAGCCTCCTTGTCTCTTCTGAGCTTGCCATTTGGTTCAAATTGATATTCCTCTCTAGTTTTGGTATGTATGAGGTTTTTTTTAAATAATTGTTGACTAAGCTTCCACTTCATTCATTTGCCAGGCTTTTCATCTGACATTGAACATGATATCACCAGAAACACATTCAACGGTCACCAAAGTAATTGAAGCATGTAAAGGACCTTAAAGTGAAGAGAATCTGTACAGTTCTCTCCAGTCTCTTACTCAAGTCTCCTCCGTTGCCCCCCATGAAAAGAAAAAGATTTTAGTTGGCTGCGTTGCTTCTGGAACTAATATAGCAAGCTGTAATCTAATTTGTTTGATGTATTTTTTTTTTCTTTACATTATTAAGTTCAAATTAGGTTTCAAGTGTAGTGGGAATTACAACATTTTCTGCTAAAGAAACCTAAATGAAAACTTACCTCGACACACTTCCGTGTTAGAATGTTGATGATGGATCATATTTTGCAACAGTTGTGACAATGTTGATGATGGATCTTATTTTTGAGGCTGAGAAAAACAAATCAATTATCACAAAGAATACAAACATAAGGACAACACATGAATGGACGCCCCAAGTCAAAAAAAAAAAAATTCTATAAATATATAAGTAGCTGCAATCTGATTTTTATTCTCAGCTTTGTAAAGATGTAAAAGGTGACAGATCAATTTACCATAGGAAGCAAGGGCACCTCAAAAATAAATTCTGAGTCCATGCCACACATTGTCGAACATATATCAGATATGACACACACTCCAAAATATACTAGAAAAATGTCAACAACAATTTCTTGTCCGTATACCTATTCCCTATAGTGTCTTATTCTTGATCTATTGGTGACAGGATGACACGCAGAAGATTGCATAATTCCTATATTCTCACCCAGGAGTAAAGAAAGTGTACTATGCAGGACTTCCTAAGTCACCCATGATACTTTCTGCATTTCTCTCAGCTATATAAATACTCCAAAGAAGATGATCCCAAGATAGATAAACAGAAGAAAAGTTATGCTCTATATGTTTTCTTCCTATGGTCTTTTTGCAGGCAAAGGGGGCTGGTTCTGTGCTGAACTTTCAGACTGGATCGCCAGCTCTCTCTAACTTTAGTATCATGCATCAGTAATAATTTATTAGCAGCCTATGATGTGTACCAAAACAGAAAATGGTCCCCGTGTGTGTATCATGTCACCAAGAAACATTAATATTTACATAAATACAGTACGTAAGAAGAATAAAGGTTTTATTTCTGGTTCCTTCATAAGGTTTTTTTCTTCTCATAGCTGCCTTGTCGATAATAGGCAATGGGCAAATGTTGGAATTAATTTGACGTCATGCCTAGCTTGTAAGCAGTAAAGTTGGTACTACAATTATTAGTGCAAATTATAAAATATAATGTCTACTAATAGCCTTATACTGTATATAGTATTTGATGTTATGAGAACAGGTTAATCAATTAATAGGAGCATGTTCAAGTCCTCCTTAGACTATAGTATACAAATAAATGCAGAAAACCACAACAGTACAAAATATATTTCAAGGATAGGTATATTGCATACATAACCTTGAATAGATTTCACACAATTTAGTATCATGCATTATCAAAGTCATTCAAATAAACTTCCAGTGCCACTTCACATTATAGATATTAACTACCTATTCAGCAGAGAATGAATAAAAAATGTCTCAAAGGAGCTTGCTAAAGCATTATCCTCATCATATACCTCACCAAGTCCTTCTCTGAATGTCAAAAAAGGCACTCAAAAGTAAACAATAGAGCAAAGGCAGGTTGGATGAGTTGAAAACAAAAAAACATCTATAGTTATGACACGACCCGCACCCTAAAGAGGGGCACGAGTACGAGATTACGTCCAGCCTACGTCGCAGAATCGGCGGTAGAACGCTGTATAGGTCATTTATAAATACTACAACTAAACAGATAAAGGTACCTGTACAGTATATACACTCCAAATGGAGGTGACACAACAATATAGTTTCAATCACAAAGTAAAACTAAGGTAGATAGCATGGAAAGGAAATATGATAGATGAAAGCAGGAAATAGGTTCAAGATCCACACAAGCCCAAAGCTAAACACAACATCACAGAGTCACAGAATATAATATAAATACTACAATCTGAAAGTACCAGCTGGATCGCAGTCCAGGAAACCTTAACTAAGCTACACTACTCTGGGTGTGTAAAGTTTAGTGGCTCTACTATCAAGCCACGGTCCAGGTCTACTCCATCTAACCCGTCCCCATAATAGGTCGGGCAATCTGCCTCAGAATCATCTGTAAAATATCAACGATATCCTGTCAGGAAAATGAGCAAGTGCAAACACTAATAGCAGTTCCATATGAATTGACAAATTCTATAAGAGACAGTATAATAAATTACAAGACAAATCAACAGAAAATATATATCAAGATGTGAGAACTGAATAGGACGACAATATCTATATATATATATATAGGATAACTTGGGAACTATCCGGAAGCCGAGTTACAACCCTTAAACCAAACAAGGACCGGGGTTGTAACCCTTCTCCCGAACAGAACTTAGCCTCTTACGATAATAAATATAAAAGGTGCCTTGAATTATTAGTGCGTTATGTGATCGACTTGGGAAAAACATTTTCAGGCTTTCCATCTGACCGGCTACGAACAAGTAACAAGTGTGAAGTAACAAGTGTAAAGAATAAGGCCGGTCACCATGGAAAGTTATGAACAAGTTGCTATGGACGAGTAACAAGTGTGAAGAACAAGTGGTAATTTTGATCACACAGCCACTAATAACTCCCCATCCCCGAATAGTATAAGGATCCGGACATAATACGTCATGACACGAGATTCAAAAGCAGGTGATCAGCCCACTCCCAAGTCCATGTCTATACAATTACAAGTAACAAGTCGAGTCTTGTACCAATATACCAAGTAATACGGGAACAATATCTCATGACAGGATCCGACATATACTAGTCCGTAAAATATCGTGTCTGGAAATCAAGTAAGACACTACAACTGAATCAGATATAGCAGATATCAAGACAATGAAAACTATCAGTGAATGTACTCGCCTGTGGTCCTGAGCTGATAAGATGAACAAATGCTCAGAGTAATCACAGACCTATAGATGAGATACTATAAGTCAAACAGGGTTTAATAATGAAAGAAAAGCTAATCTAGTCATGATATGCAAGTCTAAGTCAAAACTAGGTCAAACTAAGTCACACCAAGCTAAACTAGGTTATACTGAGCCAAACTGGGTCACCTTAGGACAACCAAGATCAAACAAGGTCACAGGAAGTCAATCCAAGTCAAACTAGGTCAATCTGGATCAAGGGTTGACTTACAGTTGACTTTTAGCCAAAAAGTCAACTCTGGTCAACTATGGTCAATACTGAGTCAACCATAGGTCAATCCTAGGTCAAACTAGTCAAATGTTGACTAACAGTTGATTTTCAGTCAACTGGTCAACTCTGGTTTGGTTTCGGTCAATTCTAAGTCAAGTGTTGACTTGAAGTTAACTTTTGGTCAAAAAGTCAACTCTTGGTCAACGGGGGTCAAGACTAGCCTAAACTACCCTCATCTAGTCATTACCTACCAAGACAACCTATTTCTAAGTCCATCTTAGAAGCCAAACTCAATATCTTAACAATACCCTATTACCTACATTTATCCTTCACAAGGTAAATACCAATACCTTGCCCATTACAAAGGAAACCCCTCTAGATCTCAGGATACTAGCCTAGGCTTCTTAGGGTAGCTAGATACTATCCTACCTAAGGTTTATCTACCAAAAAATCTAGGGTTCTTGGGCATCTAATCCATCTTATCTTCCATATTGGTTATCCCAACATTACCTTAGGGTATCGTCATGATACGCTATGGTATCGTGAGATACCACACCCTACTCTCTACCAACCTTCCTAGTTCACTCTCCTCACTCTCCTAGTGTCTAGGTTAGTCCTCTCTACTAGTCCAATAGGATACTAACCTAGTAGGACACTAACTTAGCTAACTCACTACCTAATACTATCACAACCATCACTAACACCAATCACTAACTAACCCCTCTAACTGGACACTCAACCCACACTAGACACCACTCAACTAGGCACTAACTAAGGGTTTATATAGGTCATCTAGGGGATCAATTTGTGGGGCAACATGGGGTTCAAATGGTATATGTATTGAATGGAAAATGAATGGATGAAAGAGTGAATTGATGGGGGGAAGAATGAAGGAAATGGGTGAACTAATGGATGTGTGAATGGGGCTGTCCAAGGGGCTATTAAGGGCTAATTTTGGACTAAAATTTAATGTGGAAGGAGAGGCTAACATGTATGTATGTAGCTGTCAATTGGGGTACTCATATGGGCTGATTTGTGGGGGCTAAGTGGACTGAAAGTAGGTGATATATGGCTGTCAATGGGGGTCAAGTTGGGGCTGAATATGGGCTGCTAATGGACTGTTTATAGGCTGACTTGGAGGGTAATATATGGCTGAATTCAGGACTGATATATGGCTGATATGGGACTGGTTTGTGGGCTATTTTGTAGGTGATATAGGGGCTGAATAGGACCTGGATTAAGGGACTGCTTGGCTGTCCTATTGGACTGGTTTAGGACTGTTTGTGGACTTAAACATGGGGTTAATAAGGACAGGTTTTAGGACAGCTATAGGGCTAAGTTTGGGGTAAATGTAGACTGGTTTTGGGAGGCCAATGGCTGTCCAAATTGGACTGTTAATGACAGGTTTAGGACTGTTTTGGGAGGGCTGCTTGTGGACTGGTTAATGACAGCTTATAGGCTGGTTTGGGATTGCCTAATGGCTGTCCATTTATGGACTGGATTAGGAGTGCTTAGCTGCTGGTTCTAAGGGGCTGTTATGGGACTGATTGGCTGTCCCCTCCCCCTCTCAATAGCAGCTAGTAGCTGCTGCTACTGCTGCTCTAAACTGCTATAAAATCAACAGGTTTCCCCCTCCATTCCTTCACCTATCTCACTCTCTATCACTCTCTCAATCTCTAATACTCTCTCAACTCTAACTCTCTAACTTACACTCTCAATATCAAACTCTCTAATACACTCTCAATATCAAACTCTCTAATCCCCCCCACACACATACATATATTCATTAAAAACCACTCTCCACACACCAACACACACCCTCAATCATGCCAACCCACAAACCAAATAGGTAGGCATGATCCCATCTCTCTAAAGCACATCAACCCACCACCACATATCCACAAACATATAAGTATATATACCAAGTAGGCTCAAAACAGTCCACTAATCTAATATACCTATAGATTTGATATCTCTACATAAAATAGGATTTGTAGGCTAATATACATAGATTCAAACATTGGTATCCAAATGAGAACTAATCCAAATATCCTAACAATGGTTAATCTACCCTCTAACAATGCCAAAACTGAAATTAGAGGACAAAAATGTCTATGGGGCATTCCTACAAATACTTGGTGGGCCACCCTCGGAATTTCTCCTTGGGTGCCACAAAACTCATCATAACTTCCTGATGAGGACTCCAAATAGTCTCAAAATCAAACCTAAGGGTGGTACATGCATGGGGGTGGTTTCTATGAGTTCAAATCTATCAAAAATACAAGGAAACATGAATTAGAGAGAAGGTTTTACCTATTGGGAGTGGATTTCCAATGAAAACTCCAAAGGACACGGTTCCGACACGAAAATCCCTAGAAATTGGACTCCTGTCCTTGATCCTTGCTTCCCACTCCAAGCTAGCACCTTCTCCTTGAAATATTGGGTAAAATGGAGGAAGGATGGGTTGATTTGAGAGATCAAATCAAGAGGGAAGCTCTTAATTTGGGAAAGAACTCAAAAGGGGAAAAATTAAAGGCAACTATTGAAATGAAATGGAAAGAGACTCTCCCTAGCATGGCCGGCCATGTATAGCCCTAATGGGCCTTGGAGAAATGTCTACAATGCCCCCAACTTGTCTCCTTATGGTTCATTAGGTGTATGTGAAGGTTTGGGATCAAAAAGGTTAAGTTTTGAGTCTCTAACTTAACCATTCTAACATGATAAAAATTAGTCTAACTAACTAACTTAAATGTTGGATTTTGTGGGCCATGCTTAACTTAATATTGGGTCCCATCTAGAGTCAAAACTACCCCGGGTCCCCGATACAAGTCGAATTGAGTTGAAATTCGAACCCGACTTAAATAATCCCAAAATAATATCATAAATAAATAAATAATTCCAAAATAATTCTAAAGTGAAAAATAACCAAAATATCCCTATTCATGAAAACTGGGGGTGACAAGTTATATGGCCAAGTGATTTCAAATTGAAAGTTGAAAAAGAAATAAATCATGTAGAAGATGATACTGGAGATGCAACAAGTAGGTACTCATAAAAGTTTACAGGAAAATGATCCAAAATCAAAGAAGATATTATAGGGTAAATGAACTCAGTTTTAGTTTCGGCCACCCTACAAATTTCCTATCCTAATAGATTTTGGTTCTTAACCACTAGGATTGTGTCAGTCTCGACGTTCCATTGTGCATCCCTTAAAGGTCAAACATGTACACTAGCTCATGCACACCAACATGTAGCTTAATTATCAAGAGGCCAATAGAGTAAAATTAAGTTAAGTACTCATATTTGTTTAAGCAATCAATTCAGGAATTTGTAACATCTATGTTGCACAAACGGATAAAACATAATACTTGCGAACACGCCAACACAGACATATGACTGATTCTGGCTTATCTTGGAGTATTTTTTTAGTGGATAACATATTTGATACATCTTCGACACAATGCAACATGGACAAATTTACTAGTATTGTTTAAACTATGATTATCATAATGTATGTTCCATGTTTACCTCTCTTAAGCTCGATCGATGTAAGAGTCCTGAAGTGCTGGATTCTCCAAATACAAAACGTTGTTGTGGCTGTGGTGTCCTCACAATTATAGTATATCAGAGCCCCAAAAAAAGTAATAATATTTGTGACAAAATAAAAAGATCAACTAAACTTTAATAATCAAAATAGATATATAAACATAACAAAATGAAAACCCTAACCTGTTTGAAGCAATTGAGTGGTAGGGATGGCAATGATGAATACCAATTCCTATAATAAAATAAAAGAAGCAAGATAAAGAGAATAAAAAAACAATCAAATCAAAATAAAAGGCAGAGAAAGAAAGAAATAATTGGTGCTTAATAACTTATTTCGTATTTGACCTTGTGCTTTATGAAAATTTAAGTCAGTCGGAAAGTTGTGAGGACTTGAATTTACATCTATACTGCCAAAAAGGAACAACCACCTGCAGAACCATCATAAACTTAAAACCTATAAAATCAGGCAAAATAATCGTTGAACACCTTTATTCTGGAAATATGTGATAAATTACAGTTAAATCATCTTTAAACTTGTTGTGATCAAATTGACAATAGCAACATAACATCATTGAACTAGTCTATGTATGCTTCCAATAAAAATTAAGTACAAGACTCTTACTATATTTACAAAGCATTGCAGAAAGATGCACTTTCAGCTATGTTTGTCCTTGTTCCTAGAGTACAGCTCATGAGTGACACAACATTGACATGGATAGGCAAGCAAGCTGCTAGATGCAAACTGCATCCAAGAGAATTATCATCTTTTGTGGTTGGATTGCGTGGTCATTTGTGACCGTAAATGATTTTCTTGAATATCCAAATATTTTGAACTGTTGTACAGGTTGAAAATTTTATAAATACAGAGCTAATTCGCAAATCCTACAGCTATATAGGTAGAGTACCCATAAAAACATCACTTCCTCATCGAGTGATTTTGCGTAGGTAAGCAGACTTAACTAATAAGTAGGTTTGGTACAAGAGAAAAAATGAGGTTACTTATAATTACAAAGGAGGAAAAGACAAAAATATTTTAGTATTTGCCAAACGGTCCATTCTCGTCAATCAACCATATCTGAAATTGCCCCTTCAATTTCCCATGGGTATCCTCTCTCATAGATTCATATCCAATCCATTAATTACTACAAACCTTCTCCACTAGAGGGAAAAAAAGCAAATAAACCCTAGCCCTAATGTTCTTTTCTAATGGCGGCCAACAAAGGAAATCAAAGGATGTACAGCGGAGCCCAAATCGACCATCCACCTCCAAATCCACTCCCAAATCGTGTTCAATGTTCAGATCTAACAAAAAATAAAAAAGAACAATAGAGAAGGCAAGATCTGATTCATAAATAAATTCTCTGATGCACGATTTGGGAGGGTATTATGAATCATATCTGAAAAAACTATTGAATAAACAATTACGATTTAGAAAGATGCACAGAGAGATTTTTTAAAACTCCTTACCTCCTTGATATTTTTCTTTTGGAAGAGTTTCCTCCTCTTTTTCCTTCTCTCTGTTCTTCCATGGTCCTCATCGCGTTGGTAGAGGAAGAGTTGCTAGAATGGGAGTGACGGTTCAGAAATTAGGGCTAGGGTTTATTTACATGAGAGAAAGAACAACATTTTATGGAGGTGTTTGATTCCTTAAAAATTGAAAGGAAGTTCAGAATATATGGTGTTTCATTACTTAACAAAAGAAAATATTTTTTTGTTTATTTAATTTTTTATTTAATTTCATCTTTCGTTAAAAAAATTATAACCTTGTGCCTAAGGGGCGTTTGGTATGCGATATTTTTTTTATTCTTGGAAAAGTTTATAATGGGAATCTATTATCATGTTTGTTTGGATTATAAAAAAATTTATTTCCGGAAATTAGAAATAATCGAGTAAATAGTTTACCCATAAAATATGAAAATCCTATACCTTAAAAATATGTGGGTATATTTCTTTTGTCCGGGCAAAAGAAATTGCGTTTTTCTTCTTTTTGATCATTTTTTTAACGTAGTTTTTGTTTTTATCATTTTCTTTTTTATTTTATTTATCATTTTTTGTCCTTTTTAATACTGTTTTCATTTTTTGTCTTTTTATCCTTTTTTTGTTGGTTTTTGTCTCTTTTTTTTTGTGTTTTGTCGCGTTTGTCATTTTGGTCTTTTTTTTGTCCTTTTTGGATTTTTTTTATCGTTTTATTTTATTTTTTGTTTATTTTTGTTTTTGTCGTTTTTGTTTTTATCATTTTTTGTCGTTTTTACTTTTTCTTTTTTTTTTCCTTTTTGACGTTATTTCAATTTTAAGTTTTTTTTTTCGTTTTTTATCTTTTTTTTTCCGAGAATATTTATATAGTCACCATAAATGGGAATGTAATTTTCTAGGAAATTTAATTACTTGGAATTTGATTTCCGGAAATATAGAATTTTTGGCTATATAGTATTTCGTATACCAAATGCCCCTAATAATTTTATGTGACATAAATATTTTTTTGCAACTGAAAGGAAATAAATTGGTATTATATAAGTTACAATTCTTTAAATAAAAGTCACATAATACACCTTAACATACAACTATTTCATTGTTTAAACTAAATATGACTTAATAAAGTATTTTATTGTTTAAACTAAATATGACTCTTAATAACGTAGTGTCATTATTTGTTCCACATATTTTTTCAACACAAAAGATGACACCCCCAAGTTGTTTTCATGACCCTTATCTTTTTTACCCGTCATCTTATAATAATTATGATGACATTAGTTTTTTTAATGTCATTGATAAAGTTATAGATGACGATCATCTAAAGTGACGACATTAAATATAGCATTAATGACATTTTGGAATGAGTGTCATATATAAAGTGTCATTGTTAACGATTTTTGTAGTAGTGTTGGCACTTCAATCGGATCTTGCCCAGAGGCTCACTCATCCCCGTGTTGAAGTCGCTGATGGTGGTGTTCGATGCCGTGAGACGGTACATCGGGATCCCTAGAGTTTGGAGCAGACTTCGACGGATGATGCTGAGCGATGAGCCCGGGTTGATGTGAATGCGATCGACCTTGATGGTACCCACGTATCTTGTGTAGTACAGGGGTCGGTTGTGCTGGTTGTTCTTTAACAGCATGTCGTGCTGCTTGAAGGTGATGTTAGGAATCAACTCGACCACGCTATGGCAATGTGGACATGCCGCAGGGTCTTCCTTGGGCAGCTTCACCTGTGCGAGGTAAGCCTCTGCATTCTGCAGCACCTCACTGAGGGCGTCCCGAGTTACTTTGGAGAGCCGGAGAAGCTCGAAGAGTGATAACCAAGCCGGCGTGTTGGCCAGCTGTGCCAGTATATCGAAGTTGTAGGGCTTGAATGGGCCTACTGTCGAGTCCTTTCGTAGAGGCTTATCGAAGCGGATCTCATTCTGTTTCTGCTTATCTGCGGCAGAAGATTGAAAAGGTCCGGCTTGTGCTGTATCGGGAGTAGAATGGGTCACCGGTGGGGGCGTCTCTTCTTCAGGAGCCTGGTTTTCCTCTCGCTGGAGAGACCAATAAGTGGTCACCCTAGTGTCTTCTGCCGAGAAGGAGACCATACGAAATATCTTGACCTTCCTCCCTTTGGTCGGGCGTGCTGCTGGCACAATCATGTCAGAAGTGAGATCTGGATGAACCCACATTACTTCACCTGGAGGTGTTGTGAAGGGGATGAGGCCCTGAGCATTGTCCTTGGCGGGCGGAAGGTTGACGACTTCCATCATTGCCTTTGGGATAGGGACGATGCCATCTTGAGTCTCGGCTATCGGGAAGCTCCCGAACAGTATCGTGACCATGTTGGCTGTCACAGTCTTTTCCTCGTAATTGAGGGAGATAACTTTTGCGTCGATAAGGCGTTGAATCTATCTTTTCAACACGTAGCAGTCGCGTGTTGTGTGGTAGATGTACTGGTGGTAATGGCAGTACTTAGGATTATCCACCTTTCCTACTTCGTCAGGATGCTTGGGAGGTGGAAGCTGCAGCCTGCCACCCTTAGTCAGTATCTCGAATAATTTGAGCATGTCTTCGTCATTGAAGGAGTTGGTTTCCTTCGGCTTATACGCTTCAGTCGGCTTGGAGCTCACGAGCGTTGGACCCTTTGTAATATTGACGGCCATAGCTTGCTTGCCTTTACCGTCTCTTACTCGTTTTTCTTTATCTTCAACAGAGGGGAAGTTCAAACCTAGGAGTTGTGCGTCCTGTGCCTTTTTTTGAGCTATTTAGTAATGAAGGGCGTCCACTCGGTGCAGGGAGCACCGTGCCACAGTTTGATGGCAGAAAGCATATTCTTGCTGTATGAATCTATGAGCATGGGCTCAGGTAAGCCTGGAGGTAGCCTTAGGGCGGCGTGGCGGAAGCGTTCAATGTACGCCCATACGGGCTCCTTTTCTTTCTGAATAATGTCCATGAGAGTAGACATCGCCATGTCTAGCCCTCCTTCATAGAACCATTCCAGGAACATATTTTTCAGGCCTTCAAACGTTTTAATGCAGTTATCGGACAAACTGTAGAACCGTTCATATGCCATCCCCTGTGGAGCTCCAACGAAGATGCTGATGAGAAGGGCGTCATCCTTTGGCATGTGTCCTGTTACTAAGGCAAAGTACCTCAAGTATCGTCTGGGAGACTCCTTAGTATCATAAGGGGTAATAGTTTGTGGTTTATATTTGGGAGGATAAACCACATTGTCCCACTCAGCAGGATAAGGCTGCCGGATGCCCATCTTTCGGAGAATGGCTCACTTTTCTTTGGCATCATGGCGAACGTATAACTTCTTGAGTGCTTGCTATATTTCGTTGGATACCGCTATATTGATGGTCGACGGAGTGGCCGACGACTGCGTGACTTGGTTTATGACGGGTAGGGTACTAGACCTATCACGAACCGTCAGAGTTGCAGGTGTGGAGGCAGTGGAAACCAATCTGTCCTTGATCTACAAAACGACAGAGGTCTGCATGGATATGTTCAACACGTTAAGACTTCCTTCGAGATCCTCAATCCATTTCTGCTGATCAGCACTTCTGCTTGATTCTTCGTTGTTATCAGCCGCAATATGCACATATGCTACGTGCGTGTAAGTAGAAGGGGTGGTAGATCTTTTGGTTTCTGGTTCGGAGTGCTGGTGCTCATCGTCTTGTGGGAAGACGGGCAAGTTGCGATCGTCCTCTGACTCGATATTATTTCTAACCCCAGTCTTTTGACTGCTTATGTCACTCCCGTTTTTCGTTATACGTATTTCCAGTATACGTGTACGGATATTCGACCTGTATTTTGATTTTTCTAGCATGGCTTGGCTTGGTTTGGTCTTGGTTTAACTTGGTTTAGCTTGGCTTGGTTTATTTTGGTTTTTGTTAGAAATGGAGAGGATTGATATAAATATCAACTCAACCCTCTCTCTCTTTATTTTTTTTCCTTTACTTCTTCATTTATTTCTTCTTCCTCCATTAATTCTCTCCAGACACCTTAGGCTGATGGAACTGGGGATTCCCATGTCCCTTCCTTTGGTGTGCGTATTGATCGATAGAAAGTTAAACAGATCTAATACGTGTTCTAATCCTTCATAGTCGGAAACTAGGGTTCACGAATTATACCTGCGACGGAAAGGAGACAAGTAATTCCTGGCAATCTCGAGCGGACGACCCCAAGATCTTCTGCACGTATTCCTTCCTCGAGTTGGACGTCGTGTGGGCGATGATCTTCCAACCTTTTCTTCTCCTCAGCAGCCCTCTCTTTCTCTCCTTACGTGAATCATGAATTTAGAGAAAGTTTCATATTTCTGATCGGGGATATAGCAGCCAGAGAATAGAGGTTATATATAGGCTACGGCAGGGACCATGAAGAGAAATTAGGGTTAGGTCTCC
This sequence comes from Iris pallida, assembly GCA_029216955.1. Classification (NCBI taxonomy): domain Eukaryota; kingdom Viridiplantae; phylum Streptophyta; class Magnoliopsida; order Asparagales; family Iridaceae; genus Iris; species Iris pallida. Next base: position 16,878,615 of record JANAVB010000999.1, on the reverse strand, counting down.
TAACGGATCTGGATATCCCATGTTCAGCCCAAACACACAATCCAGGCCCATTAACAATAGCTCGGTCCACTAATGAGCTATTGTTGCACTACCTCCCTAATCCTAAATTATGTTTGTGGGCTCCTTTTATTATATGCTCGTTTGGCTTCCCATGTTAAGATATCGTATGTCCGTCGATCAAATTAAGTTACTGACAACTATATTGATTCGACATCTTTTATCCTTAAGTAGTACCGCTCAACTTTATTTGTCATGTCGGATATAATTCACCTGCAGGGTTTACATGACAATCCTTATGAGCTCCTTAAGGGGACATCATCAACCCGATGTATCGGGACATGGATTCCATTTATAATCAACAGCCCATCATACATACAATGTTATTACCCAATTCATAGAGGTTGTTGATCCATAATGAATCTCACTCTTTTATGAGTCAAAATAATGCATACTGCATATACATGTCCGTTCTTATATCCGGGTTAAGAGCACAAGCATCCATAATAACAGAGGTGTTTGTTCTCTTATGTAGTCAGTACAAAGAGAACAACCTTAAGTGGTCCTATTCAATACACATAAAGTATACTAGTATAAACCTATAGTCAAGATAGACTAATACCAGATTACACTACAACCTTTCTAATAGATTGTCCAAGTCCATCTAGGTTGTGAACTATTTATATACTCCATAGGGAACTGATAATATGATCTTCTGTGTGACACCGCACACCATATTATCTACAATATAGAATATCAGACATTTGCATTAACACTTGCAACAAATACAATATGCAAATATTTGCCCATATGATTCTCATTCAAAATTTAAGAAAATAAGGTTACTAAAAAAGTGATGCTTTTAGTATATAACCCTAACAATGCAAGTACAACTTGCTTTATGGAGGAACTCTATTTTATTTATTCCATTGTCTTCTCTACAAGCTTCTAAGACTCTTTAGTACTTAGCACTTTTGGTTTTGGTGGATTAAAACTTGTAGATCTAAGTTTTCACAAATTTGGTTTTTTGGGTTTTGATCTTTCAAAACTTCTTTGTTTTCAAGTTTTGATTGTTCTATGTTGTAGAGAATTTGATTTTACCAAAAATGGACTTTTGAAAACTCGAATTTCGATTTATTTTGAGTGATTTATGGACCTTGGAAGTTCATGGGTTCCATGGTTCTTCTTCTCGGGTTGGAGAAGAAGAACATTGTGTGGGCGCATGGCATTTTATGCGTCCACAGTGACTTCAGCCTTGGGCGCATAGCCCTTTATATGCGCCCAAGCTCCCTGACTTCTTCAGTGTGGGCGCATGGCTTATTATGCGCCCATAGCTTTTATTGGCTTATGCACATAACTTCAGATGTGTGTTATTCATAGTGTCCCTTTGCTGTAGGTGTATAGCCCTTATTATGTACCCATATAGCCAGTATAGATGGCTCCTGACTTAGCTTTCCATGTACCCTGCCTCACCCAAGTGGGCGCATACATGTGGGTGCATAGACCATTGGCACATGCATGTGGGCGCAAAGGCCGTGGGCACATGCACTCTCTTGTGTATTCCTTCCATAGCATATGCCCTACATGATGTGTTTGGTCCTAGGTGCATACATGTGGGCCCATGCCCTTAGGCGCATAGCCTTGGACGCATGCCACTCTCAGCACATGCATTTTGGGTGCATGCTCTTCATGACACCCCATTGACCCTTTGTGTCATCACTTGCAAATGTCCATATTGTCCCCATGGTCCTTAGTATAAATTTTGACTTTGTTTGTACTCTTTACTTGATTAGTCCTATAATATTATTTTCCATGTTGCACATGTACTCTGAGCATTAAATACGATCTTGGTGTGGCACATACACTCTCTAACAAACTCCTTGATAATGGCCCGCCATGGTGCACTTACATGAACACGACATAACAATATGACTTTACATGATAACTCTTGATAGTGACCCGTCGTGGTGCACTCTTGACAAGTAACTTGACAAGATAATTCTTGATGCTAGTCCGTTGTGACGCGCTCTTGCCTTGATAAGTAACATAACATGACATATGATCTTGACAAGTAATATGTAACTCTTGTCTTGACACCGTGGATGATTTCTCTTGATTGTATCTGTACAAGCTACATGTTTCGTCTTGTATCATATCTAAGACATGGATTCCTGGCTACCACGGTCAGGGATTCATACTAAATCTGGCTAAGCTAATAACTAGATTGATCAAGTAGTCCATGAAGAGATTTTTCAGTTACAGGCAGTCCTGTTATCTGGGCGCTTGAATTGAACTTGTAGCCTGCCGTCGAGTATGGCACATTTTCAGCACACTGTCATGTGTTTCATCCCCAAGTCACCTAATCCAACTCTCTCAACTTGCGACTGGATAACCTGGATTAAGTCTGCAGGGCTTGTGGCTGTTGGAACATCTCGATGCATCTTGTTAGTAACTAGGCTTGTAATAATCCTAATTAGTTAACGTATCAAGCCGTACTCATTGCTTGGCCGTGATTGATGGATGGAGTTTAGTCTAGTCTTACCTAGACAAGGCCAGTGCATGGTTACTTCAGCACGTTACTATTATACCTTACTTTATCGATAATTGGTTAGATACTAAGTTCTGTTCCGGTGAAGGGTTACAACCCCGGTCCTTGTATGGTTTACGGGTTGTAACTTGGTTACTAGAATAGCCTTTAGTTATCTTATGGTTTATCGCCTTGTTCTCTAACTCTTGTTTTTTGTTATTATTGATGTATTTATGTGATGATATGCTGGTTTTTAGTTCTTAAGTGAAGCCTCCCTTGTGGCACTTGCTCTTTCTGGGGGCTGATCCATCTTGTTTTGTATGGCCAGATTTTAGAGTAACACCCGAGGATCTTCCAGCCTTTCAGCCAGATGGTGAACACTAGACGCAATCCTGGCAACGAGTGAGTTTTATTTTGCTCTCCCACTCTATTATAAATTATTCTTTTGAGGCGTTTAGCCACCAAACAAGTGTTAGCTCGTATTGAAATCTTATATTTTCTGTTTGCCTAAGGGCTGTAACATGATTGGCAAATCCTAGGATTGATCATATATGGCTTAAGCTCTTGCTAGTCTTCACATTTTGTATGACTAGCTTCATGATCATCTGAATATGTAATATATGGGACGCCTTATTTTTTTTATGTCTGATGATCTACCATCTTGTTACATTTACTTGCTTGCTTGAGATTGAGACACTAGGCCTGTTCTTGACCATAAGTGACTGTTGGCTTGTAGTTAAACCCTCATGTATCTAGACAGTCGTGATAGTATATCGAGGTGGGATTCACTTCAATGTACGTAGCTGATTGTGTCTGTCCTCCGCTCTCCAGTATTCTGGTTCTGGGGCGTGACACGGTTTAAGTGGTGGCCCATACAGGTCTTGTGAATTAAGATGTGAGAGGGTTTCACTGAATAGATATCTCAATCAGCACTTGCTCTTGATCTCTACTCGTGTCTTCTAATCTTTCTAAAATCTTGACCTGATCACATGCTTATATCCTCGATCTATCATGGTCCTTCCTTATTGTTTCCTATGTCGTTTCTTCATCGGTATTGCTCCTGGTCCTACTGATCAGCAAGGCGGAGCACCTCCAGTGAACCAGCAACAACCTGGAGACCAAGCCCAACACTCTAGAGCAGCTTTTCGAGTCATGCATTCCGGGGATCCAGAGCCCCTAGTTCAGCCAGTCCAGCCTGCAGAGCCTGACAATGGAACCCTGGTGGGACTCATCAGGGAATTACTTGCATCTCAAGATCGTCGGGGCGATGCCCTGCACCAGACAATACAAGATGCCATGGGCAGAGTTGGTTACCAAGGGAACAACGCGGCCAACTGCTTCAAGCGTCTGAACCCTCCTTTCTTTGATGGCAGTGAAGATGCTATCGCTGCCGATGCTTGGCTTCAGGACAGAGAAGTCATCCTAGAGGCAGCTAGGATCCCTGAGGAAGATAAGGTGGCCGTTGTGCGCCTACATTTATTGGACTTAGCCCGCAGCTGGTGGGCGATTCTAGCAATTGGGTTAGCAACTCCTGTCTTATGGGCGGTATTTAGCAACAAGTTCCAAATGAAGTACTTCGACGCAGTAGCTCGGTATGATCTACAGACGAGATTCACTAATCTTAAGCAGATGGAAAGGACGGTCGATGGATATACGGCCGAGTTTTCTAGACTCGGTCGGTTTGCTCCCACCTTGGTGGTGACCAAATTGGATCGAGCTCAGCGATTCCAGCAGGTACTCCACCTAGAGATCATTATATCTGTGGAGCAGTTTGAGTACCAGACATTTGATGCCGTCTTGCGAGCAACAAAGAGGCATGAATATACTTCGCAGAGGATTGTAGATAAAAGCGGAGGACGGAAGAGGTCTCATGGGCAGATGTCCCAGTCATCAGTACCTGCCCCGGCAGCTAGGGCTTTGACTATTGGAGCTCCTAGGAGGGCGACCACAGCCTCTTCGGTTCAGCACTCAACACCGACATATCCTCCGCAGCAGAAGCAGAAACAGTCTTCCGCAATGGGCTGCTCCTATTGTGGAAAGCCAGGACATGTAGTATCTGAATGTCGCAGAGCACAGGGATTGTGCTTGGCTTGTGGAGGCAGCGGATCACAAGATAGGGTCCTATTCGAATAGAGCCAGTTCATCATCATCAAACCTAACCAGTCTATCGGTTAGGGGTCCAGCACCAGTGCAGCAACAGTACCAGCCTCCGAGGCCATTACCGCCTCAGGCTTAACAGTATGCCCAAGCTTAGACTCAGAACCGACAGAGAGGTTTCCAGCAGAGGGGACCAGCAACAAGAGGACAAGGACAGGCTATGGCTCTGACCGTGGCAGAAGAATTGGCATCAGGTGAGGTGGTGGCAGGTACCATTTTTGTCAACTCTTTTCCAGCATCAGTATTATTTGATTCGGGTGCATCACATTCATTTATGTCTGCACGATTCATAATACGGATAGGGCTGGAGCCCGAGTCATTATCAGTAAGGCTCAATATACTTATTGGTAATGGTCTTATGGGAGTAGATAGAGTCTATTCCTCATGTCGAATTGTAGTTGGCAGTAGATTGTTCCCCGTTAGATTGATAGAATTTCTGATGGCCGACTATGATGTGGTCCTAGGAATGGATTGGTTGAAGGAGCAATACGCAAGAATAGACTGCCATATTGGCAGGATTATTTTTGGTATTCTCGGCGAACCAGAGTTTTTATTTTCCAGAGGCGAAGTAGAACCTTCTCCACCAGTCTTGCGGATGGCAGTAGCAGAGATACTTCAGTTTCCTAGAGTAGTAGAGGAATTTCTTGATATATTTCCCAAACAACTTCCAGGCATACCCGTAGAGGGAGAGATAGAGTTCACCATTGATTTTCTTCTAGGGACGGCACCAATGTTAGGGGGAGTCTACAGGATGTCACCTTCAGAGTTAGAGATCTTGTACAAGATGATTGAAGAAATCAGAACCATGGGATTCATTTGTGCTAGTGGATCATCTTGGGAAGCCCCGATGCTTCTTGTGAAAAAGAATGATGATACGTCAAGATTATGTGTTAATTATCATACCTTGAACTCTGTAACAATCAAGAATAGATATCCTCTACCAAGGATAGATGATTTATTTGATCAACTCAGAGGAGCGACAATATTCTCGAAGATTGACTTACGGTCAGGGTACCATCTGATCAGAGTCAAAGAGCAAGACATCCCAAAGATAACATTCAGATCTAGATATAGATATTTGGAGTTCCTTTTTATGCCATTTGGAGCGACCAATGCACCAGCCGTATTCATGGACCTCATGAATCGTATCTTCATGCCCTATTTGGACCAGTTTGTGATAGTGTTTATAGACTGTTTGCCATAAAAAAAAATTAAAGACAGGTATTACAGAACACTGAAATTGATTACAAACTCGCTTGTCTAAAGAAAAGCCTAGAAAGAAATTCTAGGAAACAATCTAAGTACAATTGTTTAGTTTTGATTCTGGGGGATAACGGTGGAGGCTCGGGAAAGTGCTATCAACTCTGCTTTACTCCGTGGACTATCTGACGCAGTTTTTAGATCTTGAAGAAATTGCTTTCTTGAAGGTTGCCAGCCTTTTGTAGGGGTGTGGCACCCTGCTATTTATAATAGAATGTATGTTGAGCCGCATAGAGGGCCTGTGGCCACATAGCTAATTGGCACACGAAGACCCGCTCTTTGGTCGCCATCTGTCGATTTGTTAGAATTTTGTTACAATAAATCTGGGTAGTCAAGACTTGGTCAGATTGCCACGTGTTCTGTCGCAGGAATCATTTTTGAGCCGCATAGATCTCTCAATTTTTGACCATGTGGGGCCGCATGGGACTCATGCGGCTTAAGTTGCAAACTTCCTTATCCTAGACCTAGATTTAAGGCTCTAAGTTGCATAGATTCTGTATTTTGGCCGCATAAAGCTCATGCGGCTTGGATCACAGTTACTCTTGGCTGCATGAAGTTCGAAGACGTTAGGGCCGCATATGTTCGAGCCGCATAAGGTTCATGCGGCTTAGGTGACACTCCTTTTGGCCGTATGATGGCATACGAACCCTGTTTTTGGGCGACGTCTCACGTCTTATCTTTTTGTCAAAGTGTCAGAGCTGTCATTTTTGTCAGCTTTGACAGAATTTGTCAGCTTTATCAGACGAACTAATTCTCTTAGCCGTATATCTTCCTTTTGCAGCTGGTTGTCGACGGGCCGCATATGGCATTGAATCTGTCATGCGGCTTTTCCTTTATGCGGACCTGTTTGGCCTAAAGTATATATGCAGAAAATTGTGATCCGCATGAACCCCACAGTTTCCATGCTTATACAAGACCCCCGTCAAAGTTTTTAAATTGCAAATTTGGAATATTGTGAATAAGAAGCATGGATATGTCAAGCCACAGGGAGTCTTCAAGTCGCAGAGAATTTTTCGAGCCGCAGAGAGATCTCGGGCTGCAGAACAAATCTTGAGCCGCAGGGACACCTCGAGCCGCAGAGAGACTGCCAGCTGTCACTGCTGTATTTAATTTTCTTGATTCGATTTGGGATTCGGGTCCTCTTTTCGAGATAAAGTCGACGGTTACTAGGGATAAAATCCCCAAACGTCATTATTATCTTTAATGATCTCGAGAACCGAAGCGGCACTCTTTTTAGAAACCCTATAAATATGGGTTATTTTGAAGAGAAAATTTTCTTTTTTACCTTCTTCTCTTTCATCTTCATCTTTCTGTCTTCAATGGCTCCAAAAGCTTCCAAGTCTACTACGGCCAAAGAAAAAGGACTTGTTTCTCCGTCGAGAGCGGCGGGATCTCCTTCCATTCATTCCAACGTGCACCCTCCCATCAAAGGTAAGGATAGTGGGAAGACGATGGCCATGTCATATATTTTATGCGTAGGCCTGTGCTATATCACTTTTTGTGAAATGAGATTGTTCGATGCGTGCCCTATCTCAGTTGGACCACATGTGTTCTGTATGATAGGGCCGTATGAGCTGAGTCGCATAAGCACTATATATTCAAATCTGAATCGCATAAATAACCCAGGACTAATTCACATGAATACTGCATAGTTGTGCCGCATAAGTGTCTTCTGATTGAGCCACATGGGTGTTTCATATCTTGAGCCGTAGGAGCACCAAGCTGCATAAGTGCCTCGTTAATGAGCCGCATGAACACTTCATGACTGAGCCGCATGAGTGCCTCATGGGAGCCTTATGACTGAGTCGTATGAGCATGGTATGACCTAGCCACGTGCGTCTCATGTTCTTTAAGTCTCTATGCCGCATAGGTCTTATTTTGGCTAGGTCGCATGGTTGAAGGGATAAACTTCTAACTTTTACTTCTTCTCTGCCTTTTGCAGTGAACTTGCCCCTAGCTCCATCGGAGGAACTCTTGATATGATATACTCAATCTGCGTTGGGTGTGAGATTTGACTAGATAGTCGAACATGTGTCGACTCAGATTACCCAAAATCAACCTGAGACCAGGTTAAGGGAGATCAGGAACCAATCATTTTCTTACTTACTCAGTATGATGAATTTCGGGAAGCTAGGGGACATTCATCTGAAGCCCACATTCTTGTTCGAAGATGCTATAGTTGACTCGAACCCCCGCATCCTAGAGCTATTTGAGAACTGGGATATTCTTTTCAACGAGCTATCGATTCATCTTCCTCAGATGGAATGCCACTTTTCTCTGTCAAGTTTCAACATGGTGCCTATCGAGAGGCGAATGGCGGACCCCATAACTCAGGATCTATAAAATTTCTTGAGACTGTTTAATCTTCTCAAGGTAGGTTTATTGGTGGGGCCCCCTAACATTCCAAGAGAGGATGTTAAGCATTGAGGTTGCTGGGTGGGTGGGTTTGTTGAGTTTTACGGCAGACCTAGTGGTTCTGGCCGTGACCTCTTTAGCACTTTTTTTGTTAGATTTTCCCGTATTGGGAGCACCTTACCGACTCTTTTCATGATTGTGTCTGTCTCGTCGTTCGGGTGCATGTAAACCTCTTTGGAAATTTCTGCTACAGCTCCGAAGTAGCTATTCGTGATGGTGATTCTGGCGTTTAGGCCTTGTTGCAATCAGGCAACTGGTGCTTGCCCAATGATGGCTAAGGCATCATCATGAATATTGGCTACTTTATGGGATGAGGAAGGGATAACTGTGTTGGGAGTTTGGGAGTCTTCCATTCCCGTCAATGTTGTTGGTGATGTAGATTCGTGTAGATTCTCCATTGTCGAGGGCTCTATTGAAAGTTCTTCAGTGGTGTGATTGTCCTGGGAGGCATCTGCAAGATCTGATGCTAGAGTGTCAAATTTGTTGGTAAAGTTGAGGAATGGGGATTTGTAGGGCACGATAGCTCTTTCCGGGGGTTCTATCTCCTCGGTGCTGGGTTTTCCTGTGCTGTTTTCAAACCGGATGTGGAAGTTGGGTAAGGGAAGGAGAGGTGATTTTTTAAGATGACTGAGATTCATATCTATTTTAGCGCCACCTCCCTTTCGAGTCTCTTTCTTCATATATATATATATATATATATATTTATATATATGTCAAAAAAGGATGTTGCTCGCTCCCGTGCGCCCCCCATTTGTCTTCCCCATGGAACTCACCGACCGATTGCTAATCCCGGCGGTTCCCCTCCCCGTCCGGAGCTGCCCCCTCCCCCCTCTGATGGATCTCCTCCTCTCCTCCTCGTCGCCTCTCCCCGTACGTCCCTCTGGAGCTCGTGACGTGGTAGGTCCCTTCCACATGCCGACGCCGCGCACGGCCATTCCGCTCAGCCCTCCGATAGCCTTGTTCGGCCGACAGCCCCTCATTTCTTTTGTTCGCCCCTACCGGCAGGGCATGATGTCTTCAGCTACATTTTGCCACCCATATCTCCCCCGTCCTCGTCTCCCGCGGTCGAACGCACGCGGCGTTTCGAGCCGTCCGGCACCGGGGCCCTCCAGCTGCATGCTTCCGTCTATCTTGGGTGCTCCTCCAGCCCCTTCCCATCGCCCAGACCTCGCCTGGACGAGCACCCAGCTGTCCCTGGTTGGCCTCGCCCCAGTCGGGATCGCGGCCAAGCTCTGGTGGCCTCTTTCTGCTCCTGCCCCTGGCTCATCCTCTGTTCAGCCCCCTGCTCCGGGTGTCGCCCCCCCGCTCAGGTGGCCGCCCTCTACCAGCGTCCACGTCGCGGTGGCTGCCCCGGCCACATCGGCTTCATCGTCGCCCCACCCTTCTCCGTCTTTTATAGCTTCCTTGGCTGTTTTGAATTCAAATTCTAAACGCGCCTTCCCCTCGGAAAGCACGAAGCATGGGCCATACGCCCGCTCCCTCTTGCTATAGCAGTTTGCGCCCATGCGCTTGAAGCATCGTGGCAGCACAGCCACATGACTGCTGCTATGCCCTTGGGTATGTGCCCTTACTTGTGGACCTATGTGCCCGGCCTGCTCGGTCAGGCTATGTGCCCCATCTTCTTGGTGCTAGCACCGCATCTGCTGGACATGTGCTTGAGGGCCTATGCGCTCGGCCTCCCGACGCTCATCCTTAGTCTGGCCGTGCGCCTGCGGCTCTGCACATAGGGCATACGCCTACCCTATTGGGCCTATATGCTCGGCCTGCTCGGTCAGGCTATGTGCCCCATTCTAGCCGCTGGAGGTCCCCCAGCCGGTCATGCGCCCAGCCCCCTGGTGCTCGCGCCTACCTGGATCTTGGCCACGCCTTCTCCGCTTGACCGGTCATTGGGGCCGGAGTGAAGTCCCCCTCGGGTGTGCCCCATGCGCATCCCTCTCAGAAAGCTGCTCTCCTCCGTGGCCCCTCATCTTACGTGGGGGTCGACGGATGGCCGGTTCTCCCGTCGCTGTCCCTGCAGACTAGGCCCTCCTCCGCTGCGCCTCCCTCCACTGCTCAACCATCTGGGATCTCCCCTTCGATGCCGTCGTCGAATTCCTCGGCGGCCCTCCCTTCCTTACTTCCTGGACACTCTCCCTCCCCTTCCTCCACGGGTGTTGCAAACCCCCATCCTGCCCCATCCTACGCTGCGGCTCTCTGTTCGGACCGCGAAAGGTCGCTCGCCCCCCCGTTGGAGGAGATCATCCTCCCTGACGTGGATTTCTCGACTCCCTCTGATGGCATCCCCATCCGTGCTCCCTTTTCAGCCGTCGAGATTGTTTAGGTTATATACTAAAAGCATTGCTTTTGTAGTAACATTATTTCCTTAAATTTTGAATGAGAATCATATGGGCAAATGTTTGCATATTGTATTTGTTGCAAGTGTTAATACAAATGTCTGATATTCTATATTGTAGATAATATGGTGTGTGGTGTCACACAGAAGATCATATTATCAGTTCCCTATGGAGTATATAAATAGTTCACAACCTAGATGGACTTGGACAATCTATTGGAAATGTTGTAGTGTAATCTAGTATTAGTCTATCTTGACTATAGGTTTATACTAGTACACTTTGTGTGTATTGAACCGGACCACTTGAGGTTGTTCTCTTTGTACTAACTGCATAAAAGAACAAATACCTCAGTTATTATGGATGCTTGTTCTCTTAATCCGGATATAATAACGGACATGTATATGCAGTGTGCATTACTTTGACTCATGAAAGAGTGAGATTAATTGTGGATCAACAACCTCTATGAATTGGGTAATGATATTGTATGTATGATGGGCTGTTAATTATAAATAAGATCTATGTCCCGATACATCGGGTTGATGATGTCCCCTTAAGGAGCTCATAAGGATTGTCATGTAAATCCTGCAGGTGGATTATATCGGACATGATAAATAAAGTTGAGCGGTACTACTTAAGAATAAAAGATGTCGAATCAATATAGTTGTCAGTAACTTAATTTGATCGACGGACATATGATATCATAACATGGGGAGCCAAACAAGCATATAATAACAGGCGCCGACAAACATAATTTGGGATTAGGGAGGTAGTGCAACAATAGCTCATTAGTGGACCGAGCTATTGTTAATGGGCCTGGATTGTGTTTTTGGACTGAACATGGGATATCCAGATCCGTTAGGAGGCCTAACCCTAATTTCTTCTCATGGTCCCTGCCGTAGCCTATATATATCCTCTATTCTCTGGCCGCCAGATTACTGATAAAAAATATGAAGCTTTTTCTAAATTTGTGATTCACGTAAGAAGAGAAAGAGAGGGCTGCCAAGGAGAAGAAAAGGTTATGAGATCGTCGCCTACACGATGTCCAACTCGAGGAAGGAATACGTACAGAAGATCTTGGGGTCGTCCGCTCGATATTTTCAGGAATTACTTGTCTTCTTTCTACCGCAGGTATAATTCGTGAATCCTAGTTTCCGCCTATGAAGGGTTAGAACACGTATTAAATCTGTTTAACTTTCTATCGATCAATATGCACACCAAATTAAGGGTCCTGGGAATCCCCAGTTCCATTAATTGGTATCAGAGCCACTTTGGATCTGCGTATTGATTTATACGTCCATGTTGTCCAATAAAACCTGCGCTGTGTAATAGTCCGTAGATGTAGATCTGTTCTAACTCAGTTTTACAGGCATCTTAGATCCAACTATTATGGTCCAATACATAGTTTTGATTGTGTTGTTTAAACCACGGACATGTCGTGGATGTTGTTGTTGTTGTGGATGTAATTAAAATCACGAGGGTTGATCGTGCTTATTATTTAAATTTTTTAATCTAGATTATGTGTGAACTCTTTCGGGAGGCATAGGATTAATGTAATTTTAATATTTTTGATTAATCGTGATGGCGGTAGTGGCTGTTTCTGACGTCGGACGAGATACTGGTTTTAAACAGTCCAGAGGCCGACAGATGGTTTTTGATGAAGGAATCGACAGCCAAAACCTAAAAAAAACTATGCATGTTTATTATTGTATGGATGTTTTCTTTGGATTCGAATAGTTGAGGACGGAGCAGGAAAGATGACCATAGTAGTTGGATATTTTTCTCTTATTTGTTGTCATTTTGCTTTTTCTGATTATGCATGTTTATTATTGTGTGGATATTTTTTTGAAAAACTAAGCCTACATTAATAATGGACAACATAGACATAATATCAACTAGTAGAAAAACCCTCATTGTTAAATAACTAAGTGGGAGAGGATATTTATTTAGTATAAATTCTATGGTTTCCATTACTGGTTTGTAGGTGATGTAATTATACTTGTGCATTGGCTTTAGTGTCTTCCTCCATATCGGATGAGTATAATTATGGATCACCAGTACAAACTTCCTTAGGGATAATTGTAGAAAGTTACCTAGTATGTGTTCACTTCTCCATATGAAGGAACTCATTACAAGGTAATGGACTTAGTATTAAGTAATGGTATACACTTAGATACAAATAATGGTATCCTCCCCATCGGAGTCACTGCTATTATTTGTACGACCAGAGCAAGACCAACATATTAATTTTATTTTCATAAAGTTATGTTGACATGATAGTAAAATTAATAAAAAAACCTACTTGAACAAAGTTGAATTTGTATACGTCCACACTATCGTGGCATGCTAAATTCATGGTGTTCAAGGTGTTGGTGAATTTCTTATTATTGTTTTGAGGGAATCAATATTTAATTAATTTAAAAAGTTTTTTTTGTCCTACATAATTTAATTTATGTGATTCTCAGGATTTTAAAAATGGGTTCTTTCAGTCCATTTATGGTGATTCTTAAAAAAAAACTTACTGGACCTAATTATATTGACTGGAAACGTAATTTGGACATTGTTCTGACTGCTGAGGAGTACAAATATGTACTTGTTGAGGAATGCCCACCTAAGCTTGATGCTAACTCTGATGAAGAGGTTAAAGAGGCTTATAAGAAGTGAAAAAAGGCAGATGAGATGTCGTGGTGTTACATTCTGGCATCTATGTCAAATGTACTGCAACATCAGCATCAGGCCATGGCCACAGCTTATGACATGATTTATAACCTTAAGGAACTCTTCGGACATCAAAGTAGAGCAGCTAGGCAATTTGCTATGAAATATTTGATGAATAAAAAAATGGCTGAGGGTACACCAATAAGGGATCATGTTTTCAAGATGATGGGTCATCTGAATGAGATAGAGATCCTTGAAGCTGAAATCGATGGAGAATCCCAAGTCAATATCATTCTTGGGACTCTGCCTAAAAGTTTTGACAATTTCTGCCTTAATTACAATATGAATAAAAGGTTGTATAGTTTGGCAGAACTTACAAAAGAGCTACAGGATGCTGAATCTCTCTTTAGGCAGAGTGGTCATGTTTTTGTTTCTGAAAAGGCTTCTACTTCTAAGCCAAAAGGCGGTAAGAAGAAGAATAACATTCAAAAACAGGCAAACTCAGCAAAGAAGGGCATGGGACCTCAAGGCGCGGTGAAAAAGCCGAAAGACAAATATTTTAAATGCAAAGGGTCAGGACATTGGAAGACTGATTGTCCACTTCTCAAACAAGGGAACAAAGATATATCTCATTTACTAGTAGTTGAAATATGCTTAGCGATGTTATCTACCGACACCTGGTGTGTAGAAACAGGAGCCACTAATCATGTTTGTAATACATTACAGGGGTTCCAGGAAACCAGACGGCTCAGTGATGGAGAGATATGCTTGTTCATGGGTGATGCTACAAAAGTATCGGTCGTTGCATTAGAAGATGTTACTTTATCTTTTGGTAGAAATAAGTCTTTGACATTGAGAGATTGTCTTTATGCACCTTCACTTTGAAGGAATTTAGTTTCTGTTTCTATATTAGTTAAGGATGGATATTCAGTTTATTTTAATGACAATATTGTTATTAGAAAGAATAAACATTTTATCTGTTCTGGTGCATTGGTTGATAATCTGTATGTCATTAATCCTATTTCGCACACAATGCAACTTATAGAAATGAATAATATGTTATCTAACTTAAATAAGAGAAAAGAACCTTCTTGTATGAACCAAACATATCTTTGGCACTTGTGATTGGGGCATATTAACCTAAGAAGGATTCAAAGACTGCTTGAAGATGGACCTTTAAGGTCATTGGAAGTGGAGGCACTACCAGTCTGTAAATCCTGCTTGGAAGGTAAAATGACCAAAAGGCCTTTTACGACAAAAGGGTATAGGGCCAAAGATGTGTTGGAATTGGTTCATTCTGATTTGTATGGACCCAAGACTATCCAAGCTAGAGGTGACTTTGAATATTGTGTCACATTTATTGACGATTATTCAAAGTATGGATACATTTATTTGATGCGCCGTAAGTCTGACTGCTTTGAGAAATTTAAAGAGTACAAAGCTGAAACGAAGAAACGTCATAGAAAATGTATCAAGTCATTACGATCAGATCGTGGTGGCGAGTACCTCTTTGGAGAGTTTAGGGAGTATTTATCAGAGGCTGGGATTTCATCCCAATTGACTGCACCTGGAATGCCCCAGCAGAATGGTGTAGCCGAAAGAAGGAATATAACTCTTACGGAGATGGTTAGATCAATGATGAGTTATTCAGATTTATCAGATTCGTTTTGGGGATATGCCTTAGAGACTGCAGCTTATATTTTAAACTTGGTTCCTTCTAAGTCAGTACCTCTTACTCCCACAGAGCTGTGGATTGGGCGTAAGCCTAGTCTGAAATATGTTCGCATTTGGGGTAGTCCAGCACACGTGCTGAATGAGAAAGCAGATAAGTCATGGAATCTCGTACAGAAGTACGCTTGTTTGTAGGCTATTCAAGAGGAACGAAAGGAGGTTTATTTTATAGTCCTAAGGATCAGAAGGTCATTGTTAGCACCAATGCCCGATTCTTAGAGGAAGACTATGTGATGAACCATAAACCCACAAGTAGAGTTGTTCTAGAAGAACTGAGAGGTGAGACACCAAGTAATTCAGTACCAACAGTACAAGAGGATGAACCACAAATAACTGCACAATGTGTCACAAATGTTACACCACAATCGATAGTGCCTCATCATAGTGGGAGGGTTATGATACAACCTGATAGATATATATTCTTGGAAGAGTCGTCAGACTTCATCACCGAGGAACAAGATTATCATTCCTGTACCTACAATAAAGCACTCCAAGATAAAGATGCAGAGTCTTGGCAAAAAGTAATGATATCTGAAATAGAATATATGGATTCTAATAAGGTTTGGGAGCTTGTAGAACCACCCGTTGGTGTAAAAGCCATTGAATGCAAGTGGGTCTATAAGAGAAAAAGAGGATAAGACGGTAAGGTTGAAACCTTTAAAGCTCGGCTTGTAGCAAAAGGTTTTACTCAAAGAGAGGGTATCGATTATGAGAAAACCTTTGCTCCAGTAGCCATGCTTAAGTCTATCCGGATTCTTTTATCTATTGCAGCTCATCTCGATTATGGAATTTGCCAAATGGATGTCAAGACAACTTTCCTTAATGGAAGTCTTGAGGAAGACATCTATATGAAGCAACCATACGGGTTCATTGAAAAGGGCTAAGAGCATCTTGTTTGTAAGCTCAAGAAGTCCATTTATGGACTTAAGCAAGCTTCCAGATCTTGGAACATATGTTTTGATCGGGTGATAAAATCCTATGGATTTGATCAATGTCAGGATGAATCATGTGTATACAGAAAGTGTGACGAAAACGTGGTGGTATTTCTAGTACTTTATGTGGATGACATCTTGCTCATTGGAAACAATGTGAAGGCGTTATCTGATGTAAGGGTATGGTTATCCAAATAATTTGATATGAAGGACTTGGGAGAAGTAGGTCACATCCTTGGGATCAAAGCTCTATGAGATCGCAAGAAAAGGATGTTGGGCTTATCCCAAGCTTCCTACATCGATACTGTACTAGCTTGTTTTAGTATGCAAAATTCTAAGAAAGGTTTCTTACCTTTTAGACATAGAAATTCTCTATCAAAGGAGCAGTGTCCGAGGACACCTAAAGAGATAGAAAAAATGAAGACAATTCCTTATGCTTCAGCAGTAGGAAGCTTAATGTATGTAATGCTATGTATGAGACCAGACATCTGCTTTGCCGTAGGCATGGTCAGCAGATATCAGTCTAACCCAGGACAAGAGAACTGGACTGCCGTAAAGCATATTTTGAAGTACCTGAAAAGGACTTAAGAGTATATTCTAGTTTACCAGGCAGATAGTTTAGTTCCCTCGGGGTATACAGACTCAGATTTTCAGTCAGATAGGGATTCAAGAAAATCTACCTCAGGTTATGTGTTTACTTTGGAAGGTAGAGCCAATGTGTGGAGGAGTATCAAGCAAAAATATATTGCTGATTCCACTATAGAAGCCGAGTATATGGCAGCCTCTGAGGCAGCCAAAGAAGCGGTTTGGCTCAGAAACTTTCTGTTGAACTTGGATGTGGTACCTAGTTAGCCTAAGTCTGTTATACTTTATTGTGATAATAGTGGTGTAGTTGCAAACTCGAAGGAAACATGATCCCATAAGACAGGTAAACACATTGAGCGCAAGTACCACCTGATACGAGATTTCGTAAAGAAAGAAAATGTTGCTGTGATCAAGATAGCATCAGCCGACAACCTAGCTGATCCCTTGACAAAGAGCTTACCAGCTAAGGCTTTTGATAGTCATGTTGAGGGAATGAGATCAGATGTGTAGCAACATAGCTTTAAGTATAAGTGGGAAATTTGTAACAGTACACTGAAAAGCAATGCTTTGAGTATAAGTGGAAGATTGTTAGGGTTATATACTAAAAGCATTGCTTTTGTAGTAACCTTATTTCCTTAAATTTTGAATGAGAATCATATGGGCAAATGTTTGCATATTGTATTTATTGCAAGTGTTAATGCAAATGTCTGATATTCTATATTGTAGATAATATGGTGTGTGGTGTCACACAGAAGATCATATTATCAGTTCCCTATGGAGTATATAAATAGTTCACAACCTAGATGGACTTGGACAATCTATTGGAAAGGTTGTAGTGTAATCTGGTATTAGTCTATCTTGACTATAGGTTTACACTAGTACACTTTGTGTGTATTGAACAGGATTACTTGATGTTGTTCTCTTTGTACTGACTACATAAGAGAACAAACACCTCTGTTATTATGGATGCTTGTGCTCTTAATCCGGATATAATAACAGACACGTATATGCAGTATGCATTACTTTGACTCATGAAAGAGTGGAATTCATTATGGATCAACAACCTCTATGAATTGGGTAGTAACATTGTATGTATGATGGACTGTTGATTATAAATGGAATCCATGTCCCGATACATCGAGTTGATGATGTCCCCTTAAGGAGCTAATAAGGATTGTCATATAAACCCTGCAGGCGGATTATATCCGACATGACAAATAAAGTTGAGCGGTACTACTTAAGAATAAAAGATGTTGAATCCATATAGTTGTCAGTAGCTTAATTTGATCGACGGACATACGATATCTTAACATGGAGAGCCAAACGAGCATATAATAAAAGGAGCCCACAAACATAATTTGGGATTAGGGAGGTAGTGCAACAATAGCTCATTAGTGGACCGAGCTATTGTTAATGGGCCTGGATTGTGTGTTCGGGCTGAACACGGGATATCCAGATCCGTTAGGAGACCTAACCCTAATTTCTCCTCATGGTCCCTGCCGTAACCTATATATATCCTCTATTCTTTGGCCGCCAGATTACTGATTAGAAATCTGAAGCTTTCTCTAAATTCGTGATTCATGTAAGAAGAGAAAGAGCAGGCTGCCAAGGAGAAAAAAAGGTTGGGAGATCGTCGCCTACACGACGTCTAACTCGAGGAAGGAATACGTGCAGAAGATCTTGGAGTCGTCCGCTCGAGATTGCCAGGAATTACTTGTCTTCTTTCTGCCGCAGGTATAATTCATGAACCCTAATTTTCGCCTATAAAGGGTTAGAACACATATTAAATCTGTTTAACTTTCTATCGATCAATACACACACCAAATTAAGGGTCCTTGGAATCCCCAGTTCCATCAGAGATTTCCTTTCTCTCCTCCACCTTTGCGAAGACGTTCGTGTTCAAATTTTCGTCAGGATGTCCTAAAATCGCCAAAGTCAAGGAAGCTATCGCCGGCTGGAACCTCTCCTCCACCTACCGGATCGCCCTGCTGGACCCCAAACACTTGTTCCTCTATCTCTCTACGGACTCTGACTACTCTAAAGTGTGGGCAAAAGGGACCATCAGAATCGACACCCAGAATGTCAAGATTGTCAAATGGTCCCCTAATTTCAACCCCAAGGTCGACTCAATGATCATATTGGCATGGGTCACTCTCTTCCAACCTTCTACTGGCTGTTTTGTGCCAGCAGCTCTTAAGAGGATTGCCTGCTCCTTCGGTACTCTCGTGGCTATTGTCGAAGAAACCGGAACCTATCCAAAGGCAACTACGCGAAGATCTGCGTTGAACTCGACCTAGCGCTCGACCCCCCCACTCATATCCAGATCGAGCTTGGGGGTCTGACGCACGTCCAATAGCTGGTATATGACAACAATATCATATTTTACAAATACTGCCAGATAAGAGGTCACTCAGTGAAACAATGTTTTCAAGCACACCATGAGCTCCAGATGCAGGCTTCTCGCAAACCACGAGCTCCAGAGGAGGCTTTCCTTTCAGCTAGAGCTCCTCCAGACCCCATCCTCAACTCCACCCACCTTATAGAATGCAACGACTACTCCCCCAGACCCCGCTCCCACTCCCAGTTCTAGGCTTTTGGTTTTAAAATAATAAATATGGTGATTGATATTTTTGGAAAGAAATAAATTAGGAGCAATTTCAAATTTAAAAGTTTTTTATAACCAATTAGTGGTCCCTACTCAATTTTTGAAATATTCTAACTGATTTTTTTAGAATTCTGCAATTTTGAAAAGGAAGAGGGGATTTTTACAAAAATCCCTAGGCTGGAGGGACTTATAGGAAAATCAGGTTGAGCGGGGGGGGTTAGCAAATGTTACATTCCTCTTTAAAACTATAGCTGAGAAGGAGAGAGAGTGTAATCTATTTTTTTTCATTTCCATTTTTCTTCGAGCTCTTCTCAGCTCTTTTCCAATCTTTCCTCTCGACTAAATTCCAGCGACCGAGTCTTCGACGGCGACGGGGCAGAGACACTCTTCCGAGGTAGCTAGTTGACCCTGGCAGCAGTGACGTGCGGCGCTACTTGTTTTCGATGTCGAGCTTTCCTTCTCCGGTGAACTAGAAGCGGGTGATCACCTCTCGACGTGTTCCTCAGCTCAATGGCGTCGATTGGTGAGTTCTATGATCACTTCCTCCTTCCATGATTCAATTATGAATCGACTGTTCGTATTGATCCAAATTTTAATCGGTCGGCTCGATCTAGGGGACTGATTGGATCGTTGATGATTTTAATCTCGTCTACAAACTCGGTTGGATCTCTGGAATCGGTTCGAGTAATCCAGAACTATCACTCGATCCAGATCAATAAGATGGATCGCTCAAATTTTTGATCTCTTGCTCGACGAACTTGATTGAGATGAGTCGATTTGATTTCGGTTACATATTCTTGAAATTTTGATTTATTATTGAGTTTTGGATCAAGAGTGCTATTTTTCGAATTTATTCGATTTCGTCTGGATTGCTATGATGATCTATGAAGATCTGGAAATTTTCTATAAATTTTTGGGTTCGATTAGAACAGTAGGAACCCAGAACCTTAACCTTACGTTTCTGACCACAACCTATTTGATTTAATGCCTCAACCAAGGTTGTAGCAGTGAATCGAGCACGAAGAGGTCGTGTCCGAGTTTGTGGAGAGTCCTCTTGACAGGAATTCATCTCAGGTAAAACTCGTCCCCTTGACTCTTATAATTTTGTCTCGAATTTTGTTTTAAATAGGCTGTGTCTATATCCTGCAGTGACATGTTTGATCGGGTTCATTAATTGTACCTACCAGTGTACTCGTGTCCGAGTCTCGACCGTATCCAACGATCGTTCGTGACTGTCAAGTGCTGACATTGTGTCGAGATGGACACGAGGATGAACCAAGGTCGATCAAGTTGTCAAAGGAGTTGTATTGACCTGTTGGGTTCGTTGCTTGCTTTTGAATCACAAAAGTGACCGTTAGAACAGTGCAACTAGGGGAGACTGGGGGATTAGTTCATTGAGTTTGGTTTGTAATTATTGTAATTTTGTGGATTTAATATATTCCTTGTGAGAACTGGGTTGTTCATAGTATAGGTATTTTTTTAAATCTTGATGGGGAAGGGCTTTGAAGTAACCAAGTGTTGAATTATCATATACAGCAGTAGCTTGATTTCATAAGCATTATTTTTCCTATTTGCTACTTTTGGAATATTTTGCAAGCAGGCCAAGAATCTGTAGAATATGGATGGGTTCCATAGCTTAGAATAATGTATTCCTTAAATTTGTGATTTAAGGGTTATGTTTGCGAACTTGACTTGAGAAGGTTTATAGGAGTTGAGTTTTCGTATACATGGATGATCATATGTGGTATTAGAATATCAGTACTTCTTGAGTTATAATGATATTCTATAATGATTTTGCTATACATATATTCAACTACTTGTAATCTGGATGTAGGTATCTAGAATTTATCTATTTATATATGTTTATATATATATATATAAGGGAATCATAGGAACAATTAAGGATTTTTGTAGATTAGTAAACTTTTGTGTTAATTCACATTAGCCAAAATATTTGGAATAATAAGATAACCATACCTTGATTTATAGTCTTAATCAAACTTATAATTATTCATAACATGAGGACATCTAGCTCCGATCTTTACCCGTACCTTCCTGGAGCAAGGCAAGTACATTCTATGGTCTTGTACATTTCATTATATCATGTGCTTCCTTGATTGACACATCGCGACACGACATATTTTTCTGGTGCTCATGTTCCTTGTTCTTATTACTTGTACCTGGGGAGAGGAAATATGCTATTTATGTGACCAAACCCAAGAAACAACTCAGGTGTGTTTAGCTTAGACCCCGCATCGTGTACGCGGGTCCTAAGCCGTACCGTTCATGTACTTTCATGTGCTTACCCCTAGCCGGTCACATACTTAGTTATATTTCAAACATTGTGCACACATGTTCAGGAGATATATCTTGTACTTAGTTCCTGTGATTCCTGAACTTATACCATGTGATACCATGTTCTTTCATGTTCTTACATACCATGATCTTTCATGTACGTACACCATGTTCCTTCTTGTGCTTTACATACCATATTCCCTTGTACTTTCATATCATGATGTCTTGTTCATTACCTAGAACTGTGCTTTGCTCCGCTCATGATTGGATAAGTTGCAGGTGAGATGGAGGCTATTTGCGATACCTTTTATTGGCGTGACGTTGCCATTCTTGCTGAGCTAGCTGGAGCTGCATTGGACCTAAAGGCCGCTGAGGCCTAGTACCTTACCTTCATGTCATTTTCCTATTTAAGACTTTTGTCAGACATTTTCTATTTTCTGGATGAATATAACAAAATACTTAGACTTGTACTCTGATTCTGGGATACGTTTATAGATGCTGTGATGTTATCTTACTTTCATGATTACTTGTTAGTTTCCCTAGTATTGGTACAACTTACTTCGTCGTGTCTAACGACGAAGGCTGGACGTGTCCGATTCGTATCCGATTATTCGGGAATGGGTCGTAGCATGTTTTTAGTGGTGGCCCATGCAGGTCTATCCTAATGGTACCTAGGTCTTGGTGTACTATTGGGAGACTAGATTACACTAGGAAAACTTGATCATATCATAAGAAAAATCGAAAAATAAGGATATATCAGGTTTATAAGGTGCATTGATATTATAAAAACATTGTTTATTAGGTTTTAGGGTTTGTCAATTAACGAAGTTTTCTTTCTATTGCAGGATGGTCATACGAGGAAGACCGTAGATTAGCCAGGAGTTACAGGCAGTTCGGGACAGCCTGAGCCAGATGTTCCGGCAGATCAGCATCCGTCACCGCCTCCTATCTTTCCACCGCTGCCTTTGACGATGATGTTTGACGGCGCCCAGGTGATGGCCATGTTCCAAAAGTTAATGGAGGCCCAGAATCACCAGGCTGCACAGTTCAGAGAGGCTGAGAGTCAGCAGGCCGCACAGTTCAGAGCGACCGTCGTCGACGCACTCAGGACCAGAGAGCCGGCAGTACCAGCTCC
Organism: Iris pallida; assembly: GCA_029216955.1. Taxonomy (NCBI): domain Eukaryota; kingdom Viridiplantae; phylum Streptophyta; class Magnoliopsida; order Asparagales; family Iridaceae; genus Iris; species Iris pallida. The sequence continues at coordinate 16,855,988 of JANAVB010000999.1, read as the reverse complement.
AGCAGCACGTGCAGCACCAGCAGCACTGAGACCTGGGACAACCAAGGACTACCAGAACCTCTCTCTGATGGATTTTTGGGGCAATAAGATGATCGTTTATGCGGACGAGTGGCTGGAGAATGCAGAGAGGACCTTGAAGATGGCATGGATCCCGGATGACCTGAAAGTGGAGGTGGCTAGTATGCGACTCTTCGATTTGGCCAGAGTTTGGTACCGGAAGGAGCCCCAGTTAGCGGAACACCAGATTTCTTGGACAGATTTCAAACCTCTGTTCAAGGAGAAGTTTTTCCCAAATATAGAGCGGGATGAGCTGAGGATGCAGTTTGAGACGCTGTAGTAGGGGACTATGATGGTTACAGAGTACACTTCAGAGTTTACTAGGCTTAGCAGGTTCGCGGAGAACCTAGTCAGAGCACCGGAGGATAGAGCTTGGAGATTCAAGAAGGGTCTCACCAAGGAGCTATGACACGCGGTGGCGATTAGTCAGGCGACGACGTATACGAGCATCCTCAAGATTGCTCAGACTGAAGAGAAGGAGGCAGTTCCAAAGATGAAGAGGGACCGGGACATGGGCATCAGCAGTTTCCAAGCACCAGCGAAGAGGGTCCAAACTCAGATTCAGGCGAGGCCAGAGCATCTGGCACAACAGCATCATCGTCCAGCCAAAGCACCTGTACATCAGCATCAGAGACAGTAGCTGGCGACTAGTTGTGCCTTTTGTCATCGCCCCGGACACCATATCGACGAGTGTCGTAAGAGGCTGGAACTTTACCTCTTTTGCGGATCAGATGTACATCAGATGAGGGACTGCGCTCATGATACAGCTCGACTAGCAGGAGGACCCCGAAGAGCTGGAGGACCACCTCCTGCACCATCCAGAGCATTACCAGTTGTACCACAGAGGGGATCGGCTTTACCCACTCAGCAAGAAGTAGTTTGCACAGCGTCAGCAGAGGGAAGGACCGCAGCAGGGATGTGCTTACGTTATGGCCGCAGTTGAGGAGGATGAGGCAGTTCCATATGTGATCACAGGTTCTATCCTTTTACATTCTTTTCCTGCCATTGCATTGTTTGATTCTGGAGCCACACATAGCTTTGTATCATATGAGTTTCTGCATAGACACGGCTTCACACCTAAGCCCACTAGGAGGAACTGTCGAATTATGACAGGAGGAGGGGTAGTGCCAGTGAGTGAGATGGTGGAATGCCCTATCACTATTGATGGGAGGAAGATTAGAGCTCGACTTCTGGTAATGCCATTGCCCGGGTTTGATATAGTCCTCGGCATCGACTGGATGAGCGAGCAGTTTGCCATAATAGATTGCCATGAGGGGAAGGTGATCTTTAGCCCGTCTGGAGTTCCACCGTTCGAGATCAGCAGACGAGTTGCAGAGAGGCCAGAAGGAGTCTACTTCGGAGCAGTTGCAGAAGCCCAGGAGTTGTCGCATCCGCTGATTGTAGAGTATCTTGTCGTCTTCCTCGAGGAGTTGCCAGGATTGTCGCCATATCGTGATATGGAGTTCAGCATCGACCTAGTGCCTGAATCAGCACCGAAGTCCCAGCATTGCTATAAGATCAACCCGAAGGAAGCTACAGAGTTGAAGGCCCAGATTGATGAGTTGGAGGGCAAGGGTTTTATTCGGTCTATTGCTTCACCCTGGGGAGCACCGGTACTTTTCATGCCCAAGAAGGATGGAACGATGAGGATGTATATTGATTACCGTGCACTCAATAACATCACCATCAAGAATAAATACCCTTTGCCGCAGATTGATGAGCTATTTGACCAGCTTAGTGGAGCGAAGGTCTTTTCCAAGATTGACCTTCGGTCGAGATATCATCAGATGAAGGTTCGGGAGCAGGATATTCCGAAGACAGCTTTCAACACCCGATACGGCCAGTATGAGTTCCTGGTGATATCGTTCGGACTCACCAATGCCCCAGCAGTGTTTATAAACTTGATGAATAAAGTTTTTCACAAGTATCTGGATAAGTTTGTCAAAGTCTTCATTGACGACATTCTGATCTATTTGCAGATCGAGGAGGAGCATGTGGAGCACCTGTGGATCGTATTAGAGATTTTGCGAAAAGAGAAGCTGTACGGGAAACTCTCGAAATGTGAATTTTTCTTTGAGAGAGTGGAGTTCATAGGGCATGTGGTGACTGGTGAGGGAATTTATGTGGATTCCAAGAAGATTGAAGCAGTGGAAGCATGGGCACCTCCCAAGTCAGTAGCTGAGATTCATAGTTTCCTGGGTCTAGAAGGTTACTACAGGAAGTTCGTGAAAGATTTTTCCAAGATCGCAGATCCTATGACGAAGCTTGCACGGAAGAACGAAGAGTTCATCTGGAGCGACGCCTGCCAGTCAGCATTTAAAGAATTGAAGAGAAGACTCACGACAGCGCCAGTTCTAGCTTTGCCATCTGGATCGGAAGGATTTATCATTTACAACGATGCTTTAGGTAAAGGCTTGGGATGTTTGCTTGAGCAGAACAAGTGGGTCATCGCTTATGCTTCTAGACAGTTGAGGCCTCATAAGAAGAATTACCCTACACATGACTTGGAGCTTACAGTAGTCATTTTTGCCTTGAAACTGTGGAAGCACTACTTGTATGGAGAGCGAGTGGACATCTTCACGGACCACGAAAGTCTGAAGTATGTTTTCACTCAGGAGGAGCTGAATATGAGGCAGCGCAGGTGGCTGGAACTTATGAAGGATTTTGAAATCAATCTGTAGTACCACCATGGAAAGGCGAATGTGGTGGCAGATGCTCTTTGTCGATATCCTGTTGCTATATTTCTCACTATAGATCGGCATCTTCTAGAGGATCTCGAGAGTCTGGGATCGAGATTGTTCTACCAGGAGTAGGAGGACAGCTGATGCACATGCATATACAGTCAGAACTGTTAAAGAAGATCAAGGAGGCCCAGTTTCTTGATGAGGGGCTCCGATGTCTCAGAGGCCATGCAGAGGCAGGATTGTTCGATGACTTTACCATTACAGAGGATGGATCCCTGAGGCACGGGAACCAGTTGTGTGTGTCCAAGGACCCACAGGAGGAGGTGATGTAGGAGGCCCACCAGTCGCAATATTCTATTCATTCTGGGTCTACAAAGATGTACAAGGATCTGCGGGAGTATGTTTGGTGGTATCGAATGAAGAGAGAGGTTGCCAGATTTGTTTCCAGATGCCTTGTGTGCCAGCAAGTCAAGGCGGAGCGCCAAAGACCAGCAGGATTACTCCAGCCTTTACCTACTCCGGAATGGAAGTGGGAGCATATCACCATGGACTTCGTCTCTGGATTATCGCGTACGCCCAGTGGCAAGGATGTTATTTGGGTTATCGTGGACAGACTGACAAACTCTGCTCATTTTATTCCATTCAAGGTTGGGCTGTCAACCGAGAAGCTTGCGGACCTCTATATGCGGTAGATTGTGCGGATTCATGGAGTGCCGATTAGCATCATTTCAGACAGGGACAGCCACTTCACATCACATTTCTGGAGGAGCCTACAGTTGAGCTTGGGGTCACAGTTGAAGTTTAGTACCGCTTATCATCCACAAACGGACGGACAGTCCCAGAGGACCATTCAGACATTGGAGGACATGCTGCAGGTTTTCGCACTCGATTTTGGCGGTTCGTGGGAGGATCATTTGCATCTAGTGGAGTTTGCCTATAACAACAGTTATCAGGCTAGCATCGAGATGACCCCGTTCGAGGTGCTGTATGGACGGAGATGTCGCATGCCTTTATCTTGGGATGATATTGGCGAGAGGGCTTTGCTTGGGCCAGATATGGTGGTAGACTCAGCTGAGAAAGTCAGACTGATTAGGGAGCATCTCAGAGTTGCACAGGATCGGCAGAAGCATTGGAAAGACAACAGCAGACAGCCACTGGAGTTTACGGTTGGAGATAGAGTGTTCCTGAAGATCTCGCCGACTAGGGGTGTCATTCGCTTTGGCAGAGGAAGGAAGCTCAGTCCGAGATTCATTGGGCCTTCGACGTGACTGCACGGATTGGCGAGGTGGCATATCGACTAGCGCTTCCAGCTAGCTTGGAGGGAGTGCACGATTTCCACGTGTCTCAGCTTCGACGCTACATTCCGGACCCGAGCCATGTGGTGGACTTTTCAGAGCTAGAGGTAGGTCCGATATTGACTTATGAGGAGCAGCCAGTGGAGATCCTTGATCGGAGGGAGAAGCGCCTGCGGAACCAGACTATTCCACTTGTCTGCGTCATGTGGAGACACCACTCTCCGAAAGAGTCCACATGGGAGCGCGAGGACGAGATGCGGGAGCGCTATCCCAGTTTATTTGTTTGAGTGTACTTTGATATTGAGAATTTTAAATACAATAAATGATTTGTGTTTGAACTTTCTTTGAGATTTTGTTTTGAGATTGTTTTGATGTCTCTCGAATTTCGAGGACGAAATTATTTTAAGGGGGGCGAGATTTGTAACTCCACCTCCCTGTTTTGAAAAAATAAATTTAATTTTAAAAGCATTTTTAATATTAGTAATAGTTGATGATTAAGTTTCAAATAATAAGCTTTTGGTTTTAAAATAATAAATATGGTGATTGATGAGGGAAATAAATTAGGAGCAATTTCAAATTTAAAAGTTTGTTAAAACCAATTAGTGGTCCCTACTCAATTTTTGAAATATTCTGACTGATTTTCTTTAGAATTCTGTAATTTTGAAAAGAAAGAGGGGATTTTTACAAAAATCCCTAGGCTGGAGGGACTTATAGGAAAATCAGGTTGAGCAGGAGAGGTTTAGCAAATGTTACATTCCTCTTTAAAACTATAGCTGAGAAGGAGAGAGATTGTAATCCATTTTTTTTCATTTCTATTTTTCTTCGAGGTCTTCTCAGCTCTTTCCTAATCTTTCCTCTCGGCTAAATTCCTGCGGCCGAGTCTTCGACGACGATGATGGCGATGGCGATGGGGCGGAGCCACTCTCCCGAGGCAACTAGTTGACCCTGGCAGCAGTGACGTGCGGCGCTACTTGTTTCCGACGGTGAGCTTTCCTTCTCCGGTGAACAAGAAGTGGGTGATCACCTCTCGACGTGTTTCTCAGCTTGACGGCGTCGATTGGTGAGTTCTGTGATCACTTTCTCCTTTCATGATTCAATTGTGAATCGACTGTTCGTATTGATCTAAATTTTAATCGGTCGGCTCGATCTAGGGGACTGATTGTATCATCGACGATTTTAATCTCGTCTACAAACTAGGTTGGATCTCTGGAATCGGTTCGAGTAATCCAGAACTATCACTCGATCCAGATCAATCGGATGGATCGCTCAGATTTTTGATCTTTTGCTCGACTAACTTGATTGAGGTGAGTCGATTTGATTTCGGTTACATATTCTTGAATTTTTGATTTATTACTGAGTTTTGGATCGAGAGTGCTGTTTCTCGAATTTATTCGATTTCGTCTGGATTGCTATGATGATCTATGAGGATCTAGACATTTTCTATAAATTTTTGGGTTCGATTAGAACAGTAGGAACCCAGAACCTTAACCTTACGTTTCTGACCATAACCTGTTTGATTTAATGCCTCAACCGGGGTTGTAGCAGTGAATTAAGCATGAAGAGGTCGTGTCCGAGTCTGTGGGGAGTCCTCTTGACTGGGATTCATCTCAGGTAAAACTCGTCCCCTTGACTCTTGCAATTTTGTCTCGAATTTTGTTTTAAGTAGGCTGTGTCCATATCCTGTAGTGATATATTATATCGGGTTCATTAATTGAACCAACCAGTGTGCTCGTGTCCGAGTGTCGGCCGTATCCAACGATCGTTCGTGACTGTCGAGTGCTGACATTGTGTCGGGATGGACATGAGGATGAACCAAGGTCAATCGAGTTGTCAAAGGAGTTGTGTTGATCTGTTGTGTTTTTTGCTTGCTTTTGAATCACAAAAGTGACCGTTAGAACAGTGTAACCAGGGGAGGCTGGAGGATTAGTTCATTGAGTTTGGTTTGTAATTATTGTAATTTTGTGGATTTAATATATTCCTGTGAGAATTGGGTTGTTCATAGTATAGGTATTTTTTTAAATCTTGATGGGGAAGGGCTTTGAAGTAAGCAAGTGTTTAATTGTCATATACAGCAGTAGCTTGATTTTATAAGCATTATTTTTCCTATTTGCTACTTTGGGAATATTTTGCAAGCAGGCCAAGAATCTGTAGAATATGGATGGGTTCCATAGCTTAGAATAATGTATTCCTTAAATTTATGATTTAAGGGTTATGTTTGTGAACTTGACTTGAGAATGTTTATAGGAGTTGAGTTTTCGTATACATGGATGATCATATGTGGTATTAGAATATCACTACTTCTTGAGTTATAATAATATTCTATAATGATTTTGCTGTACATATATTCAACTACTTGTAATCTGGGTGTAGGTATCTAGAATTTCTCTATTTATATATGTTTCTATATATAAGGGGATCATAGGAACAATTAAGGATTTTTGTAGATTAGTAAATTTTTGTGTTAATTCACATTAGCCAAAATATTTGGAATAATAAGATAACCATACCTTGATGCATAGTCTTAATCAAACTTATAATTATTCATAACAGGAGGACATCTAGCTCCGATCTTTACCTGTACCTTCCTGGGGCAAGGCAAGTACATTCTATGGTCTTGTACATTTTATTATATCATGTGCTTCCTTGATTGACACACTACGACCCGACATGTTTTTCTGGTGCTCATGTTCCTTATTCTTATTACTTGTACCTGGGGAGGGGAAATATACTATTTATGTGACCAAACACAAGAAACAACTCAGGTGTGTTTAGCTTAGACCCCGCATCGTGCACGCGGGTCCTAAGCCGTACCATTCATGTACTTTCTTGTGCTTACCCCTGGCCGGTCACATACTTAGTTATATTTCAAACATTGCGCACACAAGTTCAGGAGATATATCTTGTACTTAGTTCCTGTGATTCCTGAGCTTATACCATGTGATACCATGTTCTTACATACCATGTTCTTTCATGTACTTATACACCATGTTCCTTCTTGTGCTTTACATACCATGTTCCCTTGTAATTTTATATCATGATGTCTTGTTCATTACCTAGAACTGTGTTTTGCTCCGCTCCTGATTGGATAAGTTGCAGGTGAGATGGAGGCTATTTGCGATACCTTTTATGGGCGTGACGTTGCCATTCTTGCTGAGCCAGCTGGAGCTCCGTTGGACCTAGAGGCCGCTGAGGCCTAGTACCTTACCTTCATGTCATTTTCCTATTTGAGACTTTAGTGAGACATTTTCTATTTTCTGGATGAATGTAATAAAATACTTAGACTTGTACTCTGATTCTGGGATACGTTTATAGATGCTGTGATGTTATCTTACTTCCATGATTGCTTCTTAGTTTCCCGAGTATTGGTACAGCTTACTTCGTTGTGTCTAACGACGAAGGCTGGGCGTGTCCGATTCGTATCCGATTATTCGGGAACGGGTGGTGACACCGTCTAGAACATTCATTGTTCTATACGAACCCCCATCCATCCCCCTCAGCAACTCTTTTGAAAGCCTCTCTACCCCCTTCCAATATTCTCCTTGAATGCCCCCCTCCCAACAGCAGAAGTGTGCCGTCAGCCGATGTCCAGTCGGAATCCCCCTACCCCTCAGCAGTAGCTTGCAGCACGTAGATGTCCGGTCGGACATTTCCCCACAGTCCAGTAGCAGGGCGGTGCAGCAGGATTTGATCAGCCCCCCAGAGCCAGCGATCACGACCGACTCTCTGCTCAACCCTGCCAACTCTAGCAAGGCTAATCCGTACTTTATTGACATAGCACATAGCAGTCACAGAAAGGTTTCGACAAGCCAAGGAGGCAGGTTTCCTGGATCGCAGAAACCCTCTATGCGCTCTGGAAGAAATCGAAAATGAAGACACCCCCGCCCCGATGGAGAATATTAGGAACAGTTCTCCAGGACCGCCCGGGGCGGCGAAAAACCTCACCGGGCCTATCAAGAATACCCCCCCAAAAAATCCAATATTAAGAAGAATAAGAGCACCCAAGAGCAGCCCTCAGCAAGGACCACGAGGTCAGCCACGAAGCTCAACACAAACTCCCCCCTTCCCCTATCAAATGCTTAACATCCTCTCGTAGAATGTGAGAGGGCTGGCCAATAAACCGACGCTGAATAGAATCCTCAGCCTCAAGAAAACCTATCGAATCGATATCTTAGTGATCATAGAACCCAAAATTCCCCAAAGACGTCTCAAAGGCATTCAGCTCCAGCTCGAATTCCGGTTTGCAGTCGCTGGATGCCATGACATTTGGATCTTTATTGCTGCTGAGATCAAGTTTGGAATCGTCCAGGATTCGAGACAGGCGCTCTCTTGCTGGGTGGAACTCCCTGCGTTCAGGGCCCGATCCCTTATTTTCGCAGTTCATGGCAGCTGCGACATCCCAGAGTGCAGGCTTCCCTGGGATAACCTGTTGCACACTCACCCCCCGTAAACAACCTTCCGTGGCTGTGCTTAGGTGACTTCAATATGATTTCTTACAGAGATGAGAAATCTGGGGGTCGTCCGCCCCCTCAATCGGCCATGGATGACTTCAACAACTTTCGTTTCAACGCTCACATAACCCACCTCCCATTCTCCGATAACACTTTCACCTAGTACAACATGCAGAAAGGTGCCCGTCGACAATGCTCCTGCCTGGACAGCGCCTGGTCAACGACAAATGGTCTGACATGGGCCTGATCTCGAACCTCTCCAATCTTAACACCATAGAATCTGATCATTCCCCCTCCTGATGGAGATTAGCAGCAACTCTAACTGCATCAAAAAAACTTTTCATTTTCTGGACTTCTAGAGACATCATCCACAATTCAAAACCATTGTGGTTTCCGCTAGGAGTTCGGCGGATGATTCCGATCCTCTAGCCCGGGTTGCAGCCAAACTCAAAGCTACTAGGAAGGCTCTCTCGACTTGGAGCAAGTCCGCTTTTGGCAACATCTTCCAGGCGATCAGAACTGCAGAGGACGACATAACCCAAGCTGAGATCCTGTACGCCAGGGATAGATCACAGGAGACCCGTGCTATACTCAACCTAGCAAGAGCGATTCTAAAGTCCAGGCTGAAGGTTGAGACAGAATTCTGGAAGCAGAAAGCCAGATTAACCTAGGACTACGAGGGGGACCGTAATTCCAGCTTCTTCTACTCTGCGTCAAAGGCCGCACACAACAGCTTAATTTGTACCAGATTTTTGATGCCAACGGCATCTTGCTGGATGACCAGAAGAGCATTTCATAGGCCGCCGCCAACTTTTACACCAAACTTTTCTCCAAAGATGCCATCGTCAAGGACGTCGAGTTCTTGTCCGAGGTCCCCAACCTCATCACCGAAAGAGAGAATGAGCAGCTTCTGTCCACTCCCTCCGCGGAGGAAGTCAAGTCCGCTTTCGGGACTCTTGACGAACATAGTAACCCCGGGACAGACGGTTTCTCCGGGGTCTTCTTTAGATCGTATTGGGACATCATCGAATTTGACTTCCTAGAAGCTACTATCGCTTTCTTCTAAGGGGCAAATGATCCAAAATCCATCTCCAGGGCCAATCTCATTCTCATTCGCAAAAAAGACAACCCGGAAACCTTCAAAGACTTCCGCCCCATAAGCCTTTGCACCTTTGCCAATAAAATCATCTCAAAAATCATCGCTATCCGTATGTCCGATCTTTTTTCCAACATCATCTCCGAAGAGCAAAGCGGCTTTGTTAAGGGGCAAAACATCGTTGACAACATCCTTCTCGCTCAAGAGATGGTCATATACATGAAATTCCCATCTAGAAGGGACAATGTCTCCATAAAACTTGACATAGAGAAAGCTTATGATCGCCTGGACTAGAAATTCATGATCTGGGTGTTCAGGCCTTTGGATTCTCGGAATCTTGGATTGACATCATCTTCAGATCTGTTAGCAATTCTTGGTTCTCCACCGTCATCAACGGACAAGTCGAGGGGTTCTTCACCTCCAGCCGAGGAGTGCGACAGAAGGACCCTCCATCCGCCACCATCTTCATCATCGCAGCTGAAGCCCTCAGTAGGAACCTCAAAAGTATGGCTAACACTCCTCGCTTCCACCACTTCCAACCACCACCGGCTGTCCCATTATCACTCACCTTACGTACGCCGACGACATCCTCATTTTTTATCTGGCGACATCGGGTCCGTCGAGGTGGTCAACAGAACGTTGGAGAGATATGCCAGATACTCCAGCCAACACATTAACAACAGCAAAAGCGTCATCTACACTCACCACAAAGCAGACAAAAACCATTCATCTTTGTTATCCAATCTGACCTCCTTCACCACCGCATATACCCCGTTCTCCTACCATGGGTGTCCGTTGGTGTAAGGTAAATCTAACTCCGGCATCTTCGAGGATCTGCTGAGCAAAGTTAGGAAGAAGATCGAGGAATGGCACAACGCGACCCTATCCCTGGGTGGCAAATTAATTCTGATCAAGCACGTCCTCTTCTCCATCCTCGTCTACACCCTGGCCGTCTGCTCCCCTCCAAAGAAGGTCCTTTCCTCGCTGGAATCTTTCTTCGCCAACTTCTTTTGGGGACACAGTAACGGCACGGACAAGCACCATTGGGACAGCTGGGACACCATAGCCAAACCAACTGCAGAAGGAGGGCTAGGCTTCAGCAGATTAGAGCACATTGTTGTCGTCTGCTCCATGAAGTTATGGTGGAAGCTGCGTACGGACCTCTCGCTATGGACTCGGTTCATGAAGGCTAGATGCTTCATATCATCCCACCCCACGATGATTGCTATCAACATTAGATCATCGGCGACCTGGTGTCGTATCATCCGTGCCCATCATCTCGTTGAACCCTTAATTTGACTTCAGTTGGGCAGCGGTCGCTCATCGTCGTACCATGAACGTTAGCTGGGGGACGAGGTCATCCAGCCCTCCGCGAATACCCCCTACAACTGCGAGATCCGAGATCTGTGGGATAGTGACTCTGGTTGAAGGTGGAACAGAGTCAGAGACTGGCTCAGTCAGGCGGCAGCCACCAGTCTTGCCGCCGTGGATTTGTAGATCTTCGACGATCCGGACGCTCTGTGGTGGACCCCAATCCTGGTGGCATTTTCTCGCTAGCCACCGCCAGGATTGTAGCGAGAGGTATCAGAGTGCTGTCTTCCTTCATCGCACCTTACTGGCATCCATGCATTCCCAACAAATGGTCGATAATGATAATGAGAGCCCAACGCCGAAAGCTTCCCTCCGACGACTCCATCACCTCTTTCGGATTCAGCCTAGCATCGAGATTCCACAGCTGCACTTCTCATCAAACAGAAACGGCGGAGCACGTCATTCTTTCCGGAGACCTCGTTTCGCAGATGTGGACTAGCCTCAACTCCAAGTGCCAGTAGGTTCATCTTCTTGGGGGCTTCAACGATCACCTGGCCAGCTGAAGCGGTTCTCATGGGCTTCAGATCGTCGCAGCCGCCGAAATATGGGTCTTGTTGAAGAATCGAAACAAATTCAGGTACGAAGGCCGCCAATACCTTCCTAGCCAATTGAACAGGGAGGTTATCAGACAGATTCATAAAGTCAGAAGGCGCTGTCCTCACTCCTCGGATGGCTTTTGGGAGGCTTTGTCTTAGCCTCGGGTCCCTTTTTGGAGATGTCATTTTGTTGGCGCTTTGCGCATTTTCGTTGTAGTTGTAGTCGTTTGGCACATGGCGCTCTTACTTGTATAGGCTGTGGCATTTTGCACATGATACTTCAATAAAGTTTCCCTTTCCAGTATATATATATATATATATATATATATATATATTTATATATATATATATATATATATATATATATATATATATATATATATATATATAATTTATGTGCCCATTGCTGATTATTGATTTATGGATCTTAGTTATTGTGTACGGTGACATGGTCATGCGCTCAGACAAAAAATCATGGACCAGTTCCCTTTTGTAGACACATTATTTTTTTGGAAGAAAAGCAACATACAATTTGTCTCACATGGATTCTTCTTCTTGTTTTTGTTAGTTTAAGTATATTAAGGAATTAATTATTGCTAGAATCCATGGATCAGTTCAAAGTAGAGAGCATATTCGATGACTATCTAGTTTATATTCCTCGTTCAATTTCTTCTCATGGGGTTGTCTGATGCTTTCTTGGTTATGGGAATGACATAATTCTTCTACGACCAAGCTCCAGAGAAGTATAAAGTGCTTGGGGCTTCCTTTTACGTGAAATAAATATAATTTTCTTTCTTTACTCTTGGTTTTTTGGGAAAATATTCGTCACTGATTGGGACATCAATTTTTACATAATGAAGTTCGATGACATCTTTATGACATCCTTATTTTAATTTCTTGGATGTTTCTTACCTTTGATTATTTAAGGATAAACTTTGAGTCGATTTCAAGAAATCTAATCATATCACATGGAAATTTAGATTAAAGCATACAGATTATGGTCTGTTTTGGGGTATCAGTACAGATCATGGTCAGTTTTGGGTTTTGAGACCATTACAGTTGTAGTTGAAGGAGTTTCTAGGATTTTGGTTACACTAAAATGAACATGTGTCGAGGTAATAAGGAGGTTAGACTAACAAGAACATGGATTGAGGCAATAAGGAAGGTTATGTTCATTGCTAATCGTAGCACAGAAGAAGGACATGCATAAGGAATGGAAGGAGTTTGCATGACCAATCTTAATAGTTTGATAGCAGTCTTTCAAAAACATTAATAGCTGTTGAGATGTTGTAATTCATGTATTAATGTTTTGCTTGGATATGTAACATAGCTTCTGAGTAGTAGTACTTATAATATTTTTAGGTTATAGTCGGCCAGTTGGGTAGTCAGCTAATATATCTATTTAAGCAGGAATTGTTTATAATTTGGGCATATGTTCTTTATTAATGGAAAGAGTTTACCTTTTTTCCAATAATAATGACCTGCACTAATGTTTTAAGATTTGTTGGCTAAGTCTCATGCTAATAATTTATGCTTTGCTTGAGGATTACAAAAGTTAACTTACAAGTAGACAAGTTCGGTTGATAAAACCAAAGCCATTGGTGCAATATTGGTTGTTAAGTAGAGTAGACAGACCTGGATCCACATCTTCTATTCAATTCTGTTTAGGGCCATCTCCTTTCTGAGTGATTAGAATTGGACCATGAAGCAATAAAATTCAATTTTTTAGTCTCTTGTATTTTCTTTTTCTCCTATATCTTCAGCCCTAAACACTACATCTCTGTACTAGGTAAAATAACTTTTAGCAAGTAAAACTACAACCATCAAAAGATGTAGGAACCTAAATTTTGGATTCTGAAAATCAGTCCAGGGATGGGACATTATTGGCGTTGCTGCTAAAGTGACCAATATCTGTTGTGCTTGGACTAGATTTTGGCAGTGGGCCGGGGGTGTAGGGAGCTCTAGCACCTATCGTTGAAGTGTTTATCCCTTTGGGCGTCTCTACTAGAACTTGTGAGTAGATTTGCATCAGAAGAGTCCAACCTTGGAATAACCCTTATAACCTACTAAACCTGAAAATAGGTTTAAGCTATGTTGAGTGTGCCTTGGTTCAACACTATGTCCTATTATTGAATATGTTTCAGACTGGGATACAAGGTTTAAAAATGTGATGTCAGTGTATACCATCGGCCTGAGTATCATTATCAATGCTTTTGGTAGCTTTTCACATTGGACTATTAGTGTATTAGGTTTTAGCATTTTAGAAGAAAACTTCAAAATTTTATGAACTTTTTATCAAATTTTCAGTTTCATCATAATGGTTCAAAATATATTCCATGTCATATCCCTAACCATGCAATATAGCACACCATTTTCTTTTTGTTTTATTTTTTATGTAACACATCATTGTTCTGACACAGAAAATACAAGCTACTATGATATAAGGATTCTTGGTTCTACTTTAAAGCAAAAATGAAGCCTCTACTAATTTTGAGATTTTGGTGAGTTACAGAAATACATGGAGGAATTTAGCAGTGTGCTTAGTGACTTTAAAATTGGTTTCAGCATGAAGCACTGCTTGTTGAAGACATGACGACACTTCCAAGCTTTCCAACAAAGTCATGCAAATTTAAATCAAGTGAGGATGATATTATGGACTCCGATGACGCAACATATGGTTACCCACGTGTGCGGCCAACCATGAGACAGAATCATCATTTCATGGATACAAAACTTGTAATTGTTCCTCCTTGATGCATGAAGCGAGAACTGAAATGAAGAACTTCGGAGCATAAATGACCACTTGGGAGGGTATGTTCATCTACTTCTCTAGTTATTTACTTCTTTTTAAATTGTTTCAATTTCTAGTTAAAATTTCTGATGGTAGACCACTAATAAGTAGTAACAACTTGCTTGGACTATCAAATGGGCAAGTCTTAGCTAAAATAAACAAGATGTTTAATTATGGGTTTTGCTAAGGAGTGCCCTTCGGGCACATTTAGTCAACAACAACTACTATCCTTCTTAATGACTTTCTTCAATAAGTTATAGCTTTAGTTAATTGTATCCTTGTTTCCTGAAAGTACGATACTACTTTTACCAAAACTGCCAGCCACCTGGTTAATTGTATCCTTTGTGATAAAAGTTATTTCCATGTGCTTTACAAGAATGCAACTCGAACTTTTTTATCTGAACTGAAGTATTCTACATATCTATCTAGCATTTGTGTCATTGTGCTTATAAGCTTCTTTCGAATTAGATTAATGCTACATGAGATGTGTGTTTTAAAGTTATTTGTTATTATTTTAGTATTGTAGCTACGTTAACTTATATATATTCTATTTACAGCCCAACTTTGCCAACATATTCCCCAACGTTGCGGTCATATTCCCTACCAAGTCCTACCTACAATCCGACACAGTGATGTTTCTTATTTTTCTATTGTGGATTTGCTTTTGTCTTCTTACTTATGTTAGTTCTGCCTAGCAAAAATATGCTCACAAGTAAAGATGGTGGCGATTTAAGTGGAGGCAAAAACACAAGGCTTAACATTGACACACGATGAAGTTGTTTTTCAAGTTTTAAAGCATCGATCGGGCTATGTCCAGGGTCTTGGCGCATATACTAAGCCAACAACTTCGTCTCATTCAACTGCAACATCCAGAACCTCCGAGACAAAGGCTATGCTAAGAGCTGAGATGTTAGAGATAATAAAAAATTTGATGCAGAAAGACTAAAGATGACTAAGAAATTAGAGGAGTCTCTAGCTGCTTTAACCTGTCTAGAGAAGATGTTTATGGAGCATGGTGGTGCTTATAGAGACAACACCTCATCAGTTTAATTTATTTTTGGAGCAAGGTGTTTATAAAGATGTTTCAGATTTTTATGTAGATGTTTTCTTATAACTTTTAAATATAATTTGGTGATGAATATGATTGTAAAACAATTGAAGTTCTATTATGAAAAGTTTATGACTTATTTGTTTTGTTATATATATATATATATATATATATATATATATATATATATATATATATATATATATATATATATATCACTACCAAAATATAGTAAATTAGCGATCGAATATTAGCGACAAAAATTTTTCGTCGGCGTTCGCGACGACTTTGTGGCAGCTAGCCGACGGATTACCGACGACAGGCCGTTACATTTTTTATTTTATTTTTAGGAGGAGGAAAGGTCGCACATCCGTCGCTAGGGCGTCGGAGATATCGCGACGGATAATCAGCCGTCGCTATTCAGTCGATTACTTGGCGGGAATTGTGTTGAGAATTGGCGGGACAATTCTTCGACTACGTAGCGACGGATATTCAGTCGACAAGTGTCAAATATAGCGACTAACGGGCGACGGACTACAGTTGGTCGCTAGTTCGTCGCTAAATATATGTTCCAGACTTAAAATGAAACAACGGGGGAAACTTTTCGCATTTCCCCCAAATTCACTCTCTCTCCTTCCCCCTCTCTCTCTCTCTTTCTCTCTCTCACCCGCGGCTTCGATGATCGGCGTCGGCGTCCTCTTCTCTCTCTTTCCGAAGGTAATCCCCTCTCTCTCTCTCTTGCGGTGTCGTAGGAGCAGCAGGGGCGACGGGCTTAGGGCGGGGGCGTCGGGGCTGGGCGGTGGGCTTGGGGTGGGGGCGTCGGGGGCTGGGCGGTGGGCTTGGGGCGGGGACTTTGGTCGGGGGCTGGACGACGGGCTTGGGGCGGGGCATCGATCGGGGGCTGGGCGACGGGCTTGGGGCGGGGGCGTCGGGGGCTGGGCGGCTGGCTTGGGGCGGAGGCGTTGGGGGCTGGGCGGTGGGCTTGGGGCGGGGGCATCGGGGGCTGGACGGCTGGCTTGAGGCGGAGGCGTCGGGGGCTGGGTGGCGGGCTTGGGGCGGCGGGCTTTGGTCGGGGGCGGGGCGGCGGGCTTGGGGTGGAGGCGTCGAGGGCTGGGTGGCTGGCTTGGGGCGGTGGCATCGGGGGCTGGACGGTGGGCTTGGGGCGATGGCGTCGGGGGTTGGGCGGCGGGCTTGGGGCGGGGGCGTCGAGGGCTGGGCGGTGGGCTTGGTGCGGCGGGCTTCGGTCGGGGGCTGGGCGGTGGGCTTGGTGCGGCGGCTTTGGTCGGGGGCTGGGCGGCGGGCTTGGGGTGACGGGCTTTGGTCGGGAGCGGCGGGGGGCTTTGCTTCTCAAATTCATCTGGGTTTATATATTGGCTAATTAATGTGTTATCCATATTGGGTGTTATCCATTAGTTTGGTGGTGTTTGGATTAGTAAATGTGAATATGGGGTTTGGGTTCATGGTGTATATGTTCACTGTCTCATAGTGTATCAGTTGTGTGCTTCTATATAGATGTATATATCTATACATCTAACTATGATATACATATGTGTATGTGACAATCTCAGTTAGCGACGGACTAGTGACCGGTTAGCGACGGATATTTCCAGCTCCATTTGCATTAATCTACGGTACGACATGGTGATCAGGACATAGTCCCTGCAGCCATTCGACTGGCGAGGCAGAAACTATGTAGCCGTAGATAAAGTTGACTATCCTCCGATCCTCATCGCTCGACAATGATGATACGACAACCTATCACTATATCTTATATAGTAGTAGATGATGTTTTAGTATTACATTATGTGAGTTCATCTTGATTCTGTTACATTCTTCAGATACTAGATACGATAAGAACATATACTACACCATATGTACAAAACATCGATGATTCACACTAATGTATGCTAGAATAAATCTTGGGTTGTGTTCTAAGCCATCCGTTCTCACACTTGGAGATACATCGAATTATAACGACGGATATTAGGTTACTTTTTAGGATAATTGATGTGTATTTTATATTAATTTGGTTTGGTCTATATGATTTTTGGATAATTGGTGTGCATTAAATTCGTATGTGCATATTTGGTCTATGTGATTCTTGGATAATTGGTGTGCATTATATATTTGGTCTATGTGATTGTTGGATAGTATATATTGGTTTGGTTTATGCATATTTTTGTGAACAGGGAAAGTGCTGCAATTTTTTTCCCAAAAAATTTCAGTTAGCGACGGACTAGTGACCGGATAGCGACGAATATTTCCAGCTCCATTACTGCACGATAGGCCCAACGACTCCAGTTACATCCGGTTATTGGTGAGTACATGATTACATAGTAATTCTGTTAGTCTTATGATACAGATTTTTACTCTCTCATGCTACCAACGTCACAACTTTTCCAGTGCTGCTCCCTCTAATGATGATGAACGCAAAAAACTAACGTCACAACTTTTATAATTTGAGTAAATTTCTTTACCCTATATAAAAATTTCTGTTGTCAGAGATATGGCTCCTAGGTCTCGTCGAGGTGGTGCTGCTAGTCGAGGAAGAGGCCGAGGCAAAAAACCCTTGGAGGTCGACACGGAGGAAGTCCCCGTCGTCAAACAAGAGCCGGTGACTGTTAAGGAGGAGGTGTTACCAAAGGTCGAGGTCAAGGAAGAACCGATGACCATCAGGAAAGAGATTGCTCCTAAGGTTGAAGTTAAGGAGGAACCACCATCAGAGAGTAGTAGCATCGGGACCGACCCTCCTGTCCCTACAGAAGACCTCAACCAGATTGAGCCATCGTATGCAAAGTGGCTGATAGAATGGTACATGCCTCATCGCAACTATGATCCCTGGCTGTGAGAATTCATCGTCTGACTTGCGGTCTTTGCTGAGGCCAAAGTCGATTTTCCTATGTGTTTTAGAATTTTGTAATATTTGTGGAAATTTTGGAATATTTGTGGGAATTTTGGAACATTTTGTGCTATGATCGGATTATAACGACGGATATTAGGTTACTCTTCAGGATAATTGATGTCTATTTTATATTAATTTGGTTTGGTCTATATGATTCTTGGATAATGGGTGTGCATTAAATTTGTATGTGCATATTTGGTCTATGTGATTCTTGGATAATTGGTGTGCATTATATATTTGGTCTATGTGATTGTTGGATAATTGGTATGCATTATATATTTGTTTGGTTTATGCATATTTTTGCGAACAGGGGAAGTGGTACAATTTTTTTCAAAAAAATCTCATTTAGAGACGGACTAGTGACCGTTTAGCGACGGATCTTTCCAGTTTCCGACTACTGTGCGACGACATATCCGTCGCTAACTGGAGCTTTGAAAATGTTTGCAGGTAGCGGCAGATGTTCGACGGAATATCCGTCAGAAACGATCTGGTGGTATATAGTTCGACGGCATGGCGACGACTTATCCGTCCGTATGGTTCTGGAAGTAGCAAGCATTTCTAGAACATGGTCGACGAATAATCCATCCATAGTCCGTCGCTAGTCCGTCCTTTGTTAGCGACGACTTATCCGTCGCCATGGTTCTGGAAATGCTAAGCATTTCCAGAACATGGTCGACGGATAATCCGTCCGTTAGCCGTCGCTAAGCCGTCCCTTGTTATCGACGACGATCGACGGAATAGCGACGGAATGATACACTCTGATACGATATTACGACGGTTTACCGACGGACCATTACGTCGCTATTGTCTACACAGTTCAGTATTTAATACTTGTAATGGACGAAAGTCCGTCGAAAAGTAGTCGCTCATGCTTAGTATTGTGAAGTCGAAAAGCCGTCGCTATTCCGTCGCTTGACGACTACATAGCGACGGACCTTTATTAGCGACGAGCTGATTGTCGACGGATTATTTTGGCCAAGACCCGTCAGTGATCGGTCGCTAATACAAATTCCCGTCGGCCGTGCGACGAATCTGGCCGTCGCTATATCGACAAATTTTGGTAGTGTATATATATTATATATATATATATATATATTTTTTATATATATATATATATATATATATATATATATATATATATATATATATATATACAATGAATATTACTAAATAATGTGATGAATTCTGATGTTTTTTGGTAATAGATTAATGTCCTTGTAAATTACAGCATATAACAACGAAATACGTACATTGCCAAAAAATTGTGCATACGGCAATGCTATATTTTTGTTGCTAAATATATTATATAACAACGACAAACATTCGTTCCTAAAGATATCTGCCTTTATCAACGAAATGTTTGTCCACTTAAATAGCAACAAAACAGAAGTCATGTTGCCAAAAAGTAAGGTTTCAACAACGAATTCATCATTTCGTTGCTAATACTTTTAGCAACGAAATTGTTTGTTGCTAAAAACCTTCTTTTTTGTAGTGTTATTACATGCCTAATTTTGAGGACAAAATTTTCTAAGGTGGCTAGGTTGTATACCCCTAGGTTTCTAGATTTAGTTTTTATTTATTTTTACTAATTTAATTAATATTCTTATTAATAGATATATTTTTTCTACTATTATTTTGATGATTAATACTCTTTTATGTTGCTTTGATTTTTGGAGCACAAGAAATGCTAATCTCTAGAAACGTTCTTCATGTGTTTTCACCTACACATGTTTATCTTTATTTTGATATATCATGTCCCACTCAAACATGTTCCCTTACATTCTATTTTCGTCGCACAACTTTCTGGTCAACTTAGACCAATTTGCTATCTATCTTAAACCTTGACCCAACATCCAACTTAATTTTAGGAATCAACATTGATCCAACCTAAATGATCTAATATATAATTTAGACCTGTTTTGAGCCTACTACACACATGCTAATGATGTCCCAGTTAATTGAGTTTTCATGTCCTTCTTATTTTCAAATGGCACATGAGACCCATTTATAGTATTTTTGGTATTGAATTCAATTCGAATAATTGTTTGGACCAAAACCTAGCGTACCCAACTTAGTGGAGCCTATCTAGGGTTGCCAAAATCATTAAAGATATATTTAATTAATTTTTGGACATTTTATAGCAGTCCACATGTGTCACTCCCGTTTTCCGTAATACGTATTTTCAGCATGTGTATACGAATTTCTGGCATTATAAGGTGATCCGTATTTGGACTTGTCTTGTTTAACCTAGTCTTGGTTTAATCTTGGCTTGACTTGGTTTATTTTGGTTCATGTTGGCTTGGCTTGGTTTTAGTTGGTTCATCATGGTGAACTACCTATTTAAACCAACTCTTTTCTTTCTCCTCTCATTTACTTCTCATTTATTTCCTTATTCTCCATTACTCCTCTCCACCCACCAAGATCTCTAGGCAAGTGCAAACTTGCTTCATGATGGATCTCTCCTTTTATTTTTCTAACCTCTTCCTTACTTGATCCTAAGACTCTTCAGGACTTGGCTCTTTTGGTTTTAATGAATAGATTTGTGTAGATATAAGTTTACGTTATTTTTGGTTTTGATCTCTCAAACTTTGTTATTTTCAAATTCTAATGGTTCTATGTTGTAGAGAATTTGATTCTACCCCATTTAGACCCTTGGAAGTCTTAATTTTGACTTGTTTTGAAGGATTTATGGAGCCTTGAAGTTTTGGTATCCCATGGGTTCTTCTATGCTGTTTAGAGAAGAAGCACAGTGCCCAGCGCCATGTTCGTCCAGGCGCTCGAGTTTGGCCTTGGCACCTCCCCTGGTCTAGGCGCCCCGATATGATCAGGCGCCTCTTTGACCCTTGTGCTCACGGTGCTTAGGCGCCAATGTGATGCGCCTAGTTGGCCCAGGCGCCTTGCGCGCCCAGCGCCCCCAACCCCTTACGCTCAAGGTGCTTAGGCGCCATTGTGATGCGCCTTAACCCTCACACTCATTGGTGCTTAGGAGCCTATTATGATGCGCCCCCCTTTCTGGCTATTTTGGCCCAGGCACTACCTTGGCCCTGGCGCCCATGATGATCCAGCGCCCAATCTGGCCATGTACCTACTTTGACCTAGGTGCCATCTTGGCCCTGGCGCCCATGCTTGCTTAGGCATCCATGCTTGCTTAGGCGCCCATGGTTGCCTAAGCGCCATCCACGTTTAGGCGCCCCTTGTGATGCGCCTGCCTCCATGCACCTTTCTTATTCTTGTAATTGTTTATATGTTTTGTTATATACATGTACCCTGAGCTTTGACCCAACCTGAGCATGACCTGACTTAGCTGTAACACGAGCTTGACTTGCACATGAGCCCTTTTTGATAAGCTTGATAGTGGCCCATCGAGGCGCACTCTTGACAAGTAATCTTGACAAGTAACAAATAAACTTGATATGACATGCGTAAGCTTGATAGTGGCCCGTCGAGGCACACTCCTGACAAGCAATCTTGATAACTAACAAGTAAACTTGATATGACATGTATAAGCTTGATAGTGGCCCGTCGAGGCACACTCCTGACAAGTAATATTTATAAGTAACAAGTAACCTGACATGACATGTAAAATCTTGAAAGTGCTATTGCGACAGCTACCATGACTTGCTAAGTAACTCTTGTCTTGATACCGTGGTTGATTCTTTTCATTATGCCTGTACAAGCTACCTGTCTCGTCTTGTATCATGTCTAGGACATGGGTTATTGGTTACCACGGTCAGGAATTCATAATAAATTTGATTAGGTTAATGACTAGATTGATCAAGTAGTTCATATAGAGAGATTTTTCTAGTTACAGGCGATCCCTTTATCCCGGCCACAGCTGTGGACTTGTAGCCTGCCGACGAGTATGTCACATTTCCAGCTCACTATCATCTGGGGCACTTCTTGAAATGACAAGTACTAAGTACACCAGTAATCTTGATAATTCTTATAACTCTAATAAATCACCTCGCCTGGATAACCTGGATAGCAGCATGGCTTGTGACTATGGGAATATCTCATTGCATCTTGCTAATAACTAGGCTTGTGATAACCCTAGTTAGTTAAGGTACCAAGCCGTACTCTTGCTTGGGCGTGATCGATGGATGGAGTCCAGTCTAGTCTTCTCCAGACAGTGCCATTATATGGTTACTTCAGTACATTATTGTTTATGCTTTACTCTTGTCGATAAATGGTTAAGGACTAAGTTTTGTTCAGGTGATGGGTTACAACCCCGGTCCTTTTTTCGTTTACGGGTTGTAACATGGTTTTCGGATTGGTTTCTTAGTTATCTTATCATTTGTCATCCTATCTTTCTAATCCTGTTCTTCTTATTACTTAATCATATTTATTTATTTATATCTTCTGTTTATTAACCTGCTGGTTTCAGTTCCTAAGTGAAGCCTCCCTTATGGTACTTGCTCTACTGGGTTCTGACCCAGCTGGTTTTATATGCCTAATTTCGGAGTAGCACCCGAGGATCTAACTATCTTCCAGCCAGATGGTGAACACCAGGAGTAACCCTGGCAACGAGTAGGTTTCTTCTTTTGCTCTTCCGCTCTATTATAAAGTATTCTTTTGAGGCGTTTAGCCGCCGAGCAAGTGTTAGCTCGTGTTGAAACTTACTCTCTGCCTGCCTAAGGGCTGTAACATGATTGGCAAATCCTAGGGTTGATCATGTATGACTTAAACTCTTGCTAGTCTTCATATTTTGTATGACTAGCTTCATGATCATCTGAATATGTAATGTTTGGGATGCCTTACTTTGTATATCTAATGAGCTGACATCTTGTACAATTATTGGCTTGCTTGAGATTGAGACACTAGGGTTATTCTTGAATATAAGAGACAGCTGGCTTGTAGATAAACTCTTATGCATCTAGACAGCCATGACCGTATTACGAGGTGGGTTGCACTTTAATGTACGAAGGCGGCTGTGCCTGTCCCCCGCTCTCCAGTGTTCTAGTTCTGGACGAGTCACAATTTAAGTCGTGGCCCATGCAGGTCTTGAAAATCAAGATATGTGAAGGTTTTACTGAATAGATGTCTGAATCAGCATTCGCCCTTGACCTCTTCTCATGCTTTCTAATCTTCCTGAATCTTGACCTGATAAGATGCTTTATCCTTGATTTATTTTGGTCCTTTCTTATTGTTTTCCATGTCATTATCTTTAGTGGTATTGTTCTTGGTCCTACCGGTCAGCAAGGTGGAGCACCTCCAGTGAACCAGCAACAACCTGGGGACCAAGCCCAGCACTCTGGAGCAGCATCCCGAGTCATATATTTCAGAGATCCAGAGCCACCAGTCCAGCCAGCCCCGCCTACAGAGCCTGACAATAGGACCCTGATGGGACTCATCCGGGACTTACTGGCATCACAAGATCGTCGGGGCGATGCCCTGCACCAGACAGTACAAGATGCCATGGGCATAGTTGGTTACCAAGGGAACAATGCATCAGTACAAGCCTCCGAAGCCGTTGCCGCCTCAGGCACAAGCTTTTCAGCAGCAGAGGCCACAACAATATGCTCAGGCCCAAGCTTAGATTCAGAACAGACAGAGAGGTCACCAGCAGAGGAGACCAGCACCAAGGGGACAAGGTCAGGCTATGGCTCTGACGGTAGCAGAAGAATTGGCATCAGGTGAGGTGGTGGCAGGTACCATTCTCGTCAACTTTTTTCCAGTATCAGTATTATTTGATTCGGGTGCATCACATTCATTTATGTCTACACGATTCCCGACACTGATAGGACTGGAGCCCGAGTCATTATCAGTAAGGCTCAATATACTTACTGGTAATGGTCTTGTGGGAGTAGTAGTATCGAATCGTAGTTAGCGGTGGAGAGTTTTCCGCTAGATTGATAGAATTTCCGATGACCGACTATGATGTGGTCCTAGGAATGGATTAGTTGAAGGATCAATATGCAAGAATAGATTGCCATATTGGCTAGATTATTTTTGGTATTCCCGACGAAGAAGTGTTTTTATTTTCCAGAGGTGAAGTAGAACCTTCCCCACCAGTCTTGGGGATGGCAGTAGCAGAAGCAGTTCAGTTTCCCAGAGTAGTAGATAAGTTTTCTGACGTATTTCTCGAAGAGCTTCCAAGCATGCCCCCAGAGAGAGAGATTGAGTTCACTATTGATTTGATTCCAGGGACAACACCAGTGTCAGAGAGAGTCTATAGAATGACACCATCAGAGTTGGAAATCCTGTACAAGATGATTGAAGAACTCAGAACCAAAGGATTCATTCGTGCTAGCAGATCACCTTGGGGAGCCCTGATGCTTCTTGTGAAGAAGAAGGATGGTACATCAAGATTATATGTTGATTATCGTACCTTGAATTATGTAACAGTCAAGAACAAATATCCCTTACCAAGGATAGATGATTTATTCGATCAACTCAGTGGAGCAGCAGTATTCTTGAAGATTTACTTGCGGTCGGGGTACCATCAAATCAGAGTCAGAGAGCAAGACATCCCGAAGATAGCATTCAGATCTAGATATGGATATTGGAAGTTTCTCGTTATACCATTCGGGGCGACCAATGTGCCAGCAGTATTCATGAATCTCATGAATTGTATATTCATGCCCTATTTGGATCAGTTTGTGATAGTGTTCATAGACGACATCTTAGTCTATAACAAGAATAAAGCGGAACATGAGCATCATCTCTGACTAGTCCTTCAGATTCTCAGACAGCATCAGTTGTATGTGAAGTTCAGTAAGTACGAATTTTGGCTTGACTGGATTTTGTTCTTAGGTCATATCATCACCAGAGGTGGAGTGGATATGGACCCCTAGAAGATAGTAGCTATAGAGACATGGCCAGTACCCAGTACCATCGTAGAAGTTCGTAGTATTTTAGGATTGGTCGGCTATTACCGACGATTTGTATCAGACTTTGCTCGAATTTCAGCACCCCTGACGCAGTTGACCCGCAAGGATGTGCAGTTTGCTTGGACAGTAGAATGTCAAAATTCATTTGAGAAGTTGAAGCAGGATTGATGACATCACCCATTCTCACGCTTCCAGATGGGATTGGAGGATTTTCAGTTTATTATGATGCTTCAGAAAGAGGATTGTGATGTGTCTTGATGTAGCATGTAAAGGTAGTAGCTTATGCGTCACATTAACTTTGTGATCATGAGAGAAATTACCCAACCCATGACTTGGAGTTAGCAGCAGTGGTCTTTGCACTTAAGTTATTGAGGCATTACTTGTTTGGAGATCGGGTAGAGATTTTTACTGACCGCAAGAATCTTAAATATGTGTTTACTCAGAAGGATGTTAACATGTGTCAGAGAAGATGGCTAGAGTTGCTGGTGGATTATGATATCAACCTACAGTATCATCCTGGGAAGGCCAACGTAGTTGCAGATGCGTTGAGTAGAAGAGGAGGAGCTTATTTTCTAACAGCACAGCCAGAGTTATTAGCAGATCTTCAGAAGATGGGAATATAGATTCTTCTTCCTACCATTGTGGCATTGATGGCCAGTATGCAAGTTCAGTCCAGTATAGTTGAGAGAGTTAAGACAGCTCAATCAACGGATGCTAAGCTTCAGCGGCTTAGGGCAGAATGTGAAGCGGGACAAAGAGCAGAATTACGTATTCACAAAGATGGCACACTCCGACATGAAAGGCGTCTTTGTGTACCCAATGGTGACATCAGGCAAGAGATCATGGCAGAAGCTCAAAGTTTGCAGTATTCAATTCATCCCTATGGTAAAAAAATGTATCGTGATATCCGTCAGCATTTTTGGTCAAATGGCAAGAAGAGGTAGATAGCTTTGTTTGTCTCTCGTTGTTTAGTTTGCCAACAAGTTAAAGCTGAACATCAAAGACTAGCTGGACTTCTTCAACCTTTATCGATCCCAGAATGGAAATGGAAGCATATTACCATGGATTTTGTAACTGGATTACCTAAATCTCCAGCTGGAAGAGATGCTATATGGGTTATAATTGACCGACTCACCAAGGTAACTTATTTTCTTCCTTTCAGGATTGGTCAGTCGATGGATCAGCTAGCAGAGATGTATCTCAGGCAATATGCAAAAATCGGTTTAGGCGGCCGACTAGTCGGGGACTAGTCGGTAGTCGGCCGTCGTCGACTCGCCTTGGCCTCTAGGCGTCGGGATTAGTCGGAACAACTAATAGTCGGGTCAAGTTGGCCGACTTGGGCTAGTCAGCCGACTAATCGACCCCTAGTCGGCCGACTATCTCATTAGAAAAAAAGGGTTTCAAGTAGAAAAAATCTGACAAAAAAAATGTTCTTTGAAAAACCTAATCAACCAACCGACAGTACAGAGAAGGAAAAGGAAGAAGAAGATAAGAAAAAAGAGGAGGAAAAAAACTTTAAAACAACTACTGACCTGATAGAGCAGCCGATCCGCGGAACCCCTCCGATCCCCGTCGACTAGCCACCGCTGTCGAGCCGGCGGCCGCCATCGACGACTGTAGATGATTTTTTTCTTTTTTATTGATGTGTTTGCTGTCACTCACCTCTTCTCTCTCTTTTCTTTTTTATACTTTCTGTTTGTTGCTGTCTTTATTTGTTGTCGCCTCTGACTTTTTCCTTTGACCATGGTGGGGACCACTTTTTTTTGTTGCTGAGATTTTTTTGTTTTCTGTATTTTTTTGCTTTATGCTACTTTCTGTTTCTTGTTTTGCTTTATGCTTGGGTGGGGACGAGAATAGGGCCCATAGGCAGCATGCTCCTCTTTTCTTTATTTTTTTTCTTTTGTAACCAATTTTATTGGCTGCTTCCTTCTTTTTTTGCCTGCTGCATTTTTTTGCTTTCTGTGTTTGCTGCTTGCTTTGGCTGCTATTGCTTGCTTTTTTTTTCTGCATGAAATTACAGTACAAAAAATATGATCCAACTATTTCAAAGAACAACCACAGTTTATTTATATGTTGTTAATATAATCCAACTGTGGATCCTAATCTATTAGACCGAGTTAGATGCAAGTCATGTAGGCGGTCGGTCAAAAAATGTGAAAGGTTGCCTAACTTAATACTTTGATGCCATATATTGCATATATATTTTTATTGCATATATATATATATATATATAATTCAAAATTGACTAGTCCTCGATTAATCCGATTAATCCCTAGTCCATGCGAACCGACTAGTGGTCGACTAGCGATTTTTACAACCTTGATCTCAGGTAGATAGTCAGATTGCATGGAGTGCCAGTCAGTATTGTATCAGACAGAGATTCAAGGTATACATCGCACTTTTGGCAGAGTCTTCAAAAAGAGTTTGGGGTCTCGTCTCAAGTTTAGTTCAGCTTATCATCCGCAGACAGATGGTCAGTCGGAGCGCACAATTCAAACTCTTGAAGATATGTTACGATCCTGTACACTTGACTTTGGTGGTTCGTGGGAAGATCACCTGCACTTGGTAGAGTTCTCATATAATAACAGTTTTCAGGCCAGTATCCATATGGTACCATTTGAGGCACTGTATGGTAGAAAGTGCAGATCTCCTTTAGCCTGGGATGATATAGGCGAGTGGCAGATGCTTGGTCCGAAGATGGTTATGCAAACTATCGAGGTGGTCAGACAAGTCAGTGATCATCTTCAAGTTGCACAAAATTGTCAGCGCCGTTGGGCCGATTCTCATCGGCGTCCTCTTGAGTTTTTTATCGGCAACCACGTATTCCTCAGGATCTCGCCTACCCGTAGCGTCATTTAATTCAGCGTGCGAGAAAAGCTTAGTCCTAGGTATATAGGGTCGTTTGATATTCTTGAGCGAGTAGGTGATGTGTCCTATCATCTCGCTCTTCCACCATCATTACGAGAGGTACATAACGTATTCCATGTATCCCAATTGCGACGGTACATCCCGGATTTGAGCCATATCCTTGATCATTCAGAATTGGTTGTTGGTACCAACCTTTCATATGAGGAAAGGCTCGTATTCATATTAGACCGAAGGGAGAAGGTACTCAAGAACAAGACTATTAGTTTAGTCCGTGTTGCTTGGGGTCATCACTCTTTGGGTGAGTCAACTTGGGAACGTGATGATGATATCCGATCACGATATCCACAATTGTTTGACTCATAATGTATAATGTCCTTCTTATGCCTTAAGCTTTTAATTCTTTGCTTGCATGAATGATTGCTTGATTGACTGCTAGTCGTAGATTGCTAGTGATTAGTATAGCTTGCCCAAACACCTCTACCCTCTTGATTAAATTTTGAAGACAGAATTCTTTTAAGGTGGGTAGAGTTGTCACTCCTGTTTCCCGCTATACGTATTTTCAGCATGCGTATACGAATTTTTGGCATTGTCAGGTGACCCGTATTTGGACTTGTCTTGTTTAGCCTAGTCCTGGTTTAATCTTGGCTTGACTTGGTTTATTTTGGTTCATGTTAGCTTGGTTTGGTTTGAGTTGGTTCATCATGGTGAACTTTCTTAAACCAACTCCTCTATCTCTCTCCTTATTTACTTCTCATTTATTTCCTTCTTCTCCATTACTCCTCTCCAACCACCAAGAGCTCTAGGCAAGTGCAAACTTGCTTCATGATGGATCTCCCCTTTTATTGTTCTAACCTCTTCTTTGCTTGATCCTAAGACTCTTCAGGTGTAACACCCCTGAATTTTTGGAATTTTTTTAATTTATTTGATTTAAATAGGGATTTATGGAATTTATGAATATTTTTGATTAAATAGTTATTATTATAGATGACCTTAGCCGTGGTTAAGATTTGGAGTACAAGACGACTAAGAATTGTGACATGGATAGTGTACACGTGTGCTTTGACTAGTGTTTTAGCCATGATAGGGAAGGCTGAGCCATATGTGTGTTCTAACTAGAAAAATTATGCCATGTTGCGACTTAATCCCCACCAATGATTTATTTATTTAATTATTAGATTATTGACTTTCTAGGAGACCCGGTTGTACCAATTTAGCCCCGAAATGAGCCGAACCAAATCAAACTCTAAATAGACATGTAGTGCTCTCAAATACCTTCATATAGATATATATTTTGTATATATATTTTATTAATATTAATATGTTTTCAATTTTGGAAAGTTTCTATTTACAGAAAGTGTCTATGTGTAATCCTAGTTGGCATTTGTTTATATTTGACCCAAAGTCCAACCAAAACTTATGTAGACATGTTGGGCATTAATATATATCAATAAATTTATAAATTTTTATATTTAATCAAATTTGGATAGTATTTATATAAGATAGATTTAATTAGTCTATATTAGGAAAGACCTTTTTAATGCTCAATCCAATCAATTAGTCAACTAATCAAGTAACCAAACAAACGAAGGCGACCCCACCCTATAATATTTAGCTAACATCCCATTAGGAATAGGTTTCCTATTATACTACATGCATGCAACCCAAAAAGCCCATATATATACCTACTTTTAGCCAAACCCAAACCCTAACTTAATTCTCCCTTCCTCTTTCTCTCCATAGCCGACCAACCCCTCTCCCTCTCCAAATTTTGGCAGCACCTCCTCCATCCAAACCCATCCATCTTCATCCCCTCCATCGTACAACTTTTTCTCCTCCATAAAAAACTCCTTTCATATTTCTTCCATCCAAACTCCACCAAACAAACCCTAAAAACTCCATCTTCTCCATCCAACTATCTAGAGCCATTGTCAACTCCTCCAAACTCATCAAGAGAGGATTAGCAAGCAGGGATAACAATAAAGGTGGGAGCTTTGGCAAGAAGAAGCCTCCACAACCCAACTAGCAAGGACTTTTGGTAAGAAACCCTAATTTTTTCATCTCAAACCTATGCTATAATTTTGTAGAAATTCTATTATTAAATCTGTAAAAGTAGTATTTTGGTACCTTTTGTTATGTATTTTTGCCCATAAAAGTTTCATGATTTATAGTCGTAACATTCATGCTTCGGTAGGATCAAATTTAACCCCGTTGTGTAGGAACTATAAGTTATTGGTGGTTATTTTCAAAACTGAATTTTATGTGTGTTTATATATATAAATTATGATTTTTAAGTATTTTTTCATGAATTTAGCAACTAAAATCTTGTTTGGAAAATTATAGGTCAAAACTAGCTTTTTCGGGTAATCTGCCGACTTAGGATGTTCCAAATTAGTTGCATAACTTAACTCTTGTATTCATGTATTAATTCTGAGGTATAATGTACTTTAAGTTCTGTATAAAATATAGTTTTGGGTATATTTTCTATTTTGAGTAATTTTCCATGTTCAGGACGAGTTTATGGTAGACTAGCTGACGTAGTAGTCAACTAGTCACATAATTCTTTATAAATCATAATTCTAGAATTTCAGAGTTAATACTGTAGAAAATAGTTTTAAATATTATTTTTAGGAATTTTCTATGATTTTTAAGTGTGTTATTGACGTGGGGTCATAACCGATTAATTGGAAGGTCGAAAACCCAAAAACTGTGTTCCGAGGTCTCGTTGGACACGTATGCATGTTATACAATTTAAGTAGTCCTGTGAGATATTTAAATATAGTTAAAGTAGTTTAAAATACTAATTTAATTAATTAAGTTCTGTTATAAGTTTCTTAAGTAGTTAAATAAATTATTTAGGAGCATTAGATTCCGGAGGCGTGGACACAGGAGTGAAAATTCATCCTCACATCATAGAACCAGACAAGTATACTTGCCAAACATTACAATACTTACATGATTTTCCATATTGCTATTTTTTATATCTTACTTCGTTCCATATTTCTACTGTTCCATGTCATGGTTATTCTAGTTTTATGTGCACGCAGATTATTACTCTTTTTTCCACATTACTTGCTCGATTTCCTTATCTTGTTCATGTCTAATGATAGTATTTCTTTGTCTATGCCATGATCCCCTGACCTGTTTAACTAGGACTACCAGTACTTGATAGACTTGACCTGATCGTGATTATTTTTACTTGACCCTGACTTGTTATTAAACGTGACTATACCTGACCACCGTGTTCGTGAGCTCCCATCTTGTACGAATGAGCCTTACTATAGTTGGAGATTCCCCATCGGCTACCTACGGGACTGTGAGCTCCCATCGGTCTGCGGTTACCCCGACTTACTATTAGTCATGCTTGATAGCACTATCTTTGACGGTATGCCATTTATACTTCTTCTTTGTCTCATATTGTTCCTTGTACCATTTCCTATTTTCTCGCATGTTGTCTACTGTACAGTAGGCATGTATATTATGTGTCTTGCTAGTCTCATGAGGACCTGGTGATCTCTCCAAGCTTAGACAGAGAGAAGGTTCACGGCTCGGGCGTCGAGACTGGTGATGTACCTTTGCAGGAGGATGAGATAGTGGCCGAGGACTTCTCTTGAGACATGTCTCTCTATTTTAGACTTGATACATTATTTTCTTTCTTTTCATCAGTGGAAATGTAGTTGATACTTTGTTTTCTTTTTATTATGGTTTAGGGATGTCTTATCCGCACAGTTATTATTTCTATTTCATGTTGGACAGATCTTTCTCATTAGTATCATTTTATTGGACTTGATATCTCGTGTCTTATTTCTGTGTGGATGAGATTAGCTATGACCTATGACTTGTATTGTATTGCTGGGTTGTTATCATGATTTATAGCTTAAGCATTTCTCTAATGGGCTTTGTTTGCCATTGATTGTAAAAGAACAGAACAATTATCGGAGGACTGAACTTAGACTCACAATACATACTCGCTCGTACAAAGAAAGCCTAGGGACGAAAACCTAGGTACAGCAGACTAAGTACGATTGTTTATTTTTGATTCTGGGGGGTGACGATAGAGGCTCGGAAAAGCGACGGCCGCTCTGCCTTACTCCTTGGACGATCAGTATGCAGCCTTGGCTCGGGGAAGATCTGCTTGGCGTTGACGAAGAAAGGCTCTTCTTACTCTCCTCGGGTGGCTCTCCTGGCTTCTCTCTCTCTGTGAGTATCAAGAAGAAATGGGGGAGCTCTCTCTGTGTAGATCTCTCTCTTCTTAGTTTTTTTATTCTTTTGTTGCCGACCTCTCTCTCTTTTTCTCCTCTTTTTTTTTTCTCAAGGGAATGATGCTGGCTATTTATAAGAGTGGGGTGTGATCATTAGGGTTTGCTGATGATTATCTGTTTGGAATGTCGGCGCTTCCTTCATTCTATCTGAGCCCTTGATCCTGATCATAAGAATCTCGGCCACCAATGCTGATAGCACCAAATCTCATGAGCAGTTAATGCTGACTGCTTTAAATCCTCGTGATTGATTATGCCAATATTTGATTGCTCGCCACGTGTCCTATTGGCTTGATGATAAATGATATGCCCTGATCTTGGTAATTATGATAATGGTATCAAATATTCTTGTTGGGATTCGGTTGAATCTTCAATGCCACGTGTTTTAATTGAAGGTCCTGCCAGGGCCGCATAGGATGCCAACACTTGAACCGCAGGGAGATACTCCTCATGAGCCGCATGAGTCAATGCCTCATCGAGCCGCAGGGGACGAACTTTTTGTGAGCCGCATATGCGTAGTCTCTGCGAGCTGCTGGGGACGAACTTTCCGTGAGCCGCATATGCGTAGTCTCTGCGAGCCGCAGGGTTAACATGGTATTGAGCCGCATAGACCGGGTTAATGGGTGGGCCGCATATGGCGGATTCCTGTTAATCATATTAGAGTGATTCCTCGCTGAGCCGCATGAAGCTGTTCTCTACCCGAGCCGCATGAGACTTTTGCCACGTGGCAATCTAGGATTTCTGACAGATCGGGTCAGAGATTGTCTTCTTTCTCCGAGGAGTCTGTCATTATGGCAGAGCCATTATGACGCTTTATGTCAGAGACGTCGCAGCCGTCGAGTCGTGTCAGAGCATTAAATGAGGCCATTACTCCCGTAGCCAGCTGTGGGGGGATCACACGTGGCGTCAATTGAGCCGCATGTTCCTGCTGAATCCGCATATATCCCCGAACCGCATGAGTCTGAGGGTCTTCTTTCGGGCCGCATGGGGCAACTCCAGTTATGAGCCGCATAGGCTTGCTACCCAAAGCCGCATGGGCTATCTATGCTTTTATTCCAATATTTTCTATGCTTCTACAGGACCCCCTTCAAAGTTTTCAATTTGTAAAATTGAAACACTTTGAATAAGAAGCATGGCCCCGTTTATGCCGCATAGGATGTTCTGTTTACCTGAGCTTCCTGGCCGTATTAGCATCTCGGCCGCATAGATCCTTCTGGCCGCATAGGCTCTTTGCCACGCGTCCTGACCTCGTGAGCAAATCTTCATTAATTGCTTTCGATTTGATTTAACGCCGTCTTTTGGGGGAGGATCCCAAGGGTCGGTTTTTGCTTTGACCGAAGCGTTCTCGCCTTTATTTTTGGAGGCGGCGCGTAATCCGAGGCGTCTTTCTACTTCATGGATCGCCTATAAATAGGAGTCTTTCAGCTCTTGGGGATTTCTTTATCTCCTTTCTTTGCTTGAATTCCCTGTTGTCAGTTTTGCTCTTCGTCGTCCTCCTTCATCTATCGACCATGGCTCCTAAGAGATCTGCTGCATCGAAGGCCGCGAAGGGCAAGGCAGTTGCTGCGGCGGCGACTGCAGCGACGAATGTGGTCGCTCCTCCGTCGGCTGCTGTAGGCGTTGTCCATCCTGATGTTCACCCGCCCATCGCTGGTAAGGGGGTCACTCCGAAAAACCCTAACTGCTGCCATGGCTCTGTTGCATACTTTATGCACAAGCCACATGTACGAGATGTATCGGTGTGGCCGCATAGGCACTTCGCCCATTATGGCCGTATGAGTTTGTCATATTCGATCAGTGCCGCATGTGTGTTTTCGACTTGGGCCGCATAAGCGTTGCTCACTTTTGAACCGCATGAACTTGATGGTTTGTAGCCGCAGTGGTTTATATGAGTCGGGCTTAGCCGCATGAGTTTATAAACCCTTCTGAATTTGAGTCGTACGGATTTGGTTAATTCAGAGCCGCATGGGGCTATGACGCGCAGAGCCGCATGGACCTATCTGCTGATGAGCCGCATGAGGCTGTGGCAACCTTAGCCGTATAGACTTCAGTAATCTTTTCTAATACTTCTGTCTTCTTTGTTTGTCTTCTGACCTTGTTTCTTTTATCTTTTTCTAGTGAATCTGCCCGTGAATCCTGCAGGGGAACTTTTAGTTGGTTCAAATCAATTCGCTTTGGGTGTGCGTCTTGACGACCTAATTAAACATGTATTGAATCAGTTCCCTGCTGATGAGCCTTTGGAGAGGTTGAACGCCATCGAGAATCAGACCCTTCATTACCTTCGTTCCATGATGAACACTGGGAGGCTGGATGGGAAATTCCTGAAGCCTCTATTCCTCTTTGGAGATGCTCTAATCATAGGGAACTCTCGAGTGTTAGAGATTTTCGAGAACTGGGATTTCTCTTTGGACGGGGAGTCAATCCATATTCCTTTTATGGAACGCCATTATCCCTTATCGTGGTTCAACATGGTGCTGTTGAACAGGAGGATGGTGTGCAACTTAACCCCTACTCAATCGGGGATGTTGATGGGCGACATCCATTACAATCCGAATATGCGGTCAGCGTACCCAGGTAAGGATCCCGTCCCTCGGTATATGATGGGTCTGGCCCCGGGCTCCTTCATGAATGCATACGGCCCCAACTTCTCATTTGCTCAGGCTGACACCTTCTTGAATCGGCTTGTCCGTAAGAAGTCCTATCCTGTTGGTAGGATAGCGTTGCCGAACTGGATAAACCCTACTTCTGCGTGGGTCCAGTTGACCACCTGGGTCCTGCAGACCTACGGAACACTCTTGCGGGAGGTGGGACTTTATCATGCTGTTCGAGGGACTTGTCACGGGCTCCCTATTAACAAGCCGCTATTCATGGCGCTCTTGGAGATGTATAGCCAGCGAACGGGGACATTCTTCTCACCAGTAGGGGAGCTGGGGCTTGCTCTTCACGAGATGTATACTGTCTCTAAACTCCCCTGGGGAAATGAGCCTTTCGAGGTGTACACCCCTTCGAATGATGAGTTTGAGGACTTGAACCGACGATTCCCAGGTTTTGTTGCAGTATACCGGGAGTTGCTGTGCCACCATAGTGCTTGTCATCAAATGGCTATAAAGACAACGGATAGCTCCGAAGGGACCGCTCCCCACACCACATCATGGATTAATTACCTTTTCAAGGTTGGTCCTTCTGGCGAAGTTACTCCTCGCACCCCTAGAACGCACGAGGAGGTGAAGGATTTGATGTCAGGCGTCAAGAAGTCGCGGTCCAGGAGCGACATATTTGGGAGTCAATCTGACTCTCTTAGCTACTTTTACTATGGGACCACGCAGATGTCAGAGAAGGCACTTCTGGCTGGCTTTTTAATGATATGGCTACGGAATTGCGTCGTCTCGGGAGGAGCAGGTTCTATCGAGAGGATCGGTCGCCATTTTATTCTTCCTGCCGTTAAACTGGTGTTCGGAGTTAGGCTGGCCCTTCTTCCCGCCATGGTGTGCAGCATCCACCACGGTCTTCGAACCTTCTCATCCAAAGTTGTTGCTCGTAAGAAAACCTTGGATTTTGAGCGCGTAGAATTGCCTTTCCATTACTTGATGGGGTGGTTGGCGATGCACTACAAGTCTTTGCTGGGACCCAGGATAGCAGAAGATGCTACGGATGAAGATGCTTTCCTCTTCAAATGCCATCGCCAGTCTTGGGAATACAATACTATGCCGGCTTGTCGGAGGGCGCTGGCGAGGGTAGATGGGTGTCACCTTTTTGTGTCCGTTCCTCCTTTTTCTGATGAAGATGTGGGTAAGGTACACCTTGATGGTACTGGACCTCCTCACTTTCTATCTCCGGATATGCTCACCTGGTTGCGTAACATCCGTCATGCTCATTTGGTTTATCGCAACCGCGATAGGGTGTACCTGGAGCCTTACCTACCTAGTAGGTTTTTTCGGCAGTTCGGTTATAGCCAGTTATTCCTTGATCATCCCAATCCTGGTTTGGGCTTCGAAGGTAGCGTTCTTGATGGCGTCAGGGCATGGAATTATTATGATGCTTATCATACTCGAGCCAGCTTCTCGGTCCCTGATGCTCAGGCGCCAAGGGAAATTTTATACGTGGCTGCTTTGTATCATGTCATGGCGAACAAGCCTCCTATCAATTTCGATCCGAGTACTAGTTTTATCGTGGGTACAGGCTTAGAGGAGAAGCCAAAGGGGGCTAAGGCTAGAAAACAACTAGCGCTTCAGACTCCTCTCCCTGAATCAGAACCTTCTGAATCGGCTGGGGAGGAAGATGACAGCGAAGATTCTCTTTTTGATGGAGGCGAAGAAGTAGCAGATCAATTGCTTCCCATCCCTGACGAACTGGCGGAGGGCCCATTGCTTTCTACAGAAGGTGGAAGAGTGAGGGAAGAACAGCTTCCGGCTGTGTCTAGTTCCTCACGTAAGCGAGTCGGGCACGAATCTTCTGGCAGTGGTTCGACCTTTTCCGTGAAGAGAGCTGCCGTTAAATCTCGTGGATTGCTTATTACCGAAAGGGATGACGGTACCGATGCTACTCCGGAGGTAAGGCTAAATTGAATTTGTTTCTTTGTTGTAGTTCCCTTTCCTCTCGCAGATATGATTTAATCACTTTTCTTTGTAGGCGTCCGACGGACCGGGGTCTTCTGAACCATCTACTGCCTCCGAGGTTGATCCCGCCCTCGCTGTCTTAATCAACGATATGTGCGCCGTGGTCCTTTCTGTTGGGGCTCTCCCGGAGGCGGCTGTAAGTTCCCGGGTTGCTGAAACATCAGCTCGGGGGAACAAAGGTTCCTCTGGGCCCGCTTCTGCGGTTGTTGAGCTTCATCGAGATGACACCGTTCTCAGTACCTCTTCTCCCGGGGACGACTCTCTGATTCCTGATTCGGAGGTTATTGGTGAGGAGGCTATGGTGGCTGTAAACGAACCTCAGCCTCCGTACTCCTCCATTGGTAAGATAGGCCATATATTGACTACCGAAGGGGCTTATTCGCTCTATCAACATATCCTTCGGGTCAAGTCGATTCATGGTTGCCTTGGCCCTGCAGGTCCTGACCTTTTACCTCCCGTCGCGGATGTTCCCAGGGAGAGTTCGGTTGGCCATTATCCGGACGAAAGGAATGTTTCTTCTCCTCTCTCTCATGTTGAAGAGCCTCCTGCCGTTTCCGGGCAGACGGGGAGGGGGTTGGCAATGGTTTCCGCCTCGTCTCCCGCTGTCGACACGGCTCCGGAAGTCGACTTCTCGACCTTGTCGAGCATCCAAATCCTGCGGGCTGCTGAAGAGGAGTTGGCCGCTGTTCAAGCGTCTTTCCGTGCGGAATTGGTTTCTCTGGTGACAGGAGCGGCAGACTCCGTCGCGTCTTCTTCCGTGCTACCAGCCACACTCCCGCTGACACCGGTTTCCTCGGAGGCTCTGGACGAGGTGACGCAGGATGTGGTTGACAGCTTTTATCGCCACTTAGGGAGGGGTATAAATGCTGCCGTGGACCGGGGGGGTCCCTTTTTCTCTGTCTCTACGGGGAGCTCGGGGTCAAATTGACACTCTGAAGGGTCTTCCTGGCGGGCTGGGGTTAGCAGCGTTCCTGGAGCCTAAGCTGACAGAGGCTGACCAGCTTGTGACCCAACTGCTGGCGGTACGGCAGGCTGGTTTGCCTGCCGCGATCGAACGAGAGCGGGGCTTCCTGGTTGCGGCTCGGGACAGGATCAAGCTCGCTCGAGAAACTGCCGGACCGGCTGTGCAGGAGGATCTTGACAAGTTTTCCGCCTCCTATGACCGGCTGGGTCGTCGGAGTCAGGCTTGTAGGGCCTGGGAAGAGTCTGCCTCTCGTGGAATAGCTGACACGAAGGAGCGGATTCTCGCGCTCCAGAAGGAGTTAGCCTTCTTAGAGTCAGAGCGGGAGGCTGCTCATGCAGAACAGGAGTCGATTGCTCGGGAGGCCGAGCGGATTTCTCGAACTTCTGCCAACCTGGAGCGATCTTTTAAGAAGTTCGAGGACAACTGGCAGGCCCACATTCATCTGGAGGACCCGGCGGTGTTGAACCAGGAAGCTGAGCGTCGAGCCAAACAGAGGTTTGAGCGGTCGGTCGCCTTGATAAAGGACCGTCTCACGGTGTTATGTGCCCCGGAACAGTGATCCGCCCTCTGTTTTCTTCTACCTCTTCTTCTTTTTTTCTCTTTTTTTTATATGTGTATATTTTTATTTGCAAGGGATGTGATCCCCAATGATGTAGCCCTTTGATTTTTGGATAAATGAGCATGTTTTAACTCATCTTTTCTTTCTTGTATCGGCGTTCATGGAATCGGACTTGCTGGGGGATTATTTGTGGACCTGTTACCCTAGGCGTACCTTGGTTTTAGGTACGGATAACAAGTTTGATCAGGATGTCCGGGACAGCCATGACAAAATGGTCATGGATTTTCTCGGTACTGGAGGAAGGAATGCCGTAGAGCAGCTGGGCTCCCGGGGCATGGTAAGATGGTGGATTTATGCCAAGAAGCTTAGCAAGGGATATTTGTGGACCTGTTACCCTAGGTGTACCTTGGTTTTAGGTACGGGTAACAAGTTGGAAGGAAGCCAGTCATATTTGCTCCGAGGTTACGAGGGCGTAGCAAACATGAGGGTTTTACCGTGGAATCTTCCTACTCAGAGGTAATGAGAACATGGTAGGGAGAGACTTCACAGAAGACTTTTCTATAATCAATAGTGGTCAACAGAGGACGTTTGTGGTCAACAGAGGACATTTGTGGTCAACAGAGGACGTTTGTGGTCAACAGAGGACGTTTGTGGTCAACAGAGGACATTTGTGGTCAACAGAGGACATTTGTGGTCAACAGAGGACATTTGTGGACCTATTATCCTTGTCGCACCCCGGTTGTGGGTACAGACAATAGGTTGAAAGGGAACCAACATACTTGCTCAGAGGTAATGTGGACATGGCAAATATGGTGATTTCTTCGACGGAGCCTTCCCACTCAGAGGTAATGAGGACATGGCAGGAGTGGGCCCAATGAAGAAGGGGT
This sequence comes from Iris pallida, assembly GCA_029216955.1. Taxonomy (NCBI): domain Eukaryota; kingdom Viridiplantae; phylum Streptophyta; class Magnoliopsida; order Asparagales; family Iridaceae; genus Iris; species Iris pallida. Next base: position 16,816,780 of record JANAVB010000999.1, on the reverse strand, counting down.
GCATAGAATTACTCAGAGGTAGGAGGACATGGAAGTTCTATGCGAGGGGGCGGTTTGTTTTTGGTGGAGGTGAAAACGACTCAGAGGTAATGAGGACATGGTCGTTTCGGAGATTAGCGGATCGATTACCCTTTTTTTTGCACTGGGGGCACGGGTAGTGGATCATGAGGGAGGATCTCTTTCAGAAAGAAAGTTCAGAGGTATGATTATACGTGACTTACTATCTGAGAGAGTGACCGGAATGTAAGTACATAATTTGGATTTTCTAGAATATTGAGGAAATGAGAGTTCGGTGGCATCAGCGGGTGCATGGCTCAGTAATCTGAAATGTTGTGGATGTGGGTTCAGTGGTATCAATGGATACATGACTCGATAATTTGGAAAATGGTGGGTGCGAGTTCAGGGGTACTAAGAGGGTACGTGACTCGATAATTTGGAGAATGTTGTCTAAACATAGTATTTCTTCAGAAACTTGCCGTTGACGGGCAACATAAGCAAGTCCCCATTCTGCTTGGCGAGGCGGTAGGCGCAGTTGGAGAACACGGTCTCGATGACAAATGGACCTTCCCATTTTGGCTGGAACTTGCCTGCGGTTTTGTGAGTCATGACCATTGGTCTCCGAACTGCCAGAACGAGATCGCCCACTTGGAATGTTCTGATTTTGACCTTCTTGTTGAAGGCTCCTGAGATACATGCTTGGTATAGCTCGATCCTTTGCTGGGCTAGTAGGCACTTTTCGTCTAAGGCCTCCAACTCTTGTAATCGACGTCGATAGTTATCATCCGTTGTCAATTGATAAGTGAGGGCGACGCAGAGTGAGGAAATCTGAGTTTCCAGTGGGAGGACTGCCTCACTCCCGTATACTAAAGAGAACGGTGTATTCCCAGTAGCTGTTCAAACTGTGGTGCGATAAGCCCATAAGCATTCGCCGAGCTTCTCGTTCCAGTCGCGTTTGTTGGAGGAGACAAACTTCTTGAGGAGTTTGATGATTGTCTTATTGAATGCCTCTGCCAACCCGTTTGCTGCTGGGTTATATGGTGTCGAAGCGACATTCTGAATGCGGTGCTTATCGCAGAATCGGTAGAATGCATGGCTTATAAACTGTGGACCATTATCATGGATGATCCTCCGCGGTAATCCGAAGCGGTAGATGACGTGATGCCTAAGAAAGCTGATCACGTTTGAAGTCTTAACTTCTGTGAGTGGGACGGCTTCCGACCATTTGGAGAAGTAATCGGTGATCGCAAGTATGAAGCGATGTCCTCGAAAGGAAGGTGGGGTGATTGGGCCAATGATATCCATTCCCCATGCTTCGAATGGCCAGGATGCCACCGTTGGATGTAGAAACTCGGAGGGTTGGTGAATGAAGTCTGCGTGGACTTGGCAAGCCTTGCATTTTCTGGCATAATCTATTGCGTCTGCCACCATCGTGGGCCAGTAGTAGCCCATACGGCGAAGGCGGTCCTGTAGCTTAGGGCCAGGCTGATGGGCCCCACAGACACCATCGTGAGCTTCTCGTACAGCTTCTTTGGCTTCTGCATTCGACAAGCACCGGAGCAATAATCCGTCGTAGGAGCGGCGATACAACATTTTCGTCTCTGTATCGTAGAAGAATCTGAGAGAGCGCCGTCTGATAGAGGTAGCTTCCTTTGGATTCTCTGGGAGGATGTCGTATACGACGAAGTCGATGAACGGTTGTCTCCAGTCCGGTGTGTCGTCGACCGTCTGGGCGGAATAACTTGCCATGGCTTGAACGTTGTTCTTGGGACAGACCAGTTCGTGGCCTATTACGTCAACCGAATGATGAGCTTGGTTCGGCACTGCTAAGGAAGCGGCAAGGCCTGCTAGGGCATCGGCTTTGATATTTTGAAGTCTGGGGACGTGTTCGATGAAGAATCCCTCGAATGAGGAGATAATGTTGATTGCTATTTGGTGGTAGGGGATCATGTCTTCATGGCGGACTTCGTACGACCCCCGAATCTGATTGACGATTAATTGTGAATCGCCGTATGCTTCGAGATATTCTACACCCAGCTCCTTTGCGAGTTGGAGGCCAATGACCAAAGCGTTGTACTCGGCCACATTGTTGGAACAGGGTTCCGTGAGAGAGTAGGCGCGATTGATCACTAGCCCGGTAGGAGAGATCAATACCACTCCGACCCCGACGACGATATTTCCCTTGGGTCCGGTTCTTGAGGCGCCATCGAAGAACATTCGCCATATGTCATCGTGAGCGGCTGTATTCGAATCGGCGACCTCGTCTGGGATCTCTTCATAGATTCTGGATGACTCCGATCCTGGATGGGCTGCCAAAAAGTCTGCTAGGGCTTGACCCTTGACAGCCTTCTGTGGGACGAAGATCATATGATATGGGGATAGCAGTATTGCCCAGGTAGCGAGGCGAGAGCTGAGCGCCCCTAGTTTAGTCATGAGGACCCTGGGGGGATTTACCCGTGAGATCACATGTATGGTTTGTCCTGTAACATAGTGCCGCGTCTTTTGAATAGCGAACACTAAGGCGAGGCATTCTTTCTCCACGGCAGTGTATCGGTGTTCGGGCCCGACCATCATTCGGCTGAGGTAGTATATGGCCTGTTCGTGTCCTACGTCGTTATTTTATGCCAGCAGGGCACCGAGGGAGTGTTCTATTGCTCGTACATAGAGCAAGAATGGTTTTCCAGGGACCGGGGCCACCAGGACTGGAGGATTTGACAAATATTCTTTGATGTCGTCGAAAGCGCGTTGGCATTCTTCATCCCATACGAATGAGACTCCCTTCTTCATGAGGTGTGTGAACGGCCGGCATCGTCCGGAGAGATTGGAAATGAACCTTCTGATATAGGCTAGCCTCCCTTGGAGGCCTCTAAGTTCGCGAAGATTTTTCGGGGGACCCATCTCCATTATTGCCTTGGTTTTCTCAGGGTCTACATGGATACCCCGTGCAGTGATGATGAAACCTAAGAACTTTCCGCTGGATACGCCCAAGAACGACTTTGTAGGGTTCATCTTCAGGTTGTGGGCTCGCATCAGGTCGAATACCGTTCTCAGATCTTGCAGATGATCCTCCTTACGGCGACTCTTGACAGCGATGTCGTCGACGTAGCATTCCACTGTTTTGCGCAAATGTTCTCTGAAAATGATACTCATAGCCCGCTGATATGTGGCACCAGCGTTCTTTAGGCCGAATGGCATGACTGTGTAACAGTATGTGCCGATCGGGGTTCTAAATGATGTGTGCTTCTCATCGTCGGGGGACATCTTGATTTGATTGTATCCTGAGAATCCATCCATGAATGACATACGTTCGAAGCCGCATGTGTTGTCAATCATGATATCCGTGATCGGGAGGGGAAATTCGTCTTTCGGACATGCCTCATTTAGATTGCAGAAGTCGATGCAGATTCGGATCTTCCCGTTCTTCTTAAGGACCGGGACTATATTGGCGACCCAGTCAGGGTGTTGCTCCTCACGGATGAAGCCGCTGGCTATCAGTTTGTTGACTTCGGCTTCGATCGCGTCCATGACGCCCGGGCGGAAGCGTCGTTGCTGCTGCTTGACTGGCTTTGCATCCGGCCGTATATTGAGTTTATGGAGAGCAATGTCGGGATCTAATCCCGGCATGTCTTCGTAACTCCATGCAAATACGTCAATGTATTCTCGGATGAGTTTCAGCAGTGATTCTCGTTCCTTGTCTGTTAGGCTTTTTCTGACGAAGATTGGCTTCGGAGAGGATTCGGTGCCGAGGTTGACCTGCATAACTTCGTCCTCCGTAGGAGGTTCTCTTAGCTCGAACCGCTTTTCCCATTGTGCGTCTAACTGTTGGGCCCACGGCTCAAGCTCGAGAATTTCAGGAATGTCCTCGTCTTCTTCGTAAGCGTCGGCAAATGCCATGTTGACTGATAGGACTTGTCTGAATACGTCCCCAATGCTTGTGTCTGAGTCGGAAGTTGGTGACCCGGTTGAGTGTGACTGCCAGTCGCATTCTTCATCTGAGCTTTCAGGGGTCGTAGTTGGCGTTACATACCCTAAACCGCATCGGGTTTTGTTATAGTAGTTCCGTGGTTTGCCCGCCGGGGCTGGCGTCTTCAAAGGTAATCGTCGTCCAGTGCCGTAGTTCAGTCCTGGCGTTGTCTCTAGATCATACCCCTGTTTCTGCATGAGATATTTGGATTGAGGGCTATAGAGATACAGAGGCAGTCTTCCGTTAGCTGACCCGAAGTCGACTTCTTCCATGGCGAGGGGATGCGGGTTGTTCGTCTGGCCGAAGATGATTGGGTGGTCCCCTCCTTCGATTATTCGGTAAGCGTCTTCTACTGGAGTAAGTTGGATAGCGGTGTACACATTTGTCACCTGTGTATGTAGGTGAGTGCCTATACCGTGGTCTATAGCATACATTGTACATAGCTTGTTGAGTTCGATGTAATTCAAAGATGGCCCTTTATTGATAAAATAAGGTATCTTCTCGAGAGGGATTACATCATCCGCAGAAGGGGTATCGGAGTGGGCAGCCACATACTTGGCTAATTCTGGTTCTTCTTCGGCTACCCCCTGTATAAATGAAGACTGGGAGAGCGACCTAGTCAGCTTGATCTTTAGGGGCTCGACCGGAGGAGCAGGTCGTGGAGTTGTTGGTGGACTAGCAATCCCCAGCTTGGCATCTGTCGTGGGGCGAGAAGTGGCTGGTTCGCTGGAAGTGTCAGACCTCGCGTCGGGGTGACGGCCCTTTTTAGGAAGACGTATCGTGAGCGGTCTGTCAGAGGGATTGAGTTTCTCTGCTTGGAGCTGACCGACTCTCGGTAGTCTAATGGTAAAAGGTCCTGTTGTGGGTCTCGGCACTTGGCCAGACCTCGGCAGCCGGATCCTCATCTGCTCTTCTTGCGCCGATAGACTGATTGCGTCCTTACGCAGAGTAGCCGTAAGGGGTGCAGAACTGCCCGGTTTGCGAGCCTGGAGATGGATTGTCAGGGGTTCTTCTGATCTTGTGGTCGTCTTGGTGTAAGCTTGCACCTCCTCTTCGACCAGATGCTTCTTTGATTTTTCGTAAAGACAGGAGTCTGAGTAATAAGATTCGACCCCCTTGAAGGGATCGATATCAGCAAACTCTGTCCTCACGGAGCCGTGCTTATCGACATATTTGAAGCACTGGTGTAGCGTGGAAGGCACGATCATGTAATCGTGTATCCAAGGCCGCCCCAAAAGGATATTGTAAGAAGTGTCGGCATCTATGACGTAGCAGGTGACTTCTGATTGGAGATCGCCAATCTGACATTTCAAGCAAATCTTCCCTATTGGGTAGCTCCTGCCCGAATTGAAACCGCTAATGGCGGTGCTTGTAGGCGTCAGGCGATGCATTGGAATACGAAGATGATGTAGCAGACCCTTCGGAATGATGCTTATGGAGGACCCGGGGTCAATGTGCATTCGGTCTACCTTTACGTCGCCGATGTATCCAGTGTAGTACAATGGGCGATCGTACAGGTTAGTTTTGATGAGCATATCCTGCGGAGAGAATACGATATTGGGCATTGCACCTGTACACGCACTATCTTGGAGATCTGTAGGCTGATTATCTCCCGTGAGGTTGACCTGAGCCAAGTATGCATCGGCATTTTGGAGCGCCTCACTTAGAGCTGTGCGGACATCTTTTGAGAGTCTCAGGAGTTCGTATAAGGACAATTTGGCCGGTGTGTTAGCCAATTGTGCCAAGATGTCGAAGTTATAGGGCCTCTCCAGCCCCTGAGGTGTCTCCTTTCGGAGAGATTTGTCGAAGCGAGTCTCCTTCGGCCTAGGCTTGTCGGTCGTCGAAGGCTGAGCCGGTCCCGGAGTATCAGCGTTTGTGGGCTGCTGATCATTAGTCGGATTCTCGGCCACTGGTTGGGCTTGTGCTCCAGATCGGGTAGTGACGGCTGAGACTTCCTCCTCCTCTGCCGAGGCGGTGCGGCATGATCTGACCTTTCCACTTTTCTTTTTAGAGGGTAAAGTGGGCTGAGTCACCTTATGGACTAGGTCCGGATGGACCCACATGATCTCCCCTCGTGATGTGGTGAGGGGTATTAGGCCGAGAGTTTGATCACGGGCAGGCGGAAGGTTAGTGATTTCCATTGTTGCCAGAGGGATGGGCATGACACCGTCTTGAGTCTCTGTTGGAGGGAAATTGCCGAATTGTACGGACACCATATTGGCTGCTACGGTTACCTCCTCGAAGTCGATAGCCAGAGCGTTCGAATCGATGAGGTTCTGGATATATCGTTTCAGTTGGTAGCAGTCGTGTGTAGCATGGTGGACGTAGAGGTGGTAATGGCAGAACTTCGGATTTTCCAAATCAGCAGGCCGAGGTTCCCGCCTTGGTGGAGGAAGCTGAATTCTATCTCCTTGTATAAGCATGTCCAAGATAGGCTTGACGTGGTCGTCTTCGAAAGAATAAGTGATTTGAGGCCATTGTTTGTCCGCTGGCTGTTGCTCGGGCTTCTGGGCTGTATCGGTCACCATGGCCTGCTTGCCTTTGTTGTCTCGGTTGGAGGGGCTACCCCCATTGTCGTTGTTGGCGTTGGGACGCTTCCCCTTGTTCTCTCCCTCTGAGATATGCAACCCCAGTTGGCGAGCTTTCTTCAATCGTTCCTCGGCACTTGTAGCGCTGATGATAAAGGCCTTCCAGTCCTTGAATTGACTTTCGTCCATCCAGAGACTAATTGTTGGGAGTAGTCTCTTTTGGCAAATTTCAATCAAAGAAGAGTCCGGGTTGCCAGATGGTAACTTCATTGCGGTTTGACGAAACCGCTCAATGTAATTCCTTGTTAGCTCTTTCTCTCCTTGGACGACGTCCATGAGGGTAGACATCGTGACGTCCTGCCCTACCTCATAGAACCTCTCCAAGAACAAGCGCTTGAAGCCAGCGAAGGAGTGGATGCAATTATCTGGCAGGTTGCGGTACCAATCAAAGACGACTCCTTCCAGTGCCCCAATGAATAACCGAGTGAGGATGGCGTCCTCATGGGGCAGATGGTCGGTAGTGACCTCAAAGTAAGTGATGTACCGGCTTGCTGAAGTCTTACCATCATATGGGTTGATATTGAACGGCTTATATCTTGGGGGAAAGGGCACATCCCTCCATTCAGCTGGGTATGGTTGCCGTATTCTGAGGTCTTGAGAATTTTCTCGGGCGTGGAACATCGCTCGAAGCTCCTGAACCTCTCTCCTTACTTCTCGGGCCTCATCTGTCGCGGTAGGGGCCGTTATCTCGGGAGCATTATTGCCCGGGTTTGGTGCCGCTGAATTTGAATCTATGTTGTTCGCGGGACCGGTGCTTGTCTGGCCAGGTGTCACTCCCTGGAGAGTAGGCAGTGCCGCTTTGATTTCGTCTACAGACTTGACCAAGGCATGCAATATGGCCTCCAACGTGTCAATGCGTTGGCGATCGCTGGAACCGCCTTGATTGCTGTCTGTCATGAATACCGTCTTCACATGAGGAGTGACGGAGGGAGTGGTGGAGGATGTACCCTCCGAGTCGTACCCATGCGTCGAGAAATCATCTGGATATGTGGGATGTTCTCTTCAGGTTCGGACTCGAAAGGAACACTATTCCCAGCTTCGGAGCTTGCTTCGTCTAGAGAATCATGGATGTCCTCGGGGATATCAGCATCTGTTGTACCCGATGGGAGGGTTATTTCTCGGGGTTCGTCTCCTTGAAATATTGGATTATTGTGGATGTTCGGAGGAGTACTACCCCCAGCTCCTACGACCCCCAGGGTCGGGGACGATGAGCCTTCTGTTGCAGCAGATTTTGTCTTCGATCGGGTGTGTTGGTATACTCCAGTGGATGGCAACCGTTTAGCCGACAATTTCTTAGCTGTAGTGGCCGATATCTTTGGACTGGAGATGCTTGTCTTCTTCCCTCTCCCCTCCACGGGGACTTTCTGTGCGGAATTGCAGGAGGCAACGGGAGGTGCCTCGTCTTCCGAGTTCGGATGTTGTAATCTTTGGAAGACGGATGGCCGGTCTTCCGTTACTGTCGTATTGTTGCAACAGCAGTTGACGATAATCTGGGTACAGTGACGTCCCTGTGAGGACTCTCTGTGCGCTGAGGCTCCTTCTCTTTCCTTGCGTTTGTGGAGGATAGCTTCACGCAGGTCAGAGGAACCACTTTGTCCGTTTGCCGCCGGGGGCTGGACTCGAGTGGTTTTATACAACTTCCCGTCAGAGGCCCGCGTGATACTCAGCGGGACGCCCCGATAGTCAGAGGTTGGGGCAGCTGTCTGGACTTGATGAGCCCGTGCTGCCCTAGACTTTTTCTTTTTAGCACTTGTGGGTGCGTAATAGGAAGAGTCCACATTAGGTATCACAGAGTCTGGATTTTCATCCAGAAAGTGATCAGAGTTAGGACCGCATGAGAGTCGGTCGAAAACTGATCGAGAGAAGCGCGGTAGAGACGCTATGCGGCTAGCGTTGGGTGTCGTGCAGGCTATCTGCATGCGACTGTCTTCTGTTGTGGGACAAGTTCTTATGCGGTTAGGAGTCACGGCCGTGCAGGCTGTCCGCATGCGGTTGGCATCTGTGGCCGTATGGGTTTTCTGTAAGCGGTTGACTTTACTAGCCGCATGAATCTCATCCATGCGGTTGGGAACTGTAGCTGCATAAGTTATGCGGCTGACAGAAGTGGCCGTGTGAGTTTTCTTCATGTGTTTGACGATTGTGGCCGCATGGATTTTCTTTCTGCGGCTAATACCTCTCTGCGGTTCAGGTTGAGCAGAGACCCTCTTTGCCCCTGCAAGTCCAGCATCATAGTATTTTCTTCTGCCGGACTTGGGGACAGCAGAGGTATCTGCGATCTGAAGTGGGGCCGCAGGAGAATCTTTCTCGCCGTTTTGAGCGACCGAGGGTATCCCATCGAGGGCTTGGGGAGGAGAAATTACTTTGGCCTCCACTCTTTACGAGCCTTCGTGGTGCGGGTGCGTTTCTGGACAGGGCCAGCGCTGCCTTCAGAGAGCATCTCTTCGAACGCCTGTTGGTCGAAGCGGACGACCATCTTCTGTTGTGTGGAGCCAAGTTTGGCTGCATCCGATTGCGTCACCAACTCCTCAGCCGTGGAGAAGTTAGTCCCCAGCAGAGTCGCCATAGTGTTTGCCATTGATTGTAAAAGAACAGAACAATTATCGGAGGACTGAACTTAGACTCACAATACAAACTCGCTCGTACAAAGAAAGCCTAGGGACGAAAACCTAGGTACAGCAGACTAAGTACGATTGTTTATTTTTGATTCTGGGGGGTGACGATAGAGGCTCGGAAAAGCGACGGCCGCTCTGCCTTACTCCTTGGACGATCAGTATGCAGCCTTGGCTCGGGGAAGATCTGCTTGGCGTTGACGAAGAAAGGCTCTTCTTACTCTCCTCGGGTGGCTCTCCTGGCTTCTCTCTCTCTGTGAGTATCAAGAAAAAAGGAGGGAGCTCTCTCTGTGTAGATCTCTCTCTTCTTAGTTTTTTTATTCTTTTGTTGTCGACCTCTCTCTCTTTTTTCTCCTCTTTCTTTTTTTTTCAAGGGAATGATGCTGGCTATTTATAAGAGTGGGGTGTGATCATTAGGGTTTGCTGATGATTATCTGTTTGGAATGTCGGCGCTTCCTTCATTCTATCTGAGCCCTTGATCCTGATCATAATGAATCTCGGCCACTAATGCTGATAGCACCAAATCTCATGAGCAGTTAATGCTGACTGCTTTAAATCCTCGTGATTGATTATGCCAATATTTGATTGCTTGCCACGTGTCCTATTGGCTTGATGATAAATGATATGCCCTGATCTCGGTAATTATGATAATGGTATCAAATATTCTTGTTGGGATTCGATTGAATCTTCAATGCCACGTATTTTAATTGAAGGTCCTGCCAGGGCCGCATAGGATGGCCAACACTTGAACCGCAGGGAGATACTCCTCATGAGCCGCATGAGTCAATGCCTCATCGAGCCGCAGGGGACGAACTTTCCGTGAGCCGCATATGCGTAGTCTCTACGAGCCGCAGGGGACGAACTTTCCGTGAGCCGCATATGCGTAGTCTCTGCGAGCCGCAAGGTTAACATGGTATTGAGCCGCATAGACCGGGTTAATGGGTGGACCGCATATGGCGGATTCCTGTTAATCATATTAGAGTGATTCCTCGCTGAGCCGCATGAAGCTGTTCTCTACCCGAACCGCATGAGACTTTTGCCACGTGGCAATCTAGGATTTCTGACAGATCGGGTTAGAGATTGTCTTCTTTCCCCGAGGAGTCTGTCATTATGGCAGAGCCATTATGACGCTTTATGTCAGAGACGTCGCAGCCGTCGAGTCGTGTCAGAGCATTAAATGAGGCCATTACTCCCGTAGCCAGCTGTGGGGGGATCACACGTGGCGTCAATTGAGCCGCATGTTCCTGCTGAATCCGCATATATCCCCGAACCGCATGAGTCTGAGGGTCTTCTTTCGGGCCGCATGGGGCAACTCCAGTTATGAGCCGCATAGGCTTGCTACCCAAAGCCGCATGGGCTATCTATGCTTTTATTCCAATATTTTCCATGCTTCTACAGGCTTACTTTGAGATTTGGCCCACTGGTGAAGTGCTGCTGGTATGTACCGTATCCTGGTCCTATACATATTTTAGGACTGGGCATTACATGTTTTTTTGGTGGCCCATGCAGGTCTACGTTAATCACTTTAGTTATGTTACTGTACCGACTTGAGCCTACGAATAGGATAGAAAGATCCATAGGAACTCGTCCACATACTTAATCTCCTTCTTTGATTCCATTTTCGAACTCTCGTTTGATTGTCTTGAATTGCATCTTGCTTGATTCCTTTCCTACCGCGAGTCTCATTTCTCGTGCAATAAAATTTAGAAAGATGACTCATCCTAGGTATATATGCTCTATTAATTCAGTTACACTATTAGTTAAACTCTTGAAAGTTGGGTAGAAAGCCTCACCTAGTAGCTTCCAATGTCCTTATGACCCAATTAATGAATTATAGTTGAATGACACTGAATATAAGATAGTGTAGAAGTATAGTATTACCTAGACTTTAGAGTCTTAGAGGCCCATACCCCAATTGGTCGACCAAACCCTTAGACAAAATGACAGAAGGGAAACTGTAGAGACGCAAACACCGAACGAGTCTTAGACCTTGATGAACTTGAACCACTTGTTCTTTCTTTCAAATCATATTCTCGCGTACTTATATTATTTGACTATCTTGACTAATACTGCTATCATAGCCTATTTTTGCAAGCTTATTCTTCATTGAGCTTGTTCAGGACATATGTTTTATTGGGGACGCCCACTAACATATTGTCGATTTAGAATTAGTATATTATGGTCTGATCAACCTAGTGCACTTGGTTTGCTCTTCTTATGGTTATTCTACGTAGGTTGAGATATAGTTAACAAATACTTGCCCTCTAAGATCTCATCCACAACTGGCTTAATAACTTTCTTTTTTCGAACTATTCAATTACCTTTGAAACCCCGCAATTGTATTTGATCCTTGAACTCTCTATTATTTTATGTCTTCACCTATTCCGAGAAGACAAACCCTTGTGTTTGAGGGAGGGTATCCGTGTGGACCGCTTCCCGACCAGGCGACATAGTTTGTGCAAGCTAGATAGCAGGCAGGAGCACAACGACCAAGACATGCCTTTGCTATGAGTATTAAAGACGGAATAATGACACAAGTGGCAACGGAAGGTAATAATTTGATTTTGTGTTAATAATAGAAGTAGATTATTATTTTACGCTAGTTTGGTGCATGTTTGCTTAGGAATAACCATAGAGACAAAGCACACTTTAGAGACATCTTAGAACCATAGACATGTTTTTCTTTACCATAGTGAGTCATTTTAATTTCGAGGACGAAATTCTTTTAAGGGGCGTAGAATGTAACACCCATGAATTTTTGGAATTACTTTTTATTATTTATTTGATTTAAATTGGAATTTATGGAGTTTATGAATATTTTTGATTAAATAGTTATTATTATAGATGACATTAGCCATGGTTAAGATTTGGAGTACAAGACGACTAAGAATTGTGACACGGATAGTGTATACGTGTGCTTTGACTAGTGTTTTAGCCATGATAGGAAAGGCCGAGCCATAGGTGTGTTCTAACTAGGAAAACCAGGCCAAGTTGTGAGTTAACCCCTACCGATGATTTATTTATTTAGTTATTAGATTATTGACTTTCGAGGAGACCCGGTTGTATTAATTTAGTCCCGACATGACCCGAACCAAATCCAAATCTAAATAGACATGTAGTACTCTCAAATACCTTCATGTTGATACATATTTTCTATATATTTTTTATTAATATTAATTTATTTTTAATTTTGGAAAGTTTTTATTTATAGAAAGTGTCTACGTGTAATCCTAGTGTAATCCTAGTTGGCATTAGTTTATATTTGACCCAAATTCCAACCCAAACCTATGTAGGCATGTTGGGCATTAATTTATATTAATAAATATATATATATATATTATATTTATTTCAGATTTAGATTGTATTTATATAAGATAGATTTAATTAGTCTATATTAGGAAAGACCTTTTTAATCCTCAATCCAATCAATTAGTCAACTCATCAAAAAACCAAACAAACTAAGTGGACCCCACCCTATAATATTCAGCCAATATCCCATTAGGAATAGGTTTCCTATTATACTACATGCATGCAACCCAAAAAGCCCATATATATACCTACTTTTAGCCAAATCCAAACCCTAACTTAATTCTCCCTTCCTCTTTCTCTCCATAGCCGACCAAGCCCTCTCCCTCTCAAAATTTTGGCAGCACCACCTCCATCCAAACCCATCTATCTTTATCCCCTCCATCATACAACTTTTTCTCTTACATAAAAAACTCCTTTCATCTTTCTTCCATCCAAACTCCACCAAGCAAACCCTAAAAACTCCATCTTCTCCATCCAACTATCTAGAGCCATTGCCAACTCCTCCAAACTCATCAATATAGGATTAACAAGCAAGGATAGCAATAAAGGTTGGAGCTTTCGCAAGGAGAAGCCTCCACAACCAAACTAGCAAGGACTTTTGGTAAGAAATTCTATTTTTTTCTTCTCAAACCTATGCTATAATTCTATAGAAATTTTATTATTAAATTTATAAAAATAGTATTTTGGTATCTTTTGTTATGTATTTTTGTCCATAAAAGTTTCATGATTTATAGTCGTAACATTCATGCTTCGGTAGGATCAAATTTAACCCCGTTGTGAATGAACTATAAGTTATTTATGGTTATTTTCGAAACTGAATTTTATGTGTGTTCATATATATAAATTAGGATTTTTAATTATTTTTCCATGAATTTAGCCACTCAAATCTGGTCGGGGAAATTATAGGTCAAAACTAGCTTTTTTTGGGTAATCTACCGACTTAGGATCTTCCAAATTAGTCATAACTTAACTCTTGTATTCATGTCTTAATTCTAAGATATAATTTATTTTAAATTCTGTATAAAATATATTTTTGGGTTTTTAGCTATTTTGAGTAATTGGCCATGTTCACGACGAGTTTCGTGTAGACTAGCTGACGTAGTAGTCAACTAGTCACATAATTCTTTATAAATCGTAATTCTAGAATTTCATAGTTAATACTGTAGAAAATTGTTTTAAATATTATTTTTAGGAATTTTATATGATTTTTAAGTGTGTTATTGACGTGGGGTCATAACCGATTAATTGGAAGGTCAAAAACCCTAAAACTGTGTTCCGAGGTCTCGTTGGACACGTATGTATGTTACACAATTTAAGCAGTCCTACGAGATATTTAAATATAGTTAAAATAGTTTAAAACACTAATTTAATTAATTAAGTTTTGTTATAAGTTTCATAAGTAGTTAAATAAATTATTTAGGAGCATTGGATTCCGGAGGCGTGGACACGGGAGCGAAACTTCATCCTCACATCATAGAACCAGGCAAGTACACCTTTCCAAACTTTATAGTACTTACATGCTTTTCTATATTGCTGTTTTTCATATCTTACTTCGTTCCATATTTTTTCTGTTCCATGTTATGGTTATTCTAGTTTTACGTGCACGTAGATTATTACTCTTTTTCCTACATTACTTGCTCTATTTCCTTATCATGTTCATGTCTAGAGATAGTATTTCTTTCTCTATGCCTTGATCCCTTGACCTGTTTGACTTGGACTACCAGTACTTGATAGGCTTGACCTGATCGTTATTGTTTTCACTTGACCCTGACTTGTTATTAGACGTGACTATACATGACCACCTCGTTCGTGAGCTTCCATCGAGTGTGAATGAGCCCTACTATAGTTAGGGATTCCCCATCGGCTACTGACTATAGGACTGTGAGCTTCCATCGGGCTGCGGTTACCCCGACTTACTTTTAGTCACGCTTGATAGCACTATCTTTGACGGTATGCCATTTATACTTATTCTTTAGTCTCATATTGTTCCTTGTACCATTTTCTATTTTCTCGCATGGTATTTATTGTACAGTAGACATGTACATTATGTGTCTTCCTAGTACCCTGAGGACCTGGTGATCTCTCCAAGCTTAGATAGAGTGGAGGTTCACGGCTCGGGCGTCGAGACCGTTGATGTACCTTCGTAGGAGGATGAGATAGTGGCTGAGGACTTCTCTTGAGACATGTCTATCTATTTTAGACTTGATACATTACTTTCTTTCCTTTCATCAGTGGACATGTAGTTGATAGTATGTTTTCTTTTTATTGTAGTTTCGGGATGTCTTACCCGCACAGTTACTATTTCTATTTCATGTTGGACAAATCTTTCACATTTGTATCATTTTATTGGACTTGATATCTCGTGTCTTATTTCTGTGTAGATGAGATTAGTTGTGACCTGTGACTTATATTATATTGCTGGGTTGTTATCATGATTTACAGCTTAAGCATTTCGCTAATGGACTTACTTTGAGATTTGACCCACTGGTGAAGTGCTGCTAGCATGTACTGTATCATGTTCCTATACATATTTTGGGACTGGGGCATTACATTAGGACTTGGCACGTTTGGTTTTATTGAATGAATTTGTGTAGATCTAAGTTTATGTTATTTTCGATTTTTCTTAGTTTTGATCTCTCAAACTTTGTTATTTTTGAATTCTAATGGTTCTATGTTGTAGAGAATTTGATTCTACCTTATTTAGACCCTTGGAAGTCTTGATTTTGACTTGTATTGAAGGATGTATGGAGCCTTGAACTTTTGGTTTCCAATGGGTTCTTCTTTGCTATTTGGAGAAGAAGCACAGTGCCCGACGCCATGTTGGTCTAGGCGCCCAAGTTTGGCCTTGGCGCCTCCCCTGGTCTAGGCGCTTCGACATGATCGGGCACCCCTTTGACCCTTGTGCTCACGGTGCTTAGGCGCCAACATGATGCGCCTAGTTGGCCCAGGCGCCTTGCACGTCCTGGCGCTCCCAGCCCCTTCCGCTCGCGGTGCTTAGGCGACATTGTGATACGCCTTAACCCTCGCACTCATTGGTGCTTAGGCGCCTTTTATGATGCATACCCCCTTCTGGCCATTTTGGCCCATATGCCACCTTGGCCTTGGCGCCCATGATGATCCAGCGCCCAATCTGGCCATGCGCCTACTTCGGCCCTGGCGCCATTTTGGCCCTGGCGCCCATGCTTGCTTAGGCGCCCATGCTTGGTTAGGCGCCCATGCTTGCCTAGGCGCCCATCCATGTTTAGGTGCCCCTTGTTATGCGCCTGCCTCCATGCACCTTCCTTGTTCTTGAAGTTGTTTATATGTTTTGTTATATACATGTACCCTAAACTTTGACCTGACCTGAGCATGACCTGACTTGGCTGTTAGATGAACTTGACTTGCACATGAGCCCTTCTTGATAAGCTTAATAGTGGCCTGTTGAGGCGCACTCCTAATAAGTAATCTTGACAAGTAACAAGTAAACTTGATATGACATGTATAAGCTTGATAGTGGCCCGTCGAGGCGCACTTCTGACAAGTAATCTTGATAAGTAACAATTAAACTTGATATGACTATAGAAGCGTAAAAAATCTCAGCTGAAGATATCCCTTCGCCAAAGCGCAGAAGATGCAAAAGACTGATGCTCAGTACTAAAAAGATAAAATAGAAGATATGGAGAGAAGTCCCTTTATTGTCATGTCTACCAAAGTCTAATACAAACACATTAGGATTATACATAAGGGACTAATTTTGTTCTTCTACAAAGGATCTAGTACAGATTCGACAGAGCCTAGAGGAATCTACAAGGGCTACAGTCTTCGTCGAAGCGCAACCTTCCTTCTTCTCGATACACATGCTGGAAGATTGACCTCCACCGAAGCATGTTCTGATTTTCTTGTGGGCGCAGCCTCTCAGAAGCATATCAGTAACTCAACACTTCGAAGAAGCCAGAGCCTTCAAGCCAGAGGTGCAGTCACCAGCTTGCGCCGACCTCCAAAACAAGATGGTGGTAGGCCCCCTCCCCTTCTTTTACTTCAGAAGCCAGTGTCTTCACTCCAGAGGCGCGGCTACTTGCCTACGCCAATCTCAGATGCGCAAGGGTGTCTTACCCTTCCCTTCGCAGCCAACGCCTTCACTGTTCAGAGGTGCAGCTACTTACCTGCATCTGCATGAGGCGCAGGACGGTGATATGCTCACACCACCTCCATTCCCATGGAGTAGTCGTCTGATCCGGATCAGAAGCATAGGTCACTTCTCTACAAGAGACTTGGGAACTCTGATCGCAACCAATGCAAGTCAACTTGTCACTCCAAAAGCACAGTAACCTCGCTAACCTAAAGCACAAGCCTACTTGTCGCCTACAGCACAATGATTCTGGTAGCCCAAAACATAGATTCATAAGTTGCTCTTGCTCTATATTCAAATAAATCTCACCGTCATTCGAATCCAAGTCTAATCGTCGCTTGCAAGCACAGAGGTTCCGTCGTCTCCAGAAGCATGGTCTACTCGTCGCCCCAGAAGCACAGCAGCACTTAGTCCTCACCAGAGGCACAGGAAGCGTGGGTCTACCCCAATTGGTTTGTTTAAACCGCCTCTTACAGAGAAGACCAGGATTAAATCATGATTGATATCATATCAGATTGATTTAAATCTTAGTCGAGGATCAGTTAGACTCCAAATCTAAGATAAAATTTCAAGATTTACTCGGCTGTATCCGAACAAGCAAATCGGCACGCACCACATGTCACCTCCTTCAGTTATATTTATAACCACCAGAGATCTCATTTGAAGGGAATCTCGATGTCCGCCACGTGTCAGTACTGCAGAAGCCCGTACCGTGCAATGACGACAGATTCTTTCACATCTCAGGAACCCTAATGAACATCACATATGTGCTCAGTTATCTATAAATAGAAGGAGTTCTTCTTCCACCAAGGGATGAATGAAAAGAGAGGGGACATCGACAATCGACAATCTTCAAAGGAGAAGCGATCTCTATCTACGAAGAGTCGACCACCCTTATCCACTATGAACCAAAGAACTAACCAACCAACCATCTTTAAGGGATCTTCTCATCCGGACAGCCTCTTGATCGGTTACCCCCAGTGTCCCATCAAAGGTGCCTAAGAGCCATAGAAAGGTTGATTCATCATCAGATCGTCAACGGAGTAAAAGAGCCACTGCAGCGCTCGATCTCTACCGTCACACTTTTCCAGAAACTTCTTCTCCATGTACTTAGAATATCCTGTTTAGGACTTCCTTCTTTGTACACAGATACCTTATACGTTAAAAAAGTTTATTTAATCTTTTGTTACGTGGAACAAAATAGCGACTCTGCAGGGGACTATCTTCTCCTCCAGTGAGAAGGCAGTGACACAATCGGATGACAACTTGCATGGAGCTTCTCAAGACATGCTGGCCGTACGCTTCGACCAGCACGCTTTTGAAGATCTCCTCTCTGATGAAAATCCTAATACTTTGAAGTGGAGGACAAATACTTTTGAAGATCTCCTCTCAGACATGCTGGCCGTACGAAGAAGACTCGATGTGTCTGGAGGACTAAGGCGGCTACAGCCAGCAGCATTTCGGGCAACGGACGCACGTGCACGGATCCCGTACACGAGGCCGTGCGCCCCCTGCTGTCCGTGCGTTGTTTCTCGTTGCACAGGCCATATTTTCATGTGAAATTTCTTAAGCGCGTGGGGGCGACCTCTGCCCCCATGCTCGTAAAATTTTACGGCTTTTCGTTGAGCGAGCGCAGAGAAATCGCGCGTGCACCGCTCAGCCGCATTGTGCATTCAACCTGATTTTTGTCGCTGAAACGGACTTTGTGCGCGCACACAACGCAACAAAGACCCATTCCGGGACATGGGACATGTCGACCTATACCTAGACTACCCGAGGAACGAACCCCGAGTCGTGGCTTGGCCCAACGAGCGAGCTACGAGGACGGAACCGCGTGCACGAGGGCGCGGGGGCGCGCACACTCGTGCAGCAGGCCGCACGGGTGCAGGGGCTGCGTGCGTCATTTTGGCGTGACGTGTCGCTGTGTCACCGTATCCTAGACCTACCCTAGGACCCCCCCAGCTACGTGCACAAGCATGAGGCTTTTCGTTGTGTGTGCGGCGCTCAATCGACCGAGAACGCATGCGTTGTCACGTGGTATCAGGAAATTCCGATACGCGTTCTGTGGATACGACACGGACACAATTTCGAACCCGAGAGTATACGAGCGCATCACATGGGTCGAGACCAACGTGTATGCCTAGTTTCGCGGGTTCGTTTGGTGTATATTGCATTTTGGGTCGTTGTGTGAAATGGATGAGTTTTCTTTAATTTCGATTTTTGAGTTAAATGCGATATTTTGATTTCCAGCTATTTAGCTTATAAATTTTGATTTTTCAGTACATATATGAGGTTTCAGATTTGTGGGAACCAACTTTTGGTTTTTTTCCATAATTTTCCTTCATTTATGAGTATATATGCTTTCTATATAACTATGTATACATATATTTAATTATAAATATAAAACCCCGTTGAAACCCATTTCCATATAGCTATGGTTGTGTTTGCTATTTTTAATCTCAGAATTCACCTTATTTCAGTAATCTCCAGGTCACACACACGCACACAATCATTTGTTAGAATTAAGGTTTGGTTTGAATTGTAAATACACATGTGTGTATATATGCCTATATGTATATAGATATTTATGCTTGATAACTCTCTTAGAATAGATTGTAGTTGTGTGTATAACTATAGGAGTCCTAGGACAGATTTGGTTTGTCATTTGAGCCTAGTTTAGTCGAATTGGCCGACAAGTTAACCAAATTCATAAAAGTCAACTTTGGGTCAAACTTGATCCAATTCAACTCAAACGAATTCCAAATGACCTAGAATTTTGTGTATGACCTAGAAATTAGTAGACGAACTAGTTGACCCAGCGTTGACCAAATTTGACTAGCATTGACCAGGTTTGACCAGAGTTGATCGAGGGTTGACCTTGACCAAAATGGACCTAGAAGCATGTAGTCTTACATTGTAGCTATTTTTTTTTTGATATTTTAGACTTGGTTGTGACATGTGTATACTTTAAATAGGTTTATATTGCCCCAGTTTAGCTACACTTCATCATCAGTAGTTCAGTTTGCCAGGCGAGTACATTCTCTGATCTTTTCATACTTTCTTGGATATGTTCTCTTGTTATAGACTAGTATACTTGATGCTGACACGATGTTCACACGGATTAGTACCCTATGGATCTTTTCATGCGATTTTATCCCCGCGGATACATCGAGTATATCATGTTCATGTTCTTTATCATGGCCATCATGTACTCCATGTATTCATATTTATCCATGTGCACTCATGTGTTATTCATGTACACTCATGACCATATGAGCCCCATGTATAAAGTAGTTATTATCCATGTGCAATAACATAACATGTATTGATCCTTGTGTATTGATTGGGGGCAGGGAGAGTGTAGTTGGTTTTGTGATCATTATCTTCAGTAGGTATCCATGTGCACTCCATAGCTGTATCCATGTGCAACCCAAACCGTTTACATAATCAATTCATGCTCTAAATCACATAGAAGGTTACATTCTCTATTTATCATATTATATCTCATCTTATAGTCTCTCTCTTGTTGATTCTCTTTACAGTGATTCATGTATAGTTTTCTATAGCTTTCTTTATATGTCCAATCCTGATATGAACTGTTGTGAGAGATATGTGCTCGTTTCGTCCTGACTAGGCATGTTAAAAATTTTATAGTTGATGATGAACCTACTTATTATGGCATTGGCTTGGATGACACTGGTGACGTGGACCCTCAGGAGGATCCAACAGTCGCTGAGGACTTGCCCATAGTCTAGCTGAGACTTAGTTTCTTTATTGTCTTTCTATTTGAGACATTATGAGTTGTACTTGAGATTTATTCTGGTGGTTTACACCTAGACTTCTATTTATGTTGTGACTCTCTTGTGATTTTCTATTCTATTCCATCTTAGTTTCGTGATTGAGTACTTATTATTTACTCTCCATTCGGAGCTTATTCTAGACTGTGTTATAGATTGTGACTCAGGCCAGCGTTCTACCGCCGATACTGTGGCGTAGGCTGGGCGTACATCACTTCTCGTGCCCTTTCACTGGGTGCGGGTCGTGACACATTTTTAGTGGTGGCCCATGTAGGTCCGTCCAATCACAACTAGTGTGATTCATAGTGGTACTCGAACTAGAGTATCATTACAGCCTGTAGTAGGATATAAGATATAAGTTAAGGTACTCAATCACATTAGGAAAACTCTTATCAATTCTTGTTGTAATTGCCTACTTTTGAAAATAACTGTCCTCCTTTGATGATTTTGCTTCCTTTTCAGTAATTGATTCCTTGTTTGATCTATTTTTAAGATAGTTATGGAGACACGATTTTATCTCTCCGGTCCATGCATGACCAAATTCGCATTAGTGCGATATCGTGATAGTACGACAATTTAGTTGTACTACTACGAGCCTGCTATAGGGTATAGGAAGCAAAGTGTTATAATGAGAGGATACCCAATCACTGTTAGGATTTCTTGAGAGATTCCTGGGACGACCCTTGATAATCTTATTTTAACTTCGATTTGAAATCTTTTCCCTTAATTTGATTCACCCTATTACTCATTTGATTCACTCATTTCTCCTTGTTATTGAATTTGATTTTGATGGATTCATTGTTGAATCTTGAACCTTTTTGATTAGTTGCTGACTTTGAGTTTGTATTTAAATATATTTATTTTTATTTGTATTTTATTTAGAATTTAGGGTATAACCTGATAACATATACTTGATAAGGACAGTGAGAAAGGTAAATGTCTACTTGATTTGTGGAGTTAGAATTTATCGCAGTCATACTGGCTAGCATGACAAGGACGTAGAGCCTGATTTTAGATATATTATCCTAGTTATGGAATTTAGATTTTCTTGCATCCATACCGGTTGGTGAGGTAAGAATTCTAAATAACATGATTATAGGGTGTATACCTTAGTTACGGACTCTATTGTTTATTGTAACTATGCTTACCGGCGTGGCAAAATTCTAGCAACATGATTTCAGGAAGACGTGTATGGTTATCAGATTATATCTCAAATTCGTTCATTCCTTTGAAGAGATGAGCAAGAACAGGTTTTATTATTATTTCTTTCTTGCCATTATTTCTTGTATTTCTATTTTTCCTTATCTCAGTTAACTCTATCCCAATTACATCAATCACCATCTCATGCCTAATGCTGTCATCTATACTTTGGAACCTTTGAATCTCCATACCTTTTTACCTTGGAAAGGTCAAGGAAGTGACGTAAATCATCTAGCTCGAAAAGGACGTAATTTGTTATCTCCTGATAATCTAGGTAGGGATATGAAAAGTTGGTCTTTGATATAGAATTTTGAGATAGGGATGTGGTAAAAAGTGAGAAAAAAATCAAGAGATTTATATTATCAATCTAGGAACGATCACACACAGAGAAATATTTGGATGTAGATAATAGATGCATTTCTTAGCTGACGAGGATATTCGAGGTCGACATAGTTGAGGACTTGGATAAATTTTGGTTATTGATTCTTGAGACGTTTACTTTAAGGCTATGATGTTAAATTTAGGGACTTAGTAATGGGGAAGAGTTTTTAACTGTATTCGATGGTAATATGAAATTGAATATGATATTGCAAGAAAATGGTTAAGAACAGAAAGAATGCAAGGATTTTGAATTAAAGAAAATATAGAAAATTTTGAGAAAATTTTAAATTTTAAGGAGAATAATATTTGAGGGTGTACGCTGAAGGAAATATGAAGGTTGATCTTAATGGAGAATAAGTTTTGTAAGGTCTAGTAGTTTCGGATTGAACAACATGAGGAGAGTAATTTGAACAAGTACAAGGATTTCAAAAAAACTTGATTTAGAAGTTTCGGATCTAATTCGAGACAAGGTGGAAGAATTTGGATTTAAAGATGATTAAGTGGTTAATATTGATTGCTAATAAATAAAAGGGTATGCTTCATGAAAAATGTTTAGGAATTTAGGAATTGAGCCTATGATGATCATGACAAGGTCCAATCTTCATAACAAAAGGGTATAAATTCTTGGTGGTAGTCATATAAAGGTTGATTTTCATATTTGGACTTATGGGATAAGGATATGATTGACAAATGATGATTAGATAAGCTTGATAGCATCAGAGAGAGATGATTAACTTGACTTTCCTATGAAACCTTGCCTTCTGTTTTCCCTATCAAAAAGAAGAAAATTGACTTATTCCATATCCTTGAATTATCCTTTAAATTTTTTTCAATATCATTGAACCATAACTCCATTGATCACGACCAATCGATGTTGGTCATATTTTCTTATCATATTAAAATATGGGTCATACTCAATTGAATTAAATTTAATTGTGACCTAGATCTCCATCCTTGGATGCTCGTGCTCAGAATTTGATAACTTTGTTCCCCATCTTTCCAAAATCTTGATTTACCAAGAGATTGATCAACTTAGATCGGGCCGAGACTAACTTTTCTTTTATATATATCGTATTGGATTTCAATGTTCGTGCTTTAAACTTTCGATTTTGATCATCTTTAAAATAGTAACCCTATATAGTTAATTCCAGTTATTTTTATATATATAATCATCAGTTTTCATATAGGATGATAGACTACCTTACAGCCCGATGATTTACTATTTTTTTCTTATCTTTCCAGAATGGCACCCATGACCAGAGTCTGTCCCCAGTGCACAACTGTAATTCCGGATGAGACCGAGATTGTACTTCGTCCTTCTATTGCTTAGGAGGTGTTAGTAGCCTCATCGGACAATTTTTCTCCATCTCCTATCCTTCAGGAGACGGCTGCAGTTCAGCCGGAGACTGAGGGCTTTCCTTTGCCTCCTGGAGTGGTACCCCATGCTATTCCTGATGGAGCTCATATTTACAGACTTCTTCAGGATGTGCGGGAGGTACAGAGACTTCAGGCTGAGCTTATGAGAGAGCAGAGTCTCAGTTTTCAACTGTTGTGGGATTACATGCATTCGAGAGGAGAGCCTAGTCCCAAGAGAGCGAGGAGCAGTATATACCGAGAGCCTCAGGAGTACCCCGGCTTCCAGCCTAGACCAGCCTATCCAGTTCAGATTTATGTCCAACAGAGGCCAATTGAGCGAGTGCCTACCTGTACTTTCTGTAAGAAGCTTGGGCACGTATGGAAGGACTGTAGGAAGAGACTAGGATTGTGCCTATTTTGTGGGTCAGCTGCACACAAGATACGAGACTGTCCTACTACACCTGCCCCCAGTCGAGGCCTACCTCCGAGAGAGAGTTCCAGCTACCAGACCTAGTAGAGGTGAGTTCTTGACCTATACCTTATCTTATCTTCATGATTACTGTACCCTACCATATTGTTTGTATGTTCGATACCTTACGACTACTTTGATCTAGTATGACTATAATGACTAGATGATGAGACCCCAGACTGATATTACCTACCATAACCCTGTATGATTTCTTTTCAACTGCATGATTTAGATAAGTTTTCTTCAGACCATGATTGTCAGGGGATTTGACCTAGAAAGAGTATGATCATCTTAATTTCGAGGACGAAATTATTTTAAAGAGGGTAGACTTGTAACCACCACTTTTCTGAAACGAGGGTAATTTTAAACTTTTGTTATTTTTAGCATTTAATAATAATATTTAAATCATATTATGATTTTTGAGGATTTTCTTTATTTATTCTATATTATTTAGATGGGTGAATTATGATTTTGGTTGTTGCTAGTTTAACCCTAGAGATTGTTTGACTTAGAGACTAACCATGACCAAGGAGACTCGACCATGTGACTAGATTGGCTAATTACATATTTTTAGGCTAAGGGTATTTTAGTAATTGTGCATTACTTGAATTTTATTAATTTATTAATTAAATTGCTTGTTGTGTGGTTTGATTGGTAGCTGAATTGGTGTTTTGGTAGTATAAGTGGTTTGACCTTAGCCAACCATGACCTAGAACCTTAATGCTATATTAGAATTAGATTTATTATCATTAGAATTAATTTAGATTTTATTAGTTAATTTTAGAGTGATTAATTGATTTTTAACCATTTTGGCCGTTTTGTGATTTTCTAGATATGTTGACTTGTGTTGTGCTAGCAACTGGTTTAACCTTAGTGGACATGTATAGGGGTCTAACCATGCCTTAGAATTGTTATTTTTATTTTTAGAATTTATTTTAGGCATTAGATTATTTTTAAGGCTTTAATTGATTTATTTTAGCCTTTTGCATGCAAGCCTTTAAGCCTTTTTGACTTGGGCCCATTTCTACTTGAGAATGAGTTGGCCCAAGTGTAACCCTAACCCTAGAGACCCCCCTTGGCCGCCCAACAGCAGTAACCCCTCCCCCTTTTCTTCATTTGTGGAATTGTAGCCTCCACAAGTGAACCCTAATAGTTTCTCCTCTCCAAAACTCATATTTCTTTCATCCGGAGTCCGTTTCTTCCCAAATGAACTCCGTTGCACTCTTCGAGGAGAGGAGGATCTGATGGAGCATTTCTAACGAGGAGGCGGAGGCTTTTGCTTGAGGAAAATCGGCCAACACGACAACCGAGGGCCTCCATTCATTGAGTTTTAGACACTCAATAGGTAAACCCTAATCTACCATAGTAAATCTAGAATTTCTTTCATTTTTGCATCCATATAGGTTCCCTATACTTGGCCACGAAATTTGGTTGGATTTCGACTTCGTTTGATCGCGGTATCGGACACGTGGCGGTTCTTTACGGCACGTGTTCGACGAAATACCGCTTAGGATAGAAAGTTGCTATTTTTTGATTCTGTCTTCATGGATGTTTAGATAATATTATCTTGATAAACTTTTGTGAAGACGGAATTGGTTTTGACAACGTATCAGCGACGTTTCGGGCAACGGACGCACGTGCACGGATCCCGTGCGCAAGGCCGTGCGTGTCCTGCTGTCTGCGCATTGTTTCTCGATGCACATGCCGTATTTTTGCGTGAAATTTCTTAAGCACATGGGGGCAACCTCTGCCCACATGCTCGTAAAATTTCACGACTTTTCGTTGAGCGAGCGCAGAGAAATCGCACGTGCGTCGCTCAACCGCACTGTGCATTCAACCTAATTTTTGTCGCTGAAGCGGACTTCGTGCGCGCACACGACGCAACGAAGACCCATTCCAGGACCTGGGACACGTCGACCAATACGTAGACTACCCGAGGAATGAACCCCAAGTCGTGGCGTGGCCCGACGAGCGAGCCACGAGGGCGGAACCGCGTGCACGAGGGCGCGCGGGCGCGCGTGCGCGCGCAGCAGGCCGCGCGGGTGTGGGAGCTGCGTGCGTCGTTTTGGCACGGCGTGTCACTATGTCACCGTGTCCTAGACCTACCCCAGGACCCCCCCAGCTACGTGCACAAGCACGGGGCTTTTCGTTATGTGTGCGGCACTCAATCGAGCGAGAACGCACGCGTTGTCACGCAGTTTCGGGAAATTCCGATACGCGTTCTGTGGACACGACACGGACACGATTTCGATCCCGAGAGTATACGAGCGCATCATGTAGGAACGAAATCGTAAAGCAGAATACTCTAGAGGCGGGTGAATAGAGTAGGTAGCGAAATTTTGCTAATTAAAAATCTTGTTTGCAGTTAGATCACAGATATAAAAATAATCACAAAATAAATGACAGAAATTAAAAGTGATCAGAAGACAAACGCAAACACCGAGATTTATACTGGTTTCCCTCTTGTGAGGACTAGTCCAGTCGGAAGAACTCTAGCTTCCAGTTGAATCCACTATTGGAAAATCTTGCAAGTTTTCATACGAACTCCTTGCAACTTCTACAGACGCGAGCTTTAATACGAAGAACTTGACCAACTTCAGTTGTGAAGATTTGAATCTTCTATCAACCCTCTGATTACAATCGCTCTTGAAACTTATAGACCGTACCGCACTGGCAAATCGACTTGAGGATTGTAACTGGCTTGGGATTTGAAAATGTAAGCTTTTTAGAACTCTTTGGAAGAATGTAAGCTTTAGAAGAAAAAAGATTGAAAGTGAATTGGTGATTTGAAATGATCAAAATGCTTCTCTATTTATAGTTTTTCCAAAGACAGAACTCTGACAGAATTCGGGCAGAATTCGGACAGAACTCTTTGTAACAAACCGCAATTGAAGGATGACCAAGTTCAAAATAAAACGTTCACTAACGTTCCACTTGGCCGAACTCTGGCCGAACTCTGGCTGAGTTCTGCTAGGGTTCTGCCAGTTCATTTTTGAGAAAAATCAATTTTGGCTTTTTGAAAAGTCCTTCAGAAGCTTTTTGTAAAAATGATGTTTTTCAAAAACATATGTCATTTTTAAAGAGATAGGTCAGTTTTGAAAAACGATTCCGGACAGCCTATTTGCCAGTATGACTTGGTGTACAATGTATTCCTAGACTAAATAAAATGAAAAATTATATTGCTTTAACACAAATACATTTGGAATGGCAAACGGCTTCGGAACATCTTCGTCTTGAACATAGTTGATATCCTTTGTTGAGCAGTGTCCAAAACGTCGTAAATAAACATCTGAATTGACTTGCATTTATATCGAGACACAGATTGATCAATTATTAAAATTAGGTTTGACCATGACCAATGGGCCAACACATCACGTGGGTCGAGACCAACGTGTATGCCGAGTTTCGCGGGTTCGTTTGGTGTATATTGCATTTTGGGTCGTTGTGTGAAATGGATGAGTTTTCTTTAGTTTCGATTTTTGAGTTAAATGCGATAATTTGATTTCCAGCTATTTACCTTATAAATTCTGAGTTTTCAGTACATATATGAGGTTTCGAATTTGTGGGAACCAACTTTTGGTTTTGTTTCATAATTTTCCCTCATTTATGAGTATATATGCTTTCTATATAGCTATGTATACATATATTTAATTATATATATATATATATATATATATATATATATATATATATATATATATATATATATATATATATATATATATATATATATATATATATATATATATAACCCCGTTGAAACCCATTGTAATGCAATACATATTGAGAATGGGTCGAGGGGGATTTAATTCCATATTTTTGACTCTTTAAATTATCTCAAACCATTGCCAATCCTTCATTTGAGCATTTGTATATACATATATATATATATATATATATATATATATATATATATATATATATATATATATATATATATATATATATATAAAATATATATATATATATATATATATATATATATATATATATATATATATATATATATAGTTTTCGTAATTTGTATATATGTAAATAATAGTATATTAATTTAGGAAATACCATGGTTGTTTTTGCTGTTTTTAATCTTAGAATTCACCCCATTTCAGTAATCTCCAGGTCACACACACGCACACAATCATTTGTTAGAATTAAGGTTTGGTTTGAATTGTAAATACACATGTGTGTATATATGCCTATATGTATATAGATATTTATGCTTGATAACTCTCTTAGAATAGATTATAGGTGTGTGTATAACTATAGGAGTCCTAGGACAAATTTGGTTTGTCATTTTGAGCCTAGTTTAGTCGAATTGGCCGACAAGTTGACCAAATTGACAAAAGTCAACTTTGGGTCAAACTTGATCCGATTCAACTCAAACGAATTCCAAATGACCTAGAATTTTGTGTATGACCTAGAAATTAGTAGACGGACTAGTTGACCCAGCATTGACCAGGTTTGACCAGCGTTGACCAGGTTTGACTAGAGTTGATCGAGGGTTAACTTTGACCGAAATGGACCTAGAAGCATGTAGTCTTGCATTGTAGCTATTTCTTTTGATATTTTAGACTTGGTTGTGACATGTGTATACTTTAAATAGGTTTATATTGTCCCAGTTTAGCTACACTTCATCTTCAGCAGTTCTGTTTGCCAGGCGAGTACATTCTCTGATCTTTTCATACTTCCTTGGATATGTTCTCTTGTTATAGACTAGTATACTTGATGCTGACACGATGTTCACACGGATTAGTACCCTATGGATCTTTTCATGCGACGTTATCCCCTTGGATACATCGAGTATATCATGTTCATGTTCTTTATCATGGCCATCATGTACTCCATGTATTCATATTTATCCATGTGCACTCATGTGTTATTCATGTACACTCATGACCATATGAGCCCCATGTATAAAGTAGTTGTTATCCATGTGCAATAACATAACATATATTGATCCTTGTGTATTAATTGGGGGAAGGGAGAGTGTAGTTGGTTATGTGATCACTATCCCCAGTAGGTATCCATGTGCAACCCAAACCGTTTACATAACCAATTCATGCTCTAAATCACATAGAAGGTTACATTCTCTATTTATCATATTATATCTCATCTTATAGTCTCTCTTGTTGATTCTCTTTACAGCGATTCATGTATAGTTTTCTATAGCTTGCTTTATATGTCCAATCCTGATATGAACTGTTGTGAGAGATATGTGCTCGTTCTGTCCTGACTGGGCATGTTAAATTTTTTACAGGTGATGATGAAGATTTCTGTCCTACTTATTATGGCATTGGCTTAGAAGACCCTAGTGACGTGGACCCTCAGGAGGATCCAGCAGTCGCTGAGGACTTGCCCATAGTCTAGCTGAGACTTAGTTTCTTTATTGTCTTTCGATTTGAGACATTATGAGTTGTACTTAAGATTTATTCTGGTGGTTTACACCTAGACTTCTATTATTGTTGTGACTCTCTTATGATTTTCTATTCTATTCCATATTAGTGTCGTGATTGAGTACTTATTATTTACTCTCCATTCGGAGCTTATTCTAGACTGTGTTAGAGATTGTAACTCAGGACAGCGTTCTACCGCCGACACTGCAGCGTAGGCTGGGCGTACTTCACTTCTCGTGCCCTTTTACTGGGTGCGGGCCGTGACAACCAGCATGGGTCAAGTCCTCAAGAAGATGTTGTCTGCTAACATGATCACTAATCAGTTAATCGTCGAAGACAATCAGCGCAGGCGATTGCAAGTGTTAGAAGCGCTGGATGAAAAGCGCTTGCTCGCGCAGCAAAGGGTTGAGATTTACCAAGCTGGCATCTCTGGGCCTTCAACAAAAAGGTTCGCAAAAGATCCTACCAGGTGGGCAACCTCGTCTTGGCAGTACGGAGACCGATGGTGATGACCCACAAGACGGCTGGAAAGTTCAAGCCCATGTGGGAAGGACCGTTTGTCATAGAAACGGTTTACTCCAACGGTGCTTATCGGCTAGCCAAGCCTAATGCGGACTTGCTAATGATGCCCATCAACGACAAGTTCCTAAAGAAGTATTACGTCTGAAGACAGAACCAGCATAGACACCCACATCCCCTGAAAAGGGTGCCTATGAGTTCTGGTAAGGGGATCTCTCGCTCTCCCTCCTATATATTCTCTCAAGCATATGAAGCATGTCACGTCCATATTACCTCTGGATTGTCCTCTATTCCTGGAAGATGCGACTACCATGTCCATATTACCTCTGAGTAGTCGTTCTTCTCGTATCGGTTCTATGATTATCCTGGCGGTCTAGAAAATAGTTTACGTCCATATTATCTCTGGATTGTTGTTCTATACTCTGGCAAATATCAAGCCTACCACGTCCATATTACCTCTGGTCAGGCAAATCCATTATGAAGATTTCCTCTTTATTCTGGAAACAAAATCAAAGGGAACAAGAAAGCTTCTACATATAAAAACAATATGTGGCTACAAGGACCTATTACAGACTCTTCTAGTTACATACACAGAAGAAAAAAAACTAAAATTACGGTACAAGCTCTCAATAGCGCAGGCGAGGCAGTGACAGAGCTAACACTTCCTGGTAAAAAAAGCCACCGACCGAAGCTGCTACTGACCCGAGCCAGGGAAGAAGACCAGCACAGGACTCCCGTATCTTTCTAGCTGGCCGGAGGGAGCAACCACAGCTGCAGGCCTTGCTATTACTCGAAATGGCAACCAATCCAAACCCAGGAAGCAGAGGTCCAAGACACCATTGACGTCCACAACATCCAGGATGCGGGACATCTCGAGATCCAGTAGTAGTTATACTACAGCTTCTTTAGATAAAAAGATTTGCCACCGACGGCCGCCTCAAGCAAACTCCGGGGTCGTCAGGAGCCGAGCATCGGGTAAGCAAGGCCATTGTTGAAGTAGTTGAGTCTTCTCTTTAAAGGGGACAATCCTTTATGTAGGATGTTCGCGTGGTCCAAGCACGAGACAGACATCGGTCAGAAGAAAGCTTACAAGTTAAGCTAAAGCTCCACTCCATGATATATGACAGTACTGCGAGTGACCAAAGGAACGTGACTCTGAACTTCCTCTGCTAAAGAGATTCGCGATCCCTACAAAGATGTAAGAGGCTCCAATATCAAGAAGCCATCAAGATCCCATGCTCTGAAATGATGTCTTAGGACAATTAATGCTAAGAGCAATGAATGACACCAGCCATCACCCAGCTCGTACAGTCCTGACACGTGTTCATGCTTCTATTCAAAGTTTCGTGAGCTTGACTCTTGTTCGGGACACTTTGAAGGGGGTCTTGTAGAAGCATGAAAAATCTCAGCTGAAGATATCCCTTTGCTAAAGTGCAGAAGATGCAAAAGACTGAGGCTCAGTGCTAAAAAGACAAAACAGAAGATAAGAAAAAAAGTTCCTTTATTGTCATGTCTGCCAAAATCTAGCACAGACACATCAGGACTATACATAAGGGACTAATTCTGTTCTTCTACAAAGGATCTAGTACAGATTCGACAGAGCCTAGAGAGATCTACAAGGGATGCAGTCTTCATCAAAGTGCAACCTTTCTTCTTCTTGATACACACGCTGGAAGTTTGGTCTTCACCGAAGCATGCTCTGATTTTCCTGTGGGCGCAACCTCTCAGAAGCACATCAGTAACTCAGCACTTTGAAGAAGCCAGAGACTTCAATCCAGAGGCACAGCTACCTGCCTGTGCTAACCTCCGAAACAAGATGGTGGCAGGCCCCCTACTCTTTTTTTACTTTAGAAGCCAGTGTCTTCACTCCAGACACGCAGCTACCTGCCTGCGCCATTCTTAGACGCGCAAGGGTGTCATACCCTTCCCTTCGCAGCCAACGCCTTCACTGTTCAGAGGTGCAGCTACTTACTTGCGTCCGCATGAGGTGCATGATGGTGATATGCTCACACCACCTCCATTCCCACAACGCAGTCATCTGCTACGGATCAGAAGCTTAAGTCATTTCTCTACAAGAGACTTGTGAATTCCTATCGCAACGAATACAAGTCAACCTGTCACTCCAAAAGCACAATAACCTTGCCAACCTGAAGCACAAGTGTACTTGTCGCCTACAGCACAGTGACTCCGGTAGCCTGAAATACAGCTTTATAAGTTGCTCTATATACACAGAAGTCTCGTCCTCATTCGAAGCTAAGTCTACTCGTCGTCTGAAAGCACAGAGGTTCCGTCGTCTCCAAAAGTACGGTCTACTCGTCGCCCCAGAAGCACAGCATCATTAGTTCTCACCAGAGGAACAGGAAGCATAGGTACACCCCAATTGGTTTGTTTAAATCGCCTCTTGTAGAGAAGATTGGGATTAAATCATGATTGATATCATATCAGATTGATTTAAATCTTAGACGAGGATCAGTTAGACTCCAAATCTAAGATAAAATTCTAAGATTTACTCGGTTGTATTCGAACAAGAAAATTGATGCGTGCCATGTGTCAGCTCCTTCGGTTATGTTTATAACCGCCAGAGATCTCGTTTGAGGGAAATCTCGATGTCCGCCACGTATCAGCGCCGCAGAAGCCCGTACTGTGCGATGACCGCAGATTCTTTCATATCTCAGGAACCCTAATGTACATCGCATATGTTCTCGATTCTCTATAAATATAAGGAGTTCTTTTTCCACCAAAAGAAAATGAGAAGTTAAGAGAAAAAAGAGAGAGGCAACATTGACAACCGACAATCTTCAAAGGAGCAGCGATCTCTATTCACGAAGAGTCGACCACCCTCATCCACCGATCAACCAAAGAACCAACCAACCAACCATCTTCAAGAGATCTTCTCATCCAAACAGCCTCTTGATCAGTGACCCCAGTGTCCCATCAAAGGTGTCAGAGAGCCATAGCAAGGTTGATTCATCGTCATATCCTCAATGGAGTAAAGGAGCCACTACAATGCTCGATCACCACCGTCACACTTTTCCAGAAACCTCTTCTTCGGGTAATTAGAATATCTTATTTAGGACTTCCTTTTTTCTACACAGATACCTTATAAGTTTTATAAAACAAAAAGTTCGTTCAACCTTTTGTTACATCGAATAAAAAGGCGACTCTACTGGGGACTACCTTCTCCTCCAATAAGAAGGCGGTGACACAATCTGACAACAACTTGCTGGGAGCTTCTCAAGACATGCTGGTTGTATGCTTCGACCAGCACGCTTTTGAAGATCTCCTCTCTGATGAAAAGTCAAGGACTTCAAATCGGTTAGTACAACTACAGAAGCCTCGACGTGTCTGGAGGCGTAAGGCGGTTGCATCTAGCAGCACGATGGTGGAAACCGTATCTCAGGATCCCCTCAACGTCAAGGCTATAGAGAAGATACCAACTGCTACATCCTTATCCCCTCGCCCGATTTCTGTCCCGAGAAAGCACGGCGAGGAAGATGGTGGTTCCATAGTTGATTTGACGAAGGAATGATGCCTAAGGAAGCACACACCGGTCCAACCCCTCACGATGGGAGTATTGTCGGTAAGGAGATCTGTCTTCGACATAATCGCTTTCTTTTCTGGTAAACCATTAACGGACTCTGAATACTACTCGCTCGTTGGGGGTAGTAGGAAGAGATCCCAGGAAGCTCGCGCTTCATACAATAAGCGTGCGAAACCAGCGGCAGACCAGAGGCCCGTGTTGCCTGTAACACGCACAGCCGATGGAAAGCTATACAAGACTAGCTCTCACGCTCCGATGTCTCCACCAGTCGAATCTTCCTTCCACTGTGGTACTCCTATACTTAAGTTGAGCCATGAGGTACGTCCCATGGAGAGGAAGCCACACGAGCAGCGTTCCCGCAGGAGCGATATGAGGCTTCCTCGCTAGACCTGCTCTGACCATGCTTACATGCAGCTGCCCTACATGTACAATGGGAGTGCTACGACAGAAGATCCAACCCTCTCCCAAGCGAAAAAAGAATCTGTGGCACAAGATGTGCCTAAATCAAGGCACTCTTGCACCCAGATTACCATCAATTACCGTTGTCAGCAGACGGCTGCGCCATCGCCGAGTAGGCATTCTGTCTTCCAGAGACTCTACTCCATGCCGACTCCACGCCAGAGGCCTAACAAGGGGTCGATGAGCCATAGAGAAGACGAGCCCGTATCGCCACATGCTACGCGGTGCAGGGTTCCAGTGCTTTCAAGAAGCCCTCCCAGAATCGTTTCTTATCGGTTGCTAAACTGAAAAACAGGTCAGAGAATAGTAAAGCTAAGGTACCTGATGCAGGTGTGTTCCAAGGCACTCGTTCCAAATCTGCATTTGGTTCCTTGTCAAAAATTGGGGGTAGCCAGCCTCCTAGCATGTAAGACAACCCTGTGTTCCAATCTAACGAGGCACAATACGAAACGGATGTCTCTATTGGTACAGCCAGTCACCAGACCGAGAGTAGCACCCATACTGAGTCCGAAGAAGATCACAATCTTATGGTATATCCTCAGGGTAGCGAGACTCAGGCGTTTGAGCCAGAAAGTTAAGGATCTACGGCTCCCTCGAGTCATCCTCACACGCGGTCTGTGTTCATGTCCGATGACAATGAGGAAGACAACAACGAAGCTCTCAGACATATCGAAGTCCTTGAGACGAAGTTAGATACGCTAACTGACACCATGAAGACCCTGTCCTCCGTCATAATCGACCTCAAGAGTAGCATAGCCTCCGCTGCCTCTACACCTGCGTATGATCTGCCAACCAATGACGAATCCAGCAGGTTGCCTACTGCCAATCAGGCAGGACCATCTTCGTCTACTCCATCGGCTACAGGCTCCGCAATGCTGGCCGAGATACAGCAGGCCATCAAAGAGCTGTATGCTCGTCATGATGCCAAAGAGAAGTAAGCAACGCTCCGAAAGGTGGGGATCCAGCAGCCATACCCTGTCGAGTGGGACAACGTCGTCTATCCTTCCAAATACAATCCATAGACGCTTACACCTTATGAAGGGAAGGGGTTTCCCCGACAATACTTGAGGTACTTTGCCTCAGTAACGGGGCACATGCCAAAGGATGATGCCCTGCTGTCCAACATATTCATAGGAGCCCTACAGGGGGTAGCCTATGAGTGGTTCTGCAGTCTTTTGGACGACTGCATCTCGTCATTTGAAGACCTGAAGACTCGGTTCGTGGACCAATTCTACGAAGGAGGCATGGATATGACCATGTCGACCCTCATAGAAATTGTCCAGAGGGAGAAAGAGCCTGTTCGCACATACCTCGAGCGCTTCCACCAGGCAGCCCTCAGATTACCACTCGGCATGCCCGAGCCCATGCTTATGGACTCGTACCGCAAGAACATGTTGCCCACTATGAAATTTTGGCACAGTGCTCCCTGTACGGAGTGGACGCCGTTCGTTACAGAGGCGGATGCCGTATAAAAGAAAGCCTAGGACATGCAGCTCCTGGGGCTACACTTTTCTGTGCCCGAAGACAAGGGAAGACGCTTGTCCAGCAACAACACTGAAGATAGAAAAGACAAGCAAGTCATGACCGTCAACAACTCCAAAGGTTCAGCAGCTGCGAACCCCAAATCTGCGGAAGCGCAGAGGCTGAGGCAGACTTACTCCTTCAATGATGAGGATACGCTAGAGCTCTTCGAGATGCTTATGAAGAGTGGCAAATTATCCATCTTGACACCCTGGCATCCTGATGAAGTAGGAAAGGTGGACCATCCTAAGTACTGCCATTATCACCAGTACGTCCATCTCTCAACACATGACTGCCATGTATTGAAGGGGCAAATTCAGTGCCTCATTAACGCCAACGTCATATCGTTAGATTACGAGGAGAAGGCTGTGACGGCCAACATAGTTACTCTACAGTTTAAAAGTAGTCCAGATGCAGAGGTGCAGCGTGACATCATTTTTGTCTCCGATGTGGCAGTAGAAGTGATCAATCTTCTAACAGCATCGAATTACGAGCAAGAGGACACCATGTACTCTGATGACAGAGCCGTTTGGGTTTTCGAGGAAACGCTATCCGCCAATATGGTCTCTCTAAACCCCCAATTGAGGATGAAGACCAAGCGTTCGAGTACTTCGAAGATGAACCCTGGGCGCAGCACTTAGGATCCTAATGTGAGTGGCGTTTCGAGCAGCACGAACCTCCTACAGAAGATGAAGTCATCCAAGTCAAATTAGGAGATGAGGCCTCACTAAGCCTATCTTCATCAGCAAAAGTCTAACAGAAGATGACAGGCAGTCCCTGATACAGCTCATCCGCGAGTATATCGACGTCTTCGTCTGGAGCTACGAAGATATGTCAGGGCTAAAATCGTAAGTGGCCATGTACCGCCTTAATATCCTGTCCCATGTTAAACCGGTCAAGCAGAAACAACGTCGATTCTGTCCGAAAGATGAGTTCCCTCTCCCGATCACCGACGTGATGATTGACAACACCTGTGGATCTGAGCGTATGTCCTTTATAGATGGATTCTCCGGCTACTACCAGATCAAGATGCTCCTCGAAGACGAAAAGCATACGACATTCCGGACTCCGAAGGGGGTGTATTACTATACAGTAATGCCTTTCCGATTAAAGAATGCGGGAGCTAACTATCAAAGGGCGAGTACCATATTCTACAAGTATCTTCGAAAAATGGTAGAGTGTTATGTAGACGACATCGCCGTCAAAAGCAAGTACAAATCCAACTACTTGGATGATCTACAAATGGTGTTCGTTCTAATACGGACACATCAACTAAAAATGAATCCAACCAAGTCCTACCTGGGAGTTCCCAGCGGCAAGTTCTTAGGCTTCATCATCACAGCAAAAGGAATTCATATCGACCCGGTGAAGACCAAAGCAATTCTTGACATGGTACCTCCAAAGAACCTCCGAGAGCTTCAAGGTTTACAGGGGTGACTGGCGTATATAAGGAGGTTCATAGAAAATCTCTCCGGTAAATGTCAACCCTTCACCAGACTAATAAAGAAAGGGGTTACTTTTTAATGGACCGAAAAGTGCCAGCATGCGTTCGACGACATTAAGAAGTACCTCACCAGCCCTCCTGTGCTGGTAGCCCCAGTCCTGGGGAAGCCTTTCCTACTGTACGTTCGAGCCATAGATTATTTTCTTGGTGCCTTATTAGCCCAAAAGAATAAAGAAGGCCACGAACAAGCAATATATTATCTCAACAGGACCATGGTTGTAGCCAAGCACCGGTATAATCCTGTTGAGAAGGAATGTCTTGCCCTTCTCTTCGCCATCCAGAAGACACGTCATTATGTGACTGGATAGAGGATCCATGTGGTATCCCGGATCAACCCTCTTAGAGTCCTTATGACCAAGCCAGGGGAACTGAATTCACCACTAGCCACATGGCCAATCCTCTTGACTCCTTACGACATGGTGTTCGTCCCACAGAAGGCAGTCAAGGGCCAAGCATTAGCAGATTTCCTGACGGCTTATCCAGTGCCAAAAAATTCAAAACTCTACGAAGAAATCCCCGATGAAGTACTGGAGTCCAACACAGTTTTGGACAACTCAGTATGGTGCGTATTCTTTGACGGAGCCTCAAGAGCGAAGTCAAAGGGTGAAATCATAGCAGGGGTCGGGATCGTCCTTGTTACTTCGAACGGCCTATTATCAATCGTGCGTATTCTCTCACAGAGTCATGCACCAACAATGCTACAAAGTATGACGCCCTTATCATCGGACTCCAACATTCCAAACAGTTGGGGGTTGACTACTTCGAGGCCTGTGGAGACTCAAAATTGATCATCAATCATGTTCGAGGTTAGTACAAGGTTCGACATGAGGACTTAATCCTTTACCACCAGGCGATAATCAACATTATTTCCACCTTCACAGGATTTTTTTATAGAACATATGACACGGTTGCAGAACTTGGAGGCCGATGCACTAGTCGATCTCACCGCCTTTTTGGCCGTCCCCGTTGGATCTCATCATACTATTTCAGTAACGGGCTGGGAGTTAGTCTGTCCAAAGAATGCCCTGCACGTATGTCAGAACTACTCGTTACAAGTAGGAACGGATGAAGGCACTAGGTGTTGGCAGTTCCCATTTATAAACTTTGCAGTTTACGGGATTCTGCCTGAAGACCCAAGAGAAGCAGCTTCTGTCAGTAGCCGCTCACTCCGTTTCTTCTATGATTCGGCCACCAAAATGCTATATCATCGGTCATACGACGGACTTCACTTACGCTATTTGTTTCGTACAGAGGCACAAGAAGCATTCAGAGAAGCACATGATAGAACCTGCGGAGCCCACCAACTGGGACCCAAGCTATAAGACCGCCTACACCTTATGGGCTATTACTGGCCCACTATGATGGCATATGCTGTTGAATATGCAAAGAAATGTCGAGCTTGCCAATTTTATGCAGATTTTATCTATCAACCTTCGAAATATTTATACCCACTGTGGCTTTATGGCCATTCGAAGCCTAGGGAATGGATATCGTGGGGCCAGTCATCCCACCATCCTCTAAAGGACACCAGTTCAGCCTCGCCATTACGGATTATTTCTCCAAATGGTCATAAGAAGTACCATTGGTAGAGGTGAAGACTTCCAACGTGATCAGTTTCGTCAAATATCATATCATTTACCGCTTCAGAGTTCCCAGAAGGATCATTCATGATAATGGTCCTCAGTTCGTATGCCACGTATTCTACCGGTACTGTGACAAAAGCCAAATTCAGAACATGGCATCAACATCTTACAACCCAAAAGCTAATGGATTGGCTGAGGCATTCAATAAAACCATTGTTAAACTCCTCAAAAAGGTCATCTCCTCTAAAAATTAGACTGGAATAAGAAGTTAGGCGAATGTCTATGGTCCTACCGTACGACTGTTCGTACACCTACAGGAAGTACACTATTCTCCTTGGACTTTGGAAGCGAGGCTATCCTCCCCTTGGAGATTCAAATCTTATCCTTACGGGTAGCCATTACTAATCAGTTAACCGTCGAAGACAATCAGCGCAGGCGGTTACAAGAGTTAGAAGCGCTGGATGAAAAAAGCTTGCTCGCACAGCAAAGGATTAAGCTTTACCAAGCTCGCATCTCTGGGGCCTTCAACAAAAAGGTCTGCGAAAGATCTTACCAGGTGGGCGACCTCGTCTTAGCAGTACGGAGACCGATGGTGATGACCAATAAGACGGCTGGGAAGTTCGAGCCCAAGTGGGAAGGACCGTTCGTCATAGAAACGGTGTAGTCCAATGGTGCTTATCGGCTAGCCAAGCCT
Source organism: Iris pallida (assembly GCA_029216955.1). Lineage (NCBI taxonomy): Eukaryota > Viridiplantae > Streptophyta > Magnoliopsida > Asparagales > Iridaceae > Iris > Iris pallida. The sequence goes on along the minus strand of JANAVB010000999.1, from coordinate 16,777,788 downwards.
AATGGAGACTTCTAATGATGTCCATCAACGACAAGTTCCTAAAGAAGTATTACGTCTGAAGACAGAACCAACATAAGCACACACATCCCCTGAAAAGGGTGCCCATAAGTTCTGGTAAGGGGATCTCTCGCTCTCCCTCCTATATATTCTCTCAAGTAGATGAAGCACTTCATGTCCACATTACCTCTGGATTGCTCCTCTACACATGAAAGATGCGACTACTATGTCCACATTACCTCTGAGTTGTCGTTCTTTTCGCATCAGTTCTATGATCATCCCGGCAGTCTAGAAACCAGTTCACGTTCATATTAACTCTGGATTGTTGTTCTATACATCGGTAAAGATCAAGCCTACCATGTCTATATTACCTCTGGTCAGGCAAATCCATTATGAAGACTCCCTCTTTATTCTGGAAACAAAAGCAAAGGGAACAAGAAAGCTTTGACGCATAAAAACATGTAGCTACAAAGACCTATTACAGACTCTTCATAGTTACATACACAGAAGCAAAAAAGCTAAAATTATGGTACAAGCTCTGAATAGCATGGACGAGGCGGTGACAGAGCCAATCACTTCCTGGTAAAGGAAGCCACCTCCCGAAGCTGCTACTGGCCCGAGCCGGGGATGAAGACCAGTATAGGACTCCCTATCTCCCCAGCTGGCTGGAGAGAGCAACCACAGCAGCAGGCCTTTCTATTCCTCAGTCAGAATGGCTAGCAATCCAAACCCAGGAAGCAGAGGTCCAAGACACCGTTGACGTCAACGACATCCAAAATGGGCGACGTCTCCTTCGGATAAAAAGATTTGCCACCGACGGTCGCATCAAGCAAACTCTAGGATCATCAGAAGCCGAACATCAGCCAAGCAAGGCCATTATTGAAGCAGCTGAGTCTTCTCTTGAAGTACGATAGTCCTTTATGTAGGCTGTTCGCATGGTCCAAGCACGAGCCAGACATCAGTCAAAAGGAAGCTTACAAGTTAAACTAAAGCTCCACTCCATGGCAGATGACAGTACTGCGAGTGACCAATGGAACGTGACTTTGATCCACCTTTGCTAAAGAGATTTATGATTCCTTCAAAGACGCAAGAGGCTCCAATATCAAGAAGCTATCAGGATCCCATGCTCTGAAATGATGACTCTGGACAATTAATGCTAAGAGCTAGGGGCGTGACACCAGCCATCACCCACTCGTACAGTCCTGACACGTGTTTATGCTTTTGTTCAAAGTATCCCGAGCTTGACTTAAGTTCGGAACACTTTGAAGGGGGTCTTGTAGAAGCATGAAAAATCTTAGCTGAAGACATCCCTTCGCCAAAGCATAGAAGATGCAAAAGACTGAGGCGCAGTGCTAATAAGACAAAATCGAAGATATGGAGAGAAGTCTCGTTATTGTTATGTCTACCAAAGTCTAGTACAGACACATCAGGACTATACATAAGGGACTAATTCTGTTCTTCTGTAAAGGATCTAGTACAGATTCGACAGAGCCTAAAAGGATCTACAAGGGATGCAGTCTTCGTCGAAGCGAAGCCTTCCTTCTTCTCGATACACACACTAGAAGATTGACCTCCACTAAAGCATGTTCTAATTTTCTTGTGGGTGCAGCCTCTCAGAAGCATATCAGTAACTCATCACTTTGAAGAAGCCAGAGCCTTCAAGCCAGAGGCACTGTCACCAACCTATGCCAACCTCCGAAATAAGATGGGGGTAGGCCCCCTCCTCTCTTTTTTACTTCAGAAGCCAGTGCCTTCACTCTAGAGGTAAAGCTACTTGCCTGCACCAATCTTAGATGCGCATGGGTGTCATACCCTTCCCTTCGCAACCAATGCCTTCACTGTTCAGAGGCGCAACTACTTAACTTTGTCCATATGAGGTGCAAGAGGTGATATGTTCACATCACCTCCATTCCCACGGTGCAGTCGTCTGCTCCGGATCAGAAGCTTAATTCGCTTCTCTATAAAAGACTTGGGAACTTCTATCGCAACCAATGTAAGTCAATATGTCGCTCCAAAAGCATAGTAATCTTGCCAACCTGAAGCACAAGCCTACTTGTCGCCTACAGCACAGTGACTCTGGTAGCCTGAAACACAACTTCATAAGTTGCTTTATATGTAGAGAAGTCTCGTCGTCATTCGAAGCCAAGTCCACTTGTCGCCTGAAAGCACAGAGGTTCCGTCGTCTCCAAAAGCACGGTCTACTCGTCGCCCCATAAGCACAGCAGCACTTAGTCCTTACCAGAAGTGCAGAAAGCATGGGTCTACCCCAATTGGTTTGTTTAAACCACCTCTTGCAAAGAAGATTGGGACTAAATCATGATTGGTATCATATCAGATTGATTTAAATCTTAGACGAGGATTAGTTAGAATCCAAATCTATGATGGAATCCCAAGATATACTCGGTTGTATTCGAGCAAGCAAATTGGCACGCACCATGTGTCATCTCCTTCGGTTATGTTTATAACCACCAAATATCTTATTTGAAGGGAATCTCGATGTCCGCTACGTGTCAGTGCCGCAGAAGCCCGTACCGTGCAATGACGACAAATTCTTTTATATCTCAAAAACCCTAAAATATATCGCATATGTGCTCGGTTCTCTGTAAATAGAAGGAGTTCTTCTTCCACCAAGGAGAGAAGAGAAAAAGAGGGAGGGGACATTGACAATCAACAATCTTCAAAGGAGCAACGATCTCTATCCACGAAGAGTCGACCACCCTCATCTACCTATCAACCAAAGAACCAACCATCCATCTTCAAGGGATCTTCTCATCCAGACAGCCTCTTGATCAGTGACCCAGAGTCCCATCAAAGGCACCAGAGAGCCATAGCAAGGTTGATTTATCGTCAGATCGTCAACGAAGTAAAGGAGCCACTGCAACGCTCGATCTCTACCATCACACTTTCCTAGAAACCTCTTCTTCCTGTACTTTGGATATCCTGTTTAGGACTTCCTTCTTTGTACATAGATACCTTATACGTTCAATAAAGCAAAAAGTTTGTCCAACCTTTTTTTACGTCGAACAATGACATATATATGCTTGATAGTGGCCCGTCGAGCTTCGCTCCTGACAAGTAATCTTGATAAGTAACAAGTAACCTGACATGATATGTATAATCTTGAAAGTATTATTGCAACAGCTATACTGACTTGCTAAGTAACTCTTATCTTGACATTGTGGTTGATTCTCTTGATTGTGCCTATACATGCTACCTGTCTCGTCTTGCATCATGTCTAGGACATGGATTTCTGGTTACCATGGTCAGGAATTCATAATAAATCTGACTAGGTTAATGACTAGATTGATCAAGTAGTTCATATAAAGAGATTTTCCCTATTACAAGCGATCCCGTTATCCCGGTCACACCTGTGGACTTATAGCCTGCCGACGAATAGGGCACATTTCTAGCTCACTGTCATATGGGACACTTCTTAAAATGATAAGTACTAAGTACACCAGTAATCTTGATAATTCTTGTAACTCTAATAAATCACCTCGCGTGGATAACATGGATAGCTGCAGGACTTGTGACTGTAGGAATATTTCATTGTATCTTGCTAGTAACTAGGCTTATGATAACCCTAGTTTGTTAAAGTATCAAGCTGTACTCTTGCTTGGCCATGATCGATGGATAGAGTCCAGTCTAGCCTTGTCCAGACAGTACCAGTATATAGTTACTTCAGTGCATTATTTTTTATACTTTACTCTTGTCGATAAATGGTTAAGGACTAAGTTCTATTCAGGTAAATGGTTACAACCCTAGTCCATATTTGGTTTATGGGTTATAACTTGGTTTCCGGAATGGTTTCTTAGTTATCTTATCATTTCTCATCCTATCTTTCTAACCCTGTTCATCTTGTTACTTAATCATGTTTATTTATTTATATCTTCTGTTTATTAACCTGCTGGTTTTAGTTTCTAAGTGAAGCCTCCCTTGTGGCACTTGCTATTCTGGGTTCGGACCCAGCTGGTTTTGTATGGCCAGATTTTGGAGTAGTACCCGAGGATCTACCTGTCTTCCAGCCAGATGGTGAACGCTAGGCATAATCCTAACAATGAGTGGGTTTCTTCTTTTGCTCTCCCGCTCTATTGTAAAGTATTCTTTTGAGGCGTTTAGCCGCAGAGCAAGTGTTAATTTGTGTTGAAACATACTTTCTATCTTCTTAAGGGTGATAACATAATTGGCAAATCCTAGGGTTAATCATGTATGACTTAAACTCTAGCTAGTCTTCATATTTTGTATGACTAGCTTTATGATCATCTGAATATGTAATATTTGAGATGCCTTACTTTGTATATCTAATGATCTGACATCTTATACAATTATTTGGTTGCTTAAAATTGAGACACTAGGCTTGTTCTTGACCATAAGAGACTGCTGGCTTGTAGATAAACCCTCATGTATCTAGACAGGCATGACCGTATTGCGAGGTAGGTTGCACTTTAATATACGTAGCTGGCTGTGTCTGTCTCTTGATCTCCAGTATTCTGATTCTGGGGTGTGACAACATGCATTAAACTCATGTTTCTTTGACTCAATCTTCCACCTTTCCTGATATGGAAATCCACTAACCCACATTGCCATATTAGTTGATTGGTTGACTAAATCTCCACCAAATTAATTCAAATCTCCACTATATTAATCCTAACGTATATGAAACCAAAACCTTGAACATTAAACTCCTAAAAATAGCCACCCGTACTCCCCACCTTAAAAATCCTGAAACTACATTCAGCCTTAGCCGTCAGAGGCATCTTATAGCGTAATGACAGTTTTGACCCTTCCTGACCTCACGTGATGCTTCATGAATATTTGTGTGGACACATACAAAAAAGAAGAAGAAAATACTGTCTTTTCTTTATTGGCACAAGGTACCATAAATCGAGTACGCCTGAGAGATCCTATGCTGAGGATCCCCGAGTTCAAAAAAGAATTCTGGAAAATGGGACGATGGAGATCGAGCAACAATTGCTCCTTTACTCCGTTGACACTCCGCTTATAAAAGTGGGAGAAAACCTAAGAAAATTGCTAACTCTCAGCTCACTGGTAAGAAGTGTAGCAATTTGGCTCTTGAAAATGCTCTCTGTTATGTGTTTTGAAGAGGGATGAGGCGCCCCTTTTATAGTCATTCTTGAGCTGGAATGATGTTATGCGCCCACATGAGAAAACACGCTAGTTTTTATGTGGGCGCATAGTCCTGCTTTAGGCACATAGTGTGTAGGAGCATACAGGCTGCGAGATCGTGGATTGGTCGTGGTGTTGACGTGGCCGCATGCTTCGATGTACGATTGCTCATAGAGACTGACGTGGCCGTATGCTTCGGTGTACGTTTTGATCATGGCTTTGACTGAGTCAGGCTTTGGCGTATAGCCATGTCTTAGGCTATGCGCCCTCTTTTCCAGAAAGCTTGTCTTAGGCACATGGAGTTTTACTGGCTGGACACATGGAGCTTCACTGGCTGGGTGCATAGAGCTTCACTGGCTGGGCGCATAGAGCTTCACAGGCTTTGGACACGTGGGGCTTCATTTACTGAAATTTTTTCATGCTTCTACAAGACCCTCTTCAAAGTTTTCGATATTTGAACGAGTTCGAAATACTTTGAAAGAAGCATGGATCATCTTCTCGTGATGCAATGGACGCATAGCACGGGCCTCTCTTTGGGCGCATAGTATTTGGCCAGCCTGTCAAAGAGATATGACTGTTGAGATCTTCTTCGAAATCTGAACTGACAGATTCAATGGGGTGGAATTTGAAGCGATCCATCCTTCATACGTTGTCCATGTCAGCAAGTGGCAGTCGCATAGTCTGTAAGGGACTGGTTCTTCACATGGGCGCATAGGCCATTATGGGCGCATACTGCACAGTAGGCACATGGGCGCATAAAGCTAAGTGGACGCATAATATGTGGCCTGTGCCTATAAATAGGCCCTGAAGGAGAGAGAGATAGAGCTCATTATTCCCTTCTTTTGGAATTTTTTTAGAAACTCTTCAACTTCTTTCTTTGAGAACTGTCACGACCCGCACCCGCTTTTTCCGATACGAGACGAGTCCAAGCCAGCCTACGCCGCAGAGTCGACGGTAGAACGCTATCACGGCCAAGATACTCAAAATAAACTTTATTGCTCGTTCACATTTCTAAATTCAGTACAATATTTACAACATTCATATTTAAAGAAAATACAAAATTCTCACAATTAATGCAAATGATACAACTGCTATCTATTTCTAGGTTTCTGTCTGCATGTACACCCGTATCTTCCAAAGCTAAATGAAGCCACAGCTAACCTAAAAAATGTTGGTTTTCAGTCAGGAATGGAACAAGTACACAAACCGACGACAATGCAAAAACACAATAGAATTAACAAGACATGAAAATAACATATGAGAGGTAAAAACTAGAAAGTAACTGATAACATGACAAGCTGTGAAGAAGACAAGGAAAACAAATAAAAGATAACTATCTATGTGATTTGAAATATTCTTTTCGACATGTGAACGGCTAGGGGTAAATACGGCACCATGCACGTGTCGTATACAGCTGCTATCAGTCAAGATTAGACATATTGAGATAGTTCTGGGTAGTCCACATGTCTACTAAGATATTTTCTCTCCCGACTACTCCGTGTGATGAGCATGTCAACAAGCAACAAGACATATTTATGAACATGAAATGTATAGACTACTATGAATCGAAAAGCAATCAGAAAGTACACTTGCCTGAGGTCCTTTGCTGGTGAAACCGATAGTCCCGTTGCGACCAGGATAGTCTAGTTGGCTAGGGTCGACGTGAAGGAGTTCAGGTTTGTAAGAAAATAGAAAATGATTGATTAGTCATGATGGACAAATCTAATCTAAGATAATTTGATTCAAAGTAAAGGTCATTCTATTTGAGAGGAACATATATACATACTTAGAAGAATATTTATAAACTTATTTAGAAATTACTTAAAACATAATAAATATTTGAAATTCATTTTAAGAAAATACTATAGCTTATATCAAATCAATAAAACTTTTTATATACAACCTTTTAATAAAACCCCAAACAGTTAGCCCAAAATAATTATTATCATAAGCTCAATATAAAATATAAGTCCCTGAATTAAACTTTTAATTATATATAACACTTAGCATTTAAGCCCAAATCTATTTTAATATCAGGCCCATTAATCCAGATGAATTTATTATACCCCATTTAATCAAACCCAGAATAAAATATGAAATTAATTCCTTTACAAAATATTGATAACTATTAGAAATTTTCTATTAGAATACCTTTAGTAGCATATTAGAAAGATACTTATATAATATATTTATAAAAATGCTTATATACGTATTAAAAACCTATTAGCCTTATAAAGTATAATTAACATCTTAAGAGTATCCTTTATTAGAAAACATAATATTTATTTAGATATATAGGCCAAAATAGTTTCAATACAGTACATTATCCACAATGCCCAAAGCCAAAAATATATCCAGACTAATACTTTTAATAAAAGTCAAAACTATTACTCATTTTGTCCAGTCCAAAATATATTTTTAGGATTGAAACCAAAAAGTATATTGACAGTCTTACCCAAAATGATAAATCAAAAATTAACATTTATGGCCCACGGCTCAACTTAAAATCCAAAAGACTAATTAATTAGTCTAAGATCTAAAACCCAAAACACATTGTTCTAATATTATTTCCCTCTTCTTTTCTTTATTTCCTCGGCTCCATTGGGCCCAAACCAATCTTACTTAACAGCACCTACTGCTGTTACTTGTAAAGAGAGGGAAGACCACTATTGAGAGGGAGAGAAAGAAGGAGATGGAGAACTCACCGGAGGAGAAAGTGCTAGGTCGGGGCCGCGCTCGCTGGCGGGGTCGCAGAGCCGGGCGTGAACGCGTCGTCGTACGGGGAGTGGCTGCACTTAGGGCGTTGACTCCGGGTCTTTGGCGTTGGACGTGGCATATAGCTCGGTGGAGCCTCGCCATGAGTACGATATTGCTCGGGGCGGCGCTTGATGTCAGCGGGGTTCGAGCACAGCACATAGCTCCAGTTGCCGTCGGCAGGGCTGGGAACTCCTGGCGGAGGAACAGCACTGCACGGATGGATCTGATAGGCGCTGCGACTCATCCGCTCCGGAGGCTCGGTCTGGGTCGACGGGTGGGCGACAGCCGACGAGATGATACCGAGGTCATCGACATGGCTTGGTATAGCCGGCGGTGGTGCGCAGAATGCGAAAGCACTGGCGACCGTGGCTCATCGGCCACTAGCGAGGCAATTTCTGGCAGCGAGGGGGTGTGAGGTTGCGGGAGGGAAGGTCGGAGCGCGACGACGCTCGACTTCGGACTGGGGGCACCGTGGAGTGTTAGATCTGTTGATTATTGATATTTATTTCATATTATAATTTTTGGTGATTTTTAATCATTTAAAATTATTTTAAAACATGACTTATGATTTTGGTGTTTGATAGTGTAACCTTGGAGACTGGTTGACCTAGAGCCTAGCCTTGTGATTAGGGTATTTTGTTTATCATTTCTAGTTTGAGAGTATTTTTGTCATTTTTTGGGTTATTTGAATTTATTAGAATTTATTTGAATTTATGAGAATTTTTAGGAATTATTTTGGAATTGTTTGAATGAAGGTTGACTAGGTTGACTTTGACTAGCTTTGACTTGGTAACCTAACCCTAGTTGAGTTTGGACTTGGTTAGATTATAAGACCCTAGGTTAAGTTAAGTTAACCATATTCTAGTTAATAGAATCAATTTGGAAATAGGATTTAGAATAGAGCATTGAGTAATGACTTGTGACTTCACAAGTCATGATTGATGACTATGCCCAACCCATTAGCCATGTGAACCTAACCTAGCCCTAAATCCACATGTGGCCGGCCACTTAACCTAGTCCTAGGGATTCCCCCTATAAATATTCTCCTAGAAATTATGGCTAGCCTATTTAGGAAGAACAAGTTTTGGAAAGAGGTGAGTTCCATCTTCACAAATCCATAGAAATTCCATTTTAGCTCCTTTTTCCCTCAAACAAATTTAAATAGGTTCTAAATATAGCTTTCTTGCTGTTGGTACATGATTTTCTCAGATTCATATCAATTTGGAGAAGTTTGCTAGCAAGAGGAACCCCCCATTTGAGGCTTTTCTTTTTTTTGGTCACAAATCGGTAAATCTATGTAAACTCTATTAGTTTCTGGATTTCTTTGCATGTAGACCTAGCCCTAAGTGTCCTCTAGCCATAGGAATTGATTTCGTGTCCAGGTGGAACCGTTTCGTGTCCGTATCGGACACGTATCCGACCTACGTCTAAGTGTTTGATGAAATGCCCCAATGGGCATTTCGATTTAATTTCTAGAAAGTAAATGAATAGGAAATTATTATTTGATGTTGCTTACGTATTTCTTTTGGACTGGGAGTGTTTTTGTGTCGCATCTTGTCGGGTTGGACACGTGCACACGCTGTTGCACTCGCGTGCGATGGCAGTATTGATCCCCTGCTACTCGGGGCCTTTTTTGCGCTGGACACGGCGACTCAGGTCATGCCACTTGGCGTGGGCCAAGGGGCAATGACTGACACGAGGCCCTCCAAGTTGGAGATACTCTCGTGTCATGTCGGACACGTTCTCCAGCCCGCACTGGGTTTGGACTGACAGTTCAGTCGGTTTTACCGGGCTCTGATACGCAGTTATAACTCGGACAAGGGGACACTTTAACTCAGTGCAGACACCTAGACACGAAGACCTATCCTAGGCAAACCTAGGTTGGTGAGCACAAGTCCTGGTTTGGGCTGTGTCGTGTGCACGACACGCGTGCACGTGTGCACGACGCAGTACCTGTAGGAATGTTCTGTGTGTGTGTCTGTGTTGGTCTTTTCATGTTGGACACGTTGTGTCACATTGTGGGGGGACACGAACTGTATGCTAGACACGTGTACACCATATATTTTAATTACCAACCTTTTTATTTGCATTTTAGTGTGTTTTCGATATGTATTTGGCATTACCTAAATTTCTGAAAACTGTGAACCATTTCCTGTATTTTTCCAGATTTTGAAATATGACTTTGGCAATTAAATTAACCTAGTTAATATTGTAATTAGCATGATTTTAACTCTAATGTTGTTCTCCTATAGTTGATCTACTTGTGTGTCTAATTTGAGTGCTTTTCATAGAATTTTGAGTTGGGAATGGGTTTGGGAATGTTGGGACTGAAACTGGGTTCAGTTCATTTAACTGATTTTGAGTATATTATGATATCTGAGATTGTTGGACTGAAATCAGAGTTTGAAATGAAATGATCTCCTTTCCTCTTCCCTGTGCAGTAGCAGTCTGATTTCTGTCCCTCTCTCACATCACTCTCTTCTTATCCCTCACTCCCTAGCACACAGTTTCACAAACACTCTTACACTACTCACACACACAAATGTTTATACACACACACACAGCTCCACACACACACCCTCACACTCTTCACATTTCCCTCTCACACAACTTTCACTCTCATGTTACACTAGCCTAACACACACACACATATTCATGCCTCACTAACACACACACAAGTTCATACCTATGTATCACTCACTCTCTTGACACCTCACTTTACTAATGACACACACACACATTCATTTCCTATTCTCTATGTATGAGTACACATATACATGTATATATATATTAAGATATACATATGTGTATCCTATAATAATGTGTGTGCCTAAATATATATATATATGTATATATATATATATATTAGATATAAATATGTTGTGTGATATATACATATAGTTAGCCTATATGTTATGTATTCCTATATTAGCTTATATAAATAGGTCATTATGTGTATTGTTTATGGCTTGGCTTATAGGCATGATATAGCCTATGGCTTATATGTGTGTCTGCTTGACCTAGTGAGCCTAGATTAGACTTGTGTAGACTAGTTAGACCTAGAATGACTAGTTTGACCTAATTTAGACTTGTTGACCTAGTTTGACCATAGTTGACTTAGGTTGATATCTTGGTTGACCAGGGTTGACAAAGAGTTGACTTTGGCCTAGATTAAACTAGATTCATCTAGAATGCATTAAATTGTATATTGTTATCATTTTAGACTTGTTGTGACTTGTGCTGCTCTGATTAGGAGCCAGACACCTCTCCTCTGACAGTACATTTCATCCGGACACTCAGATACAGGCGAGTACATTCTCTGATCATTTCATATCCTGCTTAGAATTATTTTCCTGTATTAAATTACTTTACTTGATACTGTCACGTTGGTCACACGGATTAGTACTATATGGATCCCTTCTTGAGATGTTATCCCTTCAGGGAGCATCGGGTACTACATGTTCTGTGCGTTTCACTTACATGGCGTATCACTATGCTTCATTGGTTCTTTGATCACTTGTGACATATACTCTTATGATCACATAGTTTTCCTTGAATCCTTATCCCATTTATTGGATTTTTCAGAATCCCCATTTATGGGACTACTATGTACCACCCTTCGGGGCCGTTACATAGAATCATAACATAACCTGGTTGGATCCTTGTGTATTGATTGGGGGTACGGGAGAGTAGAAGTAGACATGTGAATAATATCCAAGTAGTATCTCATCAGAATCATTCCTTAGTGTCTCATCAGAATCATCCTATGCCATTTACATGTCTATATTGTACTCTGACTCACTAGCCACTGTTAGTCTCTATTTATAGTAGATATTTCTATTACATCTCTCTCTCTTTTTACATACTGCATTTCCTTCAGTATCTATATCTTACTTTACTGCATGATTATATTTTTTAACCTGCTATGAACTGTTGAGATGTATTGTGCTCGCTCATGTCCTGACTGGACCTGTTGAAAATATTACAGAGGACGAGGAGGAGGCATGTGTGGATACCTTCTATAGGACAGCTCTAGCTGACGACTTTACCCTACTGCCTAGACTAGCTTAGTTAGGCTTATCTTACTTATGTTGTCTTGAGACTAGTAGTTAGACTTTACTTCTGTCTTTGAGATTTGGGTTGTATATATTCTTTCATATTCAATAGCTGTGACCTTGTACTCTGGATATCTGCTGAGATGTTATCTTAGACTGTCCGATCATTTGTATTTTCTTGAGTTCTATATCATATCGTGCTTTCTTCTTCCTTAGTTGTGATTGAGTTTACTTCTGCTATGTCATCCCCATTCGGGGAGTATAAACTGCTTAGCTTTATATTGTTAGATGTTGTGACCTAGGACAGCGTTCTACCGCCGATACTGCGGCATAGGCTGGACGTTGTTACGTTCTCGTACCCTCATAGTAGGTGCGGGTCGTGACATGTTTTTAGTGGTGGCCCATGCAGGTCGAGTTTATGTAGTGGTATTCGAATTAGAGTATCACTACTGCCTGTAGTAGGATTAGAATATTTTTTTGAAGGTACTCAATCACAGTTAGGATTCCTTGAGAGATTCCTGGGACGACCCTTGAGAATCTTATTTAAACTTCAATCATTTCCCTTGTTTTGTTGCTCTCACTCCTTGATTACTGAATTTGATTTTGATTGAATCGTTGTTGATTTTTATTTTTCTATCGAGATGAATTTTAATGCCTGAGTTACGATATTTTTCTGATAACATATGTTGACGGGAATACAGGGATGGTAAAACGTCTACTTGATTATGGAGCTTGTAGTTTATCGCAGCCATATTAGCTGGCATGGCAAAAACATAGAGACCTGACTTCGGATGTACGTATCTTGGTTATGAGATTTAGAAATTCTCACAGCTATACTAGTCGGCATAGCGAGATTTCCAGACGACATGATTGTAGAGGTGCATACCCCAGTTATGGAATCTATCGTTTATCACAGCCTTGCTTACTGGCATGGCGAGGACTCTGAGTAACATGATTTTGGACAGACATATATGATTATCAGATTATATCTTGAGAAGGTTTTTAAACATATCATCTCTATCGTACCATTCTATTGTTATAAATTGTACCCCATTATCAAATAACTTAGGAGTATAAGTAGGAGTGGCTTAGCTGTTATTATAAATCTAGTGTAACTTCTTGCTATTAATTTCTTCTTAATTCAATGAATCAATGATTTTGCTAGACCTTGACTTAGAATTGATGTTATAACTCTGGTTTCAAAATGGTTCCTTTTTTTAAATAGATAAGCAGAACAGATTTTATCATTATCTTCTTCTTGCCATTATTTCTTGTATTACCTTAGCATATATAATATAGTGGACACAGATGCTTGCCTAACACGTATGCATGCTACACTTGATCACCAACCTATCTAAATGCATATTAATATGTTGATGTTAATTTCTTAAAATCCTAATAATTTTAATATAAGACAGTATCAGTGACTAGTTCTCCGTTTCCCAGATTAATTTCATAAATAAAATTTATATTTCATGTTATTAGTTGTTGTTTACATTACTGCATATGTATGTTACATGCAGGGTTTCAAGTCTTAAGGAAAATTGTTGAGATTGGTTGAGTTTTGTGTTAAAATTGTCAAACCTGAGACTGTGTACATATTAAACCTTTAACCCTGGATTCTAAGTGTTTAGTTCAATTTGAAGTTTTAAATTGTAATGTTTTGAGCCGTATACATTGTTGTGTGTAGGTATATAAGTTAGGTTTCATACTCTTACATGTTAGGTTGCGGTTGTTGTAAACATTGAGTTGGTTTTGATGTTCGAATTTCTCCAAAATTTTGAAAACTGAATACATGTTAACATTTTTACATTGCTTTCAAATGTGTAGTTCAATTTCAGATCTAATATGTAATATTGAACTAAACTGAAAGATCGAACCCTTTATTTCAAGTTTTAACCCATGTACACTTGACACTCTACACTAATGTTCACAATTGCCATGCAAACCTAACCCTTCATCGCTATGTTATGTTCATATAGCTATATAGATATATATAGTTCTGTAAACATGTTATAATGTATGTAGATGCATAATTAAATCTCTACCTCTCTATACATATAAATATACATATATATATGGTTAGCCATGCATGTTATGAGTAAATAGCTTGTGCCTTGTAGACTGCTTAACCAATATGCCATGAATAGTGTAACTTGATAGCTATAGTTGAGACACAGATCCTCTTATACACTTTTATGTATATTTCACACAAACCATATAACCCTTACGTAATGCTAGCTTTTTCCTCTCTAACACACTCTCTATATATTATATTGTGATTGGATTCAATGCTATTGACTTTCGTTCCTTAAACTTTTGGTTCTGATTTTCTTAAATAGTACCCCTTTATAGATGATTAGTAGTTAACTTATTTTATTTTTGATAATTATCAGTTTTAGATAGGATAGTAGACTGCCGTACAGCCTTGATAATTGTTTTTTTATCCTTTCCAGTATGGCACCCATGACCCGAGCCCGTCGTCTGAGAGCAGCTGCAGCTACTGAGAGTGTGCTTCCACCTCATACTGTTCAGGAGGTAGTGATCCCTCTAACTGATCAGGGGGTGGTGGCACCTCCTGCCATTGAAGAGATGGTGGTAGCCTCGCCAGAGAGCCTTCCTTCATCTCCTGTCATTCAGGAGAGAGCTGCAGATTTGCCTGAGACCGAGAGCCTTTTCCTACCCCTTGTATTCCATACTGTACCACCCAGAGGTTTGTTACTTGACGCAGCCCAGGTGTTTGGATATTTCCAAGAAAGGTTGATGGAGTCACAGAGAGTTCATGATGAGGCCATGAGGGAGCAAATCTAGAGGTTGCTACGTCTGCGGGACTCTGTGCTTCCAGGAGGAGAGCCTAGCTCCAAGAGGGCGAGGAGCAGTACCCAGTCCTACCCAGAGTTTGAAGAGTACCCATATATCCAGCCTATATCATCATACCCAGCCCAGTCTCCTGTCCAGCAGAGGCCAGCTGAGCCAGATCCTATCTATGCCTTCTGTAAGAAGTCTGGGCACAAGTGAAACTCCTGTAGAAAGAGACTAGGATTGTGCCTATTCTGTGGGTCAGCTGCACACTGGGTGCAGCACTGTCCTGATATACCTGCCCCAACCGGGGCCCTGCTTCCAGGAGGGAGTTCTAATCCTCAGACCTAGCTGGAGGTGAGTTTCGACCAAATCTTAGTATCCCTTTTTGGAGAATATTTGATGCACCCCTTGCTTGTATATTTTGATACCTTGTGATTGCCTAGTACTGTAGCATGGTTGGTATAACTAGATGAGACCCCAGACTGATATTACATGCCATTATCCCATAGGTTACACTTTCCAACTATATAATTTAAATAGGTTTCTGAGACTATGATTGCTGGGGGCTTAACCTAGAAGGGGTACGATCATCTTAATTTCGAGGACGAATTTTTCTAAGGTGGGTAGGATTGTAATACCTAGTTTTCCAAATGAGGGTAATTTTGAAATTTTGTAATTATAATTATTAATTATTGATATTTATTTCATATTATAATTTTTGGTGATTTTTAATCATTTTAAATTATTTTAAAACATGACTTATGATTTTGGTGTTTGATAGTGTAACCTTCGAGACTGGTTGACCTAGAGCCTAGTCTTGTGATTAGGGTATTTTGTTTATTATTTCTAGTTTGAGGGTATTTTTGTTATTTTTGGGGTTATTTGAATTTATTAGAATTTATGGGAATTTTTAGGAATTATTTTGGAATTGTTTGAATGAAGGTTGACTAGGTTGACTTTGACTAGCTTTGACTTGGTAACCTAACCCTAGTTGAGTTTGGACTTGGTTAGATTATGAGACCCTAGGTTAAGTTAAGTTAACCATATTCTAGTTAATAGAATCAATTTGGAAATAGGATTTAGAATAGAGCATTGAGTAATGACTTGTGACTTCACAAGTCATAATTGATGACTAAGCCCAACCCATTAGCCATGTGAACCTAACCTAGCCCTAAATCTACATGTGGCCGGCCACGTAACCTAGTCCTAGGGATTCCCCCTATAAATATTCTCCTAGATATTAGGGCTAGCCTCTTTAGGAAGAACAAGTTTTGGAAAGAGGTGAGTTCCATCTTCACAAATCCATAGAAATTCCATTTTAGCTCCTTTTTCCCTCAAACAAATTTCAATAGGTTCTAAATATAGTTTTCTTGCTGTTGGTACATGATTTTCTCAGATTCATATCAATTTAGAGAAGTTTGCTAGCAAGAGGAACCCCCCATTTGAGGCTTTTCTTGCTTTTGGTCACAAATAGGTAAATCTTTGTAAACTCTATTAGTTTCTGGATTTCTTTGCATGTAGACCTAGCCCTAAGTGTCCCCTAGCCATAGGAATTAATTTCGTGTCCAGGTGGAACCGTTTCGTGTCCGTATCGGACACGTATCCGACCTAGGTCTAAGTGTTTGATGAAATGCCCCAATGGGCATTTCGATTTAATTTCTAGAAAGTAAATGAATAGGAAATTATTATTTAATGTTGCTTACATATTTCTTTTGGACTAGGAGTGTTTTTGTGTCGCATCGTGTCGGGTTGGACACGTGCACACACTGTTGCACTCGCGCGCGCTGGCAATATTGATCCCCTGCTACTCGGGGCCTTTTTCGCACTGGACACGGCAACTCAAGTCATGCCACTTGGCGTGGGCCAAGGGGCAATGACTGACACGAGGCCCTCCAAGTTGGAGATGCTTTCGTGTCATGTCGGACACGTTCTCCAGCCCGTACTGGGTTTGGACTGACAGTTCAGTCAGATTTACCCAGCTCTGATACGCAGTTATAACTCGGACACGGGGACACTTTGACTCAGTACAAACACCTAGACATGAAGACCTATCCTAGGCGAACCTAGGTTGGTGAGCAGGAGTCCTGGTTTGGGCTGTGTCGTGTGCACGACACACGTGCACCTGTGCACGACGCAGTGCCTGTTGGAATGTTCTGTATGTGTGACTGTGTTGGTCTTTTCATGTTGGACACGTTGTGTCACATTATGGTGGGACACGAACTGTATGCTGGACACGTGCACACCGTATATTTTAATTACCAACCTTTTTATTTATATTTTAGTGTGTTTTCGATATGTATTTGGCATTACCTAAATTTTTGAAAACTGTGAACCATTTTCTGTATTTTTCCAGATTTTGAAATGTGACTTTGGCAATTAAATTAACCTAGTTAATACTGTAATTAGCATGATTTTAACTCAAATGTTGTTCTCCTATAGTTGATCTACTTGTGTGTCTAATTTGAGTGCTTTTCATGGAATTTTGAGTTGGGAATGGGTTTGGGAATGTTGGAACTGAAACTGGGTTCAGTTCATTTAACTGATTTTGAGTATATTCTGATATCTGAGATTGTTGGACTGAAATCTGAGTTTGAAATGAAATGATCTCCTTTCCTCTTCCCTGTGTAGTAGCAGTCTGATTTTTGTCCCTCTCTCACATCACTCTCTTCCTATCCCTCACTCCCTAACACACATTTTCACACACACTCTTACACTACTCACACACATAAATGTTTATACACACACACAGCTCCACACACACACCCTCACACTCTTCACATTTCCCTCTCACCCAACTGTCACTCTCATGTTACACTAGCCTAACACACACACACACACCCCTTCACGCCTCACTAACACACACACACAAGTTTACACCTATGTATCACTCACTCTCTTGACACCTCATTTCACTCATGACACACACACATTTATTTCCTATTCTCTATGTATGAGTACACATATACATGTATATATATATATTGAGATATACATATGTGTATCCTATAATAATGTGTGTGCCTAAATATATATATATTAGATATAAATATGTTGTGTGATATATACATATAGTTAGCCTATATGTTATGTATTCCTATATTAGCTTATATAAATAGGTCAATACGTGTATTGTTTATGGCTTGGCTTATAGGCATGATATAGCCTATGGCCTATATGTGTGTCTGCTTGACCTAGTGAGCCTAGATTAGACTTGTGTAGACTAGTTAGACCTAGAATGACTAGTTTGACCTAATTTAGACATCTTGACCTAGTTTGACCATAGTTGACTTAGGTTGACTTCTTGGTTGACCAGGGTTAACCAAGAGTTAACTTTGGCATATATTGACCTAGATTCATCTAGAATGCATTGAATTGCATATTGTTATCATTTTAGACTTGTTGTGACATGTGCTGCTCTGATTAGGAGCCAGACACCTCTCCTCGGATAGTACATTTCATCGGACACTCAGGTACAGACGAGTACATTCTCTGATCATTTCATGTCATGCTTAGAATTATTTTCCTGCATTAAATTACTTTACTTGATACTGTCACGTTGGTCACACAGATTAGTACTATATGGATCCCTTCTTGAGATGTTATCCCTTCAGGGAGCATCGGGTACTACATGTTCTGTACGTTTCACTTACATGGCGTATCACTATGCTTCATTGGTTCTTTGATCACTTGTGATATATACTCTTATGATCACAGAGTTTTCTTTGAATCCTTATCCCATTTATTGGGTTTCCCAGAATCTCTATTTATGGGACTACTATGTACCACCCTTCGGGGGCCGTTACATAGAATCATAACATAACCTGGTTGGATCCTTGTGTATTGATTGGGGGTACGGGGGAGTAGAAGTAGACATGTGAATAATATCCAAGTAGTATCTCATCAGAATCATTCATTAGTGTCTCATCAGAATCATCATATGCCATTTACGTGTCTATATTGTACTCTGACTCACTAGCCACTGTTAGTCTCTATTTATAGTAGATATTTCTATTACATCTCTCTCTCTCTCTTTTTACATACTGCATTTCCTTCAGTATCTATATCTTACTTTACTGTATGATTATATTTTCTAACCTGCTATGAACTGTTGAGATGTATTGTGCTCGCTCCTGTCCAGATTGGACCTATTGAAAATATTACAGAGGACGAGGAGGAGGCCTATGTGGATACCTTCTACGGGACAGCTCTAGCTGACGACTTTACCCTACTGCCTAGACTAGCTTAGTTAAGCTTATCTTACTTATGTTGTCTTGAGACTAGTAGTTAGACTTTACTTCTGTCTTTGAGATTTGGGTTGTATATATTCTTTCATATTCAGTAGCTGAGACCTTGTAATCTGGATATCTGCTGAGATGTTATCTTAGACTGTTTGATCATCTGTATTTTCTTGAGTTCTATATCATATCGTGCTTTCTTCTTCTTTAGTTGTGATTGAGTTTACTTCTGCTATGTCACCCCCATTCGGGGAGTATAAACTGCTTAGCTTTATATTGTTAGATGTTGTGACCTAGGACAGCGTTCTACCGCCGACACTGCGGCGTAGGCTGGGCGTTGTTACGTTCTCGTACCCTCACAGTGGGTGTGGGTCGTGACATAGGTCAAAGGTTGTATTAGTGATGAAGATGAGAAAGAGAAGTCCTCTTCTTATAGGAGTAGACGACTAGTTGTATGGCGGGGTTTTCCAATTCGGTTACTAGGAGAGATAAGATTAGTTTTGGAGGTGATAAGAGTATTGTTGGTAGATGGTAGGGATTTTCTCAGGATTGATTTGCTCTCTTCCATAATTTAAATTTTAAATAGATATTTAAACTTTAATTAAGCAGAACTAGATATAATATTCGGTACGATAATAGTTTAAAATATTATTAATATTATCAAAAATAGTATTTTATAGTTATAAATCAAAACTAGATTATCAAATCTCAATCACCATAATAGTTGCAAATATATTCAATAATATCAAATATTATTTAAAACAAGTTTTATAACTTCGAATCTTAAATGTAATGGCGGGTAATAATCAAATAATTCTTAAAAGTATGTTTTCATAAATCTAAAAAAATCTATTTAAAATAATTAGAATCAAACCAATTAAACACTGAATCAAACAAGTTCTATATTTACTTAAAATCAATCTATCAAGATTTAAAAATAAGACCAGATATTATTAGTAACATTTAACGTACATTTAACCAAATCTAACTGAATACTTTGTAAATAATAATACAATTTCAAAATGATTCCTTGAGTCCATATTCAAATGTTAGATAATATTTGAAACATATTTTTAAATCTTAAAAACAATTAATAAGTTTAAATATATTATTTATAAGATAAAATCATATGAAAATAGTTTCCCTTCATTATTCAAAATATCTTTTGTATGATAACAACATATTTTCTACTATAATATTTAAACAAACTAAAATAATAATAAAATTTTAAAAGTCCTAGAAGAGGAGTTACAAATCTACCCACCTTAAAAATAAATTCGTCCTCGAATTTAAGGACTACTACGATAGACGGCCCTGGTAGGTTGGTAAAAGTTAGAAAAGTTTTAGGGTAAGAAATCTTGATCAAATAGGTGAAAGGTGGAAGCAAAAGTCTTGAAACTCTAAAGAACCATAAAATGCTCCCAAATATATTCTCAAAGTTTTGACACAAAGCCAATACTAACCTCAAGGACAATTCATCAATCAAATACCCTACCCTCCTTAGAAAATTTATTCTTCAAAATTTTGAAGGGCTCGATTAGTCATGATTTAAGAGTATAATCAATAAATGATATGATCAATAATCGAAATGGGTTAGGCCGCGAATAGTGTCTAATTTTAAAAATATATCCATGGCATGATTAAAGTGTAGTCAACAGGGCTTGGTTATCATGGTCAAGGACATAATCGAAGTAGGGTTAATTAAATAAGAAAAAATCGTTAGGCACGATTAACTACTATTGGATTTGTATGGGCATGGTCGACATTCAAAATCTAAACTTGGTTAAATCACTTGGATACACAAAGATGTAGTCACGATCGAGGTTAATCATGCAAGTCATCCAAGCATGATTAAAATTTGGCACGCATATGAATATGATCGAAATAGCCATGATCACAATGGAATAAAATCTAAGCACTAATAATAGAGTTTGAAATATAGGCACGACTATAGTCAAAATAGTTTAATCACGAGCAAACCTGTTTAGAACGATAAAAATTTGCTTGACATGATTAACTACCTTAATATCGTAGGCAAGATTACTTAGGCACGATCGCAGACTTAGAATCTAAAACATATACGAGTGGACATGATCGAAATATAGTCAAATGGTCTGGTTGCAATCAAAAAGTCATTAAGGACGATCCAAATCGAAATCGTTTAGCACGATCAATTTGGTAGGCATGATCATTGAATCATGATCTAGGTATGTTTATGAATCTAGTGAATAGGTTTTAAATGATTTCTAGGAAGGCTAATAACGGTACAAAAAGTAAAAACATAAAAGGAAGGGTTCAAGAAATGAAAGATTAAGAAGTAATCAAATTTTAATCGAGAGTTTGTGAGTTGTGGAACATAAAATTTCAACAATCACATGCCAAAAAGATGGAGTTTCTATAATATTCGAAAACCACAAGTGTATACAAAATCATTTAACCAAGCATCCATGCCTCGCCAATGTACATCTGGCTGCAGTAAACCCTTGATTTATGACTTAAGAATGATAGGGTATCGAACACTCTATCAACTCTATCAATATTGACATAATAATTCAAGGATTAAATAGGACAACCAAGAGATAGTTTTAATAATATTCGATGACCCACACATACTTGAAATTACTTCAACTTAGGGATCATGCCTCGCCAGTGCGCTGCTGGCTGCAGTGAACCCGTATTCTCCCTTATTTAAATAAATGGCGACAGTGTGCTGCTGTCTTTGCCATTGCGAGTCATCAAAAATTATTCAAACTATATCCTTAAGAATTTTAAAGGAGTCTCAAAAGTCATACAAGTTGATAAAATAGAAAAGGAATGCAAGTATTTGTCCTTGAAGTGTGGTATCGATATTGGAGTTTCAGACGATTGATCAGGGAGAAGTGGCCGAAGACAAGAGAGATAAAATTCAAGATCAAGGAAATTATGTATAAAGCACTATGTCTACCTACCATGATTATATTCATACACAAGTATATATGTATAGATTAAATAAATCCCAAAAATTCTAAAATCAGTCTAAGAGAAGATTATCTATTTCTGAGTAAAATATAAATTTAAATAACAATATTATATCAATTATACAATTTATAGAAATTATTCACGAGACTAAAAATGGACCACCAATATATATATATATATATATATATATATATATATATATATATATATATATATATATATATATATATATATATATATATAATCTACATGAAAGTCGTGGTCACTCTACATGACTACCAAGGCTTGGGTTGGGTTCGGACTAGTTTGGAACAATTGGAATTTCTAAAAGCCTATAATCTTAGTAATAAATAAATAAATATACACACATATTTTGGGTCAAGTCACAACTTGGCCTGGTTTTTCTAGTTAGCGCACACATATGACTCGGCCTCCTCTACCATGGCTAGAATACTAGTCAAAGCACTCGACCACACTCTCAGTGCCAAAATTCTTGGTTATCTTGCACTCCAAAACTTAACCGTGACTAAGGCCTTATATAATAAATATTTATAAAATTCTAAGAATCATATTTTAGTTCAAACAATTAAATAAAAAGATATTTTCCAAACTTCCGGAAAAAGGGATTACGGTCAAGAATTGGGTTCCAGGAAGGCCTAAGTTGATGAGTAAATAGTCTACCCACCTTAGGTCATATCGTCGTATCAAAATGTAATAGTGTATCTATAAAAATCTTCCAAGTTATCTAAATTTAATAAATTGCATGGCCTAATCCTTAACTACCCAATAATCAAATTAATAAGGGATTCCTATTCCTAGTCATTCTCTTAAATTAATTCAATCTTAATTGTGAATGAGCATTTCCTAGTCACAGGCTCACAGCAGTAAGACCAATACGGTACTCCCACGAGTTCGCACAATTTGCAAAAACTGACTTGCATGGACCACCACAAAAACTTGTCACGACCCGCACCAGCTTTTTCGGATACGAGACGTGTCCAAGCCAGCCTACGCCGCAGAGTCGGCGGTAGAACGCTGTCACAACCAAGATGCTCAAAATAAACTTTATTGCTCATTCACATTTCTAAATTCAGTACAATATTTACAACATTCATATTTAAAGAAAATACAAAATTCTCATAATTAATACAAACGATACAACTGCTATTTATTTTTAGGTTTCTGTCTACATGTACACCTATATCTCCCAAAGCTAAATGAAGCCACAACTAACCTGAAAAATGTTGGTTTCCAGTCAGGAATGGAACAAGTACATAAACCGACGGTAATACAAAAATATAATAGAATTAACAAGACATTAAAATAACGTATGAGAGATGAAAACTAGAAAGTAACTGATGACATGACAAGTTGTGAAGAAGACAAGAAAAACAAATAAAAGAAAACTATCTATGTGATTTAAAATATCCTTTTCGACATATGAACGGTTAGAAATAAATACGGCACCCTGCACGTGTCGTGTGCAGCTGCTATCAGTCAAGATTAGACATATTTGGATAGTTCTGGGTAGTCCACATGTCTACTAAGATATTTCCCCTCCCGACTACTCTGTGTGACGAGCGTATCAACAAGCAGCAAGACATATGTATAAATTATTACCCAAGGTCACCAAGAGAAACTCTTCATCTTTTTTCTTTGAGAACCATGTCTCCCAAGGTCACCAAAAGATCCGCAAAGGGCAAGGGGGCTGCACCGAGTGGCTCTCCTCCTGTGGTAACATCCTCGGCCGTCCAGGACCCAATTCTGGGTGAGGGCATGCTTCAAAAACAAAGTTTCGAGCGTTAATTTGTGACGCTTGAACTTTTCTTCTGCCTGGGCACTTGTGCTTAAGGCAATATGCTTCTGTGAGCATCATTATGCACCCACATGTTGCCATGTTATGCGCCCTCAAGCTGTGGCATGTTATGCACCCATGTACTGTTCGTGTGTTATGTGCCCACATATTTTGGGCGCATATCCCTTTGGGCGGAAAGCCCTTTGGGCGCATAAAAGCTTTTCAGAACTTAGTTTTTCCTGCAGTTTTCTGAGTCTGACTTTTTTTGTCCTTGCAGTAAACATGTTTGTCCTGGGGCTTGCGGTATCCCTTTTAGTTCTGCTTGCCACGTTCTCGGCACGAGCCTTATAACCAACATGGTCAGTGATGTTCAAGCAAAGATCAGTCTTGACCAACCTACGGAACGGGCAATCGCCATAATTGAACAGGAGAAAACATTTCTGAAGTAGATGATAAATAACGAGAAGCTCGGAGGGTCGCCCTGTTGGAAGAAGCCATACTTCCTATTTGGTGACAGCATAGGATTTGAGGGCGACGCGACGATATGTCTGGAAGATTCTTTGGTAGTTACGTTGAATGACCAAAGAATAGGGCTACGATCGATGAAGCGTCAATACCCTCTGTCGGCGTTTGTTGATCTAGCTATGCAGAGGCAAATGAAATGGGTCCTGACTCCTGAACTGCCTAAGGTCATTTCTGGAAGGATCCAATTTAACTCTGGTGACCGAAAGAAGGACACATTCAAGTGTGTCAAGGGTTTCGCATCCTACTCCATGAGGGGCTATAATCGGGTGTTATACTGAACAATGTCCCGACTGATCTTCATCTTTATGCTGCTGAGACTCTCTCCAACTTGATATTGTTGAAGAAGGAGTCTTATCCGGATGGGAATATGCGGCTGGAAGGCTGGAGACATCCCGTTTCGTTCTGGAGTGACCATACTGGATGGGTGCTCTCGACTTATGAGGCCACCCTAAAAGCTGTCGATCTTTTCTATGCTGTCAGGGCCACTCCGTATGGCATCAAGGTTAACTGACCGATGTTCGTCGCAATGGCAGAGCTGTACAACCATCATACGTGCACTTTCTTCACTCCAGGCAGGAAGATGGGTTTGGCTCTTCATGAGATGCAGGCGGTATCCAAACTTTCCTGGGGGGCGAAGCCGTATGCAGAATATGTCTCCAGTGATGCAGAGATCTTGGACATGGAGAAGGAGAGCTCTGATATGATGAATGTGTACAAAGAGTTACTTTGTCACTTTTTTATTTGTCACCAGACTACGAATAAGGGTAAGACCGAGGGGTCCATCCCGCATACGAGGTCTTGGACCAACTATGTTTTTACCAGATAAGGAGGAAATGACCCAGTCTCATGACAGATCACGGAGCTGCGAATACCAAAGATAGGGATGATCCTGAGGAAAATTCCCTGATTTATTATTTCTTCAAACAAGCCGAGTTCATGATGTCAGAAAAGGCGGTGCTTGCCGCTTTCCTGATGATATGGCTTGGTGACTGTGTAGTCCCTGGCGGTTCAGGGTCTATTGAGAGAATCAGCCAGGGGATGGTACTTCCGGCTGTAAGGCTGGCCTTTGGACACCGTCTTGCATTGCTTTCTGCGATGGTTTGTGCCATCCAACGGGGTTTGCATCATTTTGTTGTGCGCACGGTAACATCCGGAGGTAGGAAGAACTTTGCTAGGACTGAGTTACCCTTCCACTATCTGATGGGGTGGCTAGTACTGTATTGTCCTAAATTGATGAACGCCGGGCTGATGGAAGATTCTTTGGCGGGATATGCCTTCATTCGGAGGTTCAGTGACACACATTGGACTATTACAGGGGTGCCTGCTTGCAGGAGGGCTTTATATTTTCTGCAGAATTATGAATTCTTCGGATTATCGCCTCCATCTGGTAGTGGTCGTACGGGAGACACACTAGTAGATGAGGGAGCACTCACTACTAGCTTCCCTATTGGAGCATTTCGTTGGCTCCAATACATTAGGCCTTCTCATCTGGTACTCAGAAACATGAATCACACTTTCCTGGATCCTTACTTGCCAAGCTGCTTTGCACGATAATTCGGCTACAACCATCTTCTTTTGGGCAATCTCAGTCCTCATCTCCAGTCGATAGGGAGTCTGATCGATGGGGCACGTGCATGGGGCTACTACAACGCTGGATGTACAGGGGTAATTTTTATCCTGCCCGAAGATAAACCTGACACCCACATGCCCTTCGCTGCTGCTAAGTTCTATATTCAGGTCAATACCCTTCCTTCTCGGTATGACCGTGAGCATAGTTTTATATTGGGGACCAAGCTTGCCCCGACCCTTACTGACATAGGAGGGGCACGTGCAATAGGAAGTAGCAGAAGGGAAGGCGTTATTGTTCAAGAGCATAGTTTTATATTAGGGACCAAGCTTGCCCCTACCCTCGCCTACAATTGAACCTGCTGTAGTGCCACAACAGAGAGTTATTGTGGAAGAGCCTATCATTGCAGTGCCTCTGAGAGAGGGCCCTGAAGAACCTCTTCTTACCGTTCCTCATAAGAGAAAGGCTCCCACCGAGCTGGTGCCACAACCAAAAAGAAAGAAGGTGGTTGTATCCAGGAAGAGGAAGAAGGTTACAGACGTAGGTGTCGGCTCGCCTCCTTCCAGATGGTCTTCTTGGCAGACGACGTTGTAGGCCGTTGCCACTCGAAAGTAGATCTCTTCCTAGCCTCCGTAGCTGTTCTGGTCAAGCCGTTGGAAGTTTCCTCACCCTTACGTTTGTCCTTTACAAAGGACCCCGAAGTTGCAGCTGAGGCAAGTGCCTCCTCGTCCGATGGATGAGGGCGAATCTTCTTCAGCTGTAAATCATCAGTGACAGAAAGATCGGGGCGAAGGCCCGACCATGACGGTGATCAAAAGATTAGTCCCTCCTACGACATCTGTGGGGGATTTGTCTGCCATAGGAACTACGATGAGAGAGTTGGATGAGAATCAAGTCCAGTCGGCTCATCGTCCTGCGGGTACGTTGCCTTTGCACCTCTCTTCGGATGAGATTTTCTGACTTCAATTTTGTGTGCTCCTTGTGAGGCTGACCACGACTGTATGTTCCCTTGCAGACAAGGGGAAAGAACCCCTCGCAAAGATAGCCTCCGCCATTAGAAAAGGGGCAGAAGTTGTTCTCGGCTCCTCCAATTTTGCTGGTATGGAGGGAGCTGTTAGTGAACCGGTATCGGCTACAGAAAGAGATGTCGAGCAGCCTGCTGAGGGAGATGTTGCTGAATCTTCTCCTGTTTCGGCTGAGCTTATGGAAGATATCAGGCTTGATGTCACTCAGGGTCTTGATATTATTCTTCTTGAATGACCTGAGCCTGCTCTTAGTATCCCTAAAGCCAAGGTTGATGGCGTAGCCTAGGCTGAAGTTAAGCAAGCCGAAGGTATGAAATTATAACTCTTTCATTTTTTCTCCCTCTTTTCCAGTTACTAATGTATATATTGTTTTCTCTGTCAGGTTTGGCTTCTTGACAGGTGTTCCTTCCTGAGGTGGAGGAAACTTTCCAAGCCTCTTCTCCGACGACCTCCACCGAAGATGAGGAGATGGCCCAGGAAGTTGTCAAAGCTTTCTATCCTATACTAAAAGTGAAGCTTCCTAGAGTCTTGAATCGAAATGCTACCTTCGGCCCTGTGAAGGCTGTCATCGAATGTCAAGTAGCGGCCTCGAGAGCATTGCGGGCCATGAAGAGCGGACCAATACTCTGAGAAAAGTTCTGAACGACCTGGAGGGTCAGGTTCCGGGATACCAAACAGTAGAGCCCAACATTGATGTTCTGCACAGAGGATGAGGCTTTGATGATGACTCTTACGGAGGAGAAGGCTACCTTCCAGGCAAAGAAAGATGCCCTTGTTCGAGAGATCGGCGAGCTGGCTGACCAGTATGGCCAGTTTAATGCTGCAAGCGAGGCTCGTGCTGCCTCGAAGAACATGCTGGCTGTACAGACAACTGAGAAGTATAATCATATGGCGTAGATCAAGAACGAGATCGCCCTGCTGGAAGCTGACTTGAGGATGGCGACATCTGAACAGGAGGATTACTTGGCCTAGGCTACCATAACTGCCATCACTTCTGCCCGTTTAAAAGATCAGCGATCAAAGTTGGAGGGGGAGCATCTGAGTCTGATCCTCTTCGAGGATGAAGCCGCTCGTCAAAAAGAGGCGCGATGCCGGGCTACTGTGTAGTCTGAAGTCGAAATTGCGGCTCTAAGGTGTTTTCCATAAATAAATTCCTTTATTTATTGTGTATCTGGAAAAATTATAACTGTGGGAATCTGATCTAGAAGACGATCACTTTATCCCTTCGACTATGCGAAGAAGAAAAGCACTCAAAATTTTGACAGTAGATAACTATATATCTGTACAATGAATAAGAAAAAGAACTCTATTTATAGAGTCAAAAATAATAACTGAAAAGATAACTGTCTTCACAGCCTGTGCTTAGTTGAAAATCACGCAGGATTTAACATACGCAAGGTTGTGAGAAGTTACTGGACGTAGCCTGTAACTGTTGGACACATGGCGATCATGCATGAGTCATGTGCAAGTTACAGGACACGCAGGCGAGAGATCAGTGGCATGGCTGCCACGTACTCCAATTTGATGAAATTTACGCAGACTTGTTGAAGACGAAATCCATGCAAACTCGGAGTAGAAAGCTTCAAAATCCACGCAAACTTGGGGCGAGAAGCTTCAGAATCCACGCAGATTTGGTGAAGAAAACTTCAGAATCCACACACGTTTGAGATGAAGATCTCACAAATACACGCAGACTTGAGATAGAACTGCCAGCTGTCTTGATTTGGCGTGCCTCGACTGACACCAAGTCTCTGACAGTTATTGCTTTTGTTAGTTGCTTTAAATGACAAGAAGCTCTTTTGGTACGCCAATATGACGAAGGTTGAGTCTTGCTGAAGAAGATTTCGAAAATCACGCAATAGACGGCTGTGATCTCTCGAATTCTGTGCATACGTGGCATACGAAGAGACATTCTTCGACTGTTGTGCTATCAGTTATAATTACTCTCTGACAAATGATGAGTTGTCTCCTCAGCGTGATTTGTAAATATTGTCCTGATCAACTGAGCGTGACTTTTGACTCTGTCCTGATCAACTCAGCGTGACTGTCATTTTTAAAGGCCTACAAGACCCCCTTCAAAGTTTTCGAAAAATTGAGAAGACTTCAAAATTTTCGAAATACTTCGAAAATAAGATGATAAAATGAAATCAGTCATGCTGAGATGACTTTTAAATTTATCGGAAGTCGAAAAGACTTCGAAGTTCTTTGAAAACATCCAAATGAACTTATTAAATGTCATAATAACTCTTCGTTCTCCGAGACTGATTGTATCCAGTTTATGGTGGAATATGAACCTCCGGCGAGCTCTGTTATATAAACAGGGAGAGGATTCATTTAATCTTCATCTTACGTCAACATGACACCAAAGGAAGAAGCTGAAGAAGAAGCACGCAAATTGGGTTTTTGTTCCCATGGTGATCCCACTTTTGAGGGTAAGGAACCGGAGCCCCTAGTCTTCGAGTTCAAAGACGATCCCATGCATTTAGCCAAGAATTTCCTGAGCTATTTTGGTCTGGATGGATCATCTTCTTCTGACGGACGCAGCCTTACAGAGCAGCGTAAAATGTTGAAGGCTCTGTTACACCGCATGGGGGTTAAGAGCATAGAAGAACTGGGCACTAAGCTCAGTCGCTCTGCTAAATAGAGCGTGTCTTTTATGCTTTTGTCTTCTTTTGAAAATGTTGTACTTCTTCTTTTGTCTTTTATAAGGCCATCAGTGCCTGTCTTGAAGAATGTAGTACAACTTTTGTGTTTGAACAGCGTGCATTTAATGAAGAATGTTAATTAGCACTCTTTGACTGTTTCCAATGTTGCGCTGTCTTCCAAAACATACGTGTCATTCATTCCATGGTTTACGAGCGCTATTCACGCGGATCTTTTCCAAGAATAAGCTTGTAATTTGTCCTTTAAATAGATAGCTGAGTTTCAAAGATACTCATCTCCCATTCTTCTTCTTCTTCTCTGAGAATAAAATTTTTGGGAGATTTCATTCTCAAACAGGAAAGCAATGCTTTCTAATGTTCGATTTCTGCGCACTGTATCAAACATGGGTTTGCCAATCTTTAGCACCAAACTTGATGGCAAGTCCGCGTACCATTTTTGTTGCTGTTGAAGATAGGCTTTTATGTTTCTGACTGAAAAATGCACGCTTGACTAGCCAATGCGTGCCAAATGACATTTCTGTTGATTAATTCTCTTTTTCCTTGTTGTTCTCTGCAGAAGCTCGGTTGAAAATTTTCTTCAGAACTGGCATTGGTGATGTAGATGCTGTGGAGAATATCCTGCTGACACCTACATCAAGGAGCTCATACGCTTTTGACGCGTACATCAGACAACTCAGAACTCTTCGTGGGATAGAAGGGTCTTCCTCAGATGGTAGGAAGAGCCTTTATACACGAGAGTTGGATGGTGGAGTCAACTCTATCCCGAGAAATCGGGTAGTAGAGTTCCTTTCAAGACAGAACTAGGAATTGTATCCCAAGGTTTGGATACATTCCTGTCTTCCTTGAGAGGTTACCCCCAATCCACCAGTTGTATTGGCAGCAACACGCCTTCGGGCTGCCATCCTCTGTGGTTCTCCTCTCGTCTGAGAGAGAAGACCAGAGTTTGATTCCTGCTGATCTGATCGTGACTGGGAATCAGACAGTCAGGAACTGCAACCAACAACGAACCTGACAGAGAAGGTCCGACGGAGAAGATCCAAAGATAGATCTTTTTTAGGTTATTGTTGTGGTGTAGAATGAAAATCCAAGATTGTAATAGATTTCCATTATGATTTGTAAAAAAGTCTAAGAAAATGTAATAGACTTTTTATGGTGAAATGAGAATGGAAATGATAATTCTTCTATGCTCAATAATTTGTATTTGTGGATGAATTGTGGACATGATAGATAATAAAATCTTCTTTTCTGTTTCAGAGTATATGATATTATCAGAGGTATTATGGACGTGATAATATGTATGAACTCAAAAGAAAATAGATTGATTTCTATACAGAGGTCAAAAATGACAAATGAGCAAGTAGATTCGGAATTGATTCAGAGGTTATGAAAATGTGATCAATAATGAATCCCCACTTAATAAATTGATAGAAGATTATGAACGGACGAACCGTTTAGGAAATGATGAACGGATGAACTGTCGAATGAATGTAATAAATGAACGGATGAACCGTCATGTATTAATGAATGTATGAATCGTCGGATGAATGTGATGCTTCATTATTTGAGAAACTTCTGCCTATAAATATAGCAGAAATCTGACAAGAACGAATGCTTCTTCTTTCAAACATAAAAATGTCGTCTGAAGAAGCATCCAAGAAGGCTGAAATCGCCATGAAGGTTCAGAAAGGCACTGAAGAACACCCTGTAGATCCAGTTCAATCGAAGAAGGCGGAAGCAGGCGAAGGTTCGTCTGCACCCAAACCACCAAGGGACATTCTGGACTTTCTGCACGAACCAGGAAGGACTGAAGAAGAAGAAGCCATGAGGATGGCCGCTTGCAAGTTCCTCGTAAGTTCCAGCAAGGAGATCCTCGGCTCTTTTGCTGATCACGTCTTCGAGAAGGATGATAGTGGACCACGTCCAAATGTAGAAAAGGATGATAGTGATCTTCTTTAATATTATGTATCATCATTCATGATGAAAATAAAATAAAAATTTTATTTCTAAACATGAAACTGTCTGATGATTACAAGCATTTACATTTATGCATAATACTTTTTAAGGAATTTTCCATTAATAGGCATCAAAACTTTTCGACCATCCAATTCTGAGAGTTGATAAGCTCCATTTGAGAAAACTCTGCTCACGATATAGGGTCCTTCCCATTTTGCGTCAAATTTGCCCTTGCTCATATGAGTCATAGTCATAGGACGTCTGACTGTTAGAACAAGTTCTCCTTTTTGATACGATCGAACTCTGACTTTCTTATTAAAAGCTCTTGAAATTCTATCTTGATAGAATTCAATATTCTGTTGAGCAGATAATCGCTTTTCATCCAGAGCTTCTAATTCTTGAAGTCGAAGACGATCATTATTTTTTGCAGTGAGTTCATTAGCGATTGCTATTCTTAAAGAAGGAATTTGAATCTCTAATGGAAGAACAGCTTCGCAACCATACACCAGAGAGAAGGGTGTACATTTAGTAGCGTTACGAACTGTAGTGCGATAAGCCCACAAACATTCACCGAGCTTCTCACTCCAATTACGTTTGTTAGTAGAGATAAACTTCTTTAAGAGTTTGATGATGGTCTTGTTGAAAGCTTCTGCTAATCCGTTAGCTGCCGGATTATATGCGGTAGAAGCCACATTGTTGATCCGATGATCGTCACAGAATCGAGTAAACTTCTGACTAACGAACTGTGGTCCGTTATCATGAATAATGCGTCGAGGAACACCAAATCTGTATATGACGTGGTACCTAATAAAGCTAATGACATTGGACGTCTTAACTTCAGACAAAGGAATGGCTTCGGCCCATTTGGAGAAGTAATCGGTTATTACGAGAATAAACCGATGACCTTTTGATGACGGCGGATTGATCGGACCAATAATGTCCATGCCCCAAGCTTCGAAGGGCCATGATGCTGCCGTCGGATGTAGAAATTCCGAAGTTTGATGAATAAAATCTGCATGGATTTGACAAGCTTTACACTTCTTTGTATATTCGATGGCGTCTGATACCATAGTGGGCCAATAATAACCCATACGTCGAATACGGTCTTGAAGTTTTGGTCCAGGCTGATGTGCTCCACAAATTCCATCATGTGCTTTGCGAATAATTTGTTGAGCCTCGTCACCGGCAACACATCGAAGAAGTAAACCATCATAGGCTCGACGATATAAGGTCTTTGTTGTATGATTATAATAGAATCGGAGTGATCGTCGTCTGATAGATGCTGCCTCACTCGGATCATCCGGAAGAATATCATAC
Organism: Iris pallida; assembly: GCA_029216955.1. NCBI lineage: Eukaryota > Viridiplantae > Streptophyta > Magnoliopsida > Asparagales > Iridaceae > Iris > Iris pallida. The sequence continues at coordinate 16,745,012 of JANAVB010000999.1, read as the reverse complement.
AATACGAAATATAATAAAGGAAGTCTCCAATCCGTATCCGTATTTTGATTCTCGACCGAATTATTGAAGATGAATTCCATGCTGGAATCAGATGAAGATGATAAAGACTTACGACTAAATCCAAATCCTCTTGTTGTGTTGACGTCATGAGATGTTGATTCTTCAATGTCAACTGGAAGTACTAGGGTCAGGTTATTTTCAAGATGAAATAATTCTCGATTGCGAACAATAACCATTTGTTATCGTCTAATTGGGATAGCCAATACTGCTGCAAGATTAGCTAGAGCATCAGCTTCTGTGTTACATGCTCGTCTAACATGTTCAATGAAGAATTCTTCAAACGAAGAAGCCGTAGTTATAGCTGATCTATGATAAGGAACCAGATCTTGATGGCGGACTTCATAAGTACCCTTTATCTGATTGACAATGAGTTTAGAGTCTCCGTACGCCTCCAAATGTTAAATATTCAGATGTTTAGCGAGTTGAAGACCAATGAGTAATGCATTGTACTCAGCTACATTGTTCGAACACGGCTGATCAAGAGAATAAGCTCTTTGGATAGCAAGACCTTCTGGCAATACAAGAATGATTCCAACTCCAGCGACAATATCACCATTAGGACCTATCCTTGAAGCTCCGTCAAAGAATAGACGCCAAGTAGGATCTTCTTCAGCAATTTGGTTTGAATCTAGGACTTCATCTGGAATTTCGTCATAGAGTTTTGAATCTTCTGGAATTGAATGAGCAGCCAGAAAATCAGCTAAAGCTTGTCCTTTGACTGACTTCTGAGGAATATAATGCATGTCATACTGAGCAAGTAGGATTCCCCAGTTAGCTAATCGAGAATTCAAAACACTGGGTTTCTTTATCATGATCCGTATAGGATTGATCCTGGAGATGACGTGAATAGTTTGGCCAATGATATAATGTCGTGTCTTTTGAACAGCGAACATCAAGGCTAGACATTCTTTTTCGACCGGTGAATATCGAGGTTCAGCTCTGGTCATAGTACGACTGAGATAGTAGATGGCTTGTTCATGACCATTTTGATTCTTTTGAGCGAGTAATGCATCCAATGAATGACTCATTGCTCGAGTATATAGGAGAAATGGAATTCCTAAAACGGGAGGTACCAATACTGGAGGGCTCATCAGATATTGTTTTATATCATCGAATGCTTTCTGACATTCATCATTCCAGACAAAAGAAACACCTTTCTTCATAAGTTTGTTGAATGGTCTGCAGCGTCCTGATAAATTAGAGATGAATATCCTGATATAAGCGATCCTTCTTTGAAATCCGCGTAGCTCTTTTAAGGTGCGTGGAGGACACATCTCTTTGATGGCTTTGATCTTCTCGGGATCCACGTGTATACCTTTAGAGGTAATGACGAAGCCGAAAAATTTACCACTAGAGACGCCTAAGAAGGACTTAGTAGGGTTCATCTTTAATTGATGCTTACGCATTAGATCAAATATAGTCTTCAAATCTTGGATATGATCCTCCTTTTGTCGACTTTTGACTGCAATATCATCAACATAGCATTCGACTGTTTTCCGCAAATGTTCACGGAATATAGTGCTCATAGCTCGTTGATAAGTTGATCCTGCATTCTTGAGACCGAATGGCATAACTGTATAACAGTATGTATCGATCAGCGTTCTGAAAGAAGTGTGCTTCTCGTCGTCTGGAAACATTTTAATCTGATTGTACCCAGAATACCCATCCATGAATGACGTCCGTTCAAATCCATAGGTATTATCAATCATGACATCAGTGATTGGTAGAGGGAATTCGTCTTTAGGGCATGCCGCATTGAGATCGCGGAAGTCTATGCATACTCTGATCTTGCCAGTCTTTTTAAGGACAGGAACTATGTTAGTCACCCAATCAGGATGTTGTTCCTCTCTAATAAACCCGAAGGTTATGAGTTTATTGACTTCAGCTTCAATTGCATCCATAATGTCTGGACGAAATCGTCGCTATTGTTGTTTGACCGGTTTAGCATTCGACAAGATATTGAGCTTTTGAGTTACAATTTGTGGATCGAGTCCTGGCATATCTTCATAACTCCAAGCGAAGACATCAATGTAGTTACGAATGAGTTTGATCATGTCTTGCTTATCAATTTCAGAAAGACTTTCACTGATGAATATTGGTTTGGGAGATCCCTCTTCACCAACATCTATTTGAACAAGTTTGTCTTCAGTCGGAGGTTCTTTTTGCTCGAAACGGAACTCCCATTGATTATCTAATCTTTGGGCCCATTGTTCTGATTCAGGTGAGATTTCAAACTCTTCTTCGTCTTTATCGCTTTCTTCAGAATGGTTAATGGAAACCATGTTGGAAGACAGAAGGTTGCAGTAGAAGTCACCGATACTCGTATCGGAATCCCAAGAAGTGGTACTAGAAGAATCAGATCTCTTATCTTCGTCAGACTCGGGATCTTCATGGATAATATTGATAAAAGGAGTAGGAGCTGTATAGCCCAATCCGTATTTCGTTCTTCCATATTTCAGAGGAGGAATACGAACAGGCATTTTTCTTCCTTTTCCACTATTGAGGCCAGTCCTGAAGTCATAGCCTATATTTTTGATGATGTCTTTAGATTGCTGACTATAACGACGTAGTTGTAATCTTTCAGTATCATCATTTTTGTCTTCATCTTCTAAATCAGAAGGACTTTGGGGCCCTTTGTAGAAGAATATTGGAATATCTCCTGGCTTTCTGCTGGGAACTAGAAAGTATGAAGATTGTACAGGTTCTAGGGATACATCTGTATGAACAGTCTGTACAACCCCTATGGTTATTGTGTTCAAGTCATCTAACAAATGTAAATAACTATGAACATAATTACACACATCAACATTCTACAAAGATGGAGACTTTTTATTAAATGTAAAAGCAGCAGTATTTATATTGGGAGAAGGCTGAGCCTTAGAGATTTTAGCCAAGTCAATGACTAAAGGGGGAGAAGTAGAACGAGAAGAAGCGTTGTTTCGATTAAGATCGATAACAAATGGCTCAGAAGAGGTAAGCTCCATTGAAGCTTGAGATGGAAGAATAATCCGCCCTCCAACTGGAATTAGCAGAGTATCCTGTTTCACATGTGGAGATGCAGGAATTACAGTACGCCCACTGACAGGAATAATCATTGTGTCTTGAGCAAACGACTGAGGTAACGGAGAAATTCGTCCAGTCACCGGAATGATGAAAGAACCTTCTTCAGAGAGTTTGGAAGATTATTGCTGAGTAGTTCGACCTTTAACATGAATTATTAAGGTCTCACTTTGTGCATCCTCTTTCTCCATAGCTTGTATGACCCTTGTATACTCTTCTTTGTACATTCGGGAATCATTGAAATAGGCTTCAACCCCATGGAAGGGATTTATGTCAGCAACTTCTTTTTGTACTCTTCCATTGCTATCAATGTATTTAAAACACTGATGAAGAGTAGAAGGCACCACATTATTTTCATGAAGAAAGGGCCTCCCCAGAAGAAGATTATAGGATCCGACGATCTCGATCACATAGAAAGTGACTTTGGATCTGAAATCACCTATTTGAAGCTTCAGATGAATCTTTCCCAAAGGTTCGCTTCGGCTTTGATTGAATCCCAGGATAGTAGTAACCGTCTTGGAGAGTTTGTGAAGAGGGATTTTTAGTTCATCCAATAAACTCTTTTGCATGATGCTTATAGCAGACCCTGGATCAATGAGGATACGATCTATCTTCATTGTATCGATATAACCGGTGTAGTAGAGAGGCCGATCATGTCGATTATCCTCCAGTAGCATATCGTCTTGTGTAAAAGTGATATTTGGGATAATCTCCAGTACACTGTTGCAATGTAAGCAAGTGGCAGGTTCCACATCTGGCTTCTTTAATTGTACAAGACAAGAGTTAGCCTGTAGAAGTGCTTCACTTAACGTCTCCCGAGTCTCTTTGGAAAGACGTAGAAGTTCAAAGAGGGACATTCTAGCTGGAGTATTAACAAGCTGAGCTAAAATGTCAAAATTATAAGGCTTCTGAAGTCCAAGAGGAGAGGACTTCTTGATTGGCTTATCGAACCGAGCCTGTTGTTTGCCTTTCTCCAGAGCTGTAGGCTTGGGAGGAACAGGTTCAACCGATGTTGTTGAAGGAACAGGTACAGTGGATGATTCTTCTTCAGGAGGAACATTAGGAGCATCTTTATCAGCTGGAGGGATATCAGGAGTATCTTCAGGATTCTTGGAATAATTCTTTAGATAAGGTTTTCCCGTTCGAGTGGCACTAACAAGTGCTTCTTCTTTCTCTTTTGGCTCTGTGTCAGAGGTAGACCCAAGAGATGTCATATGATATGACTTAATCTTACCAGCCTTCTTGGACTTTCGAGAAGTAGTCTTTTGAGGAGATTCAAAATCTGCCACTAGATCAGGATGAATCCACATGATTTCCCCTGTTTCCAAAGTGACTGGCACTAATCCTTCAGATTACGGAGGAGGAATATTCACTATTTCAAGAATTGCCTTGGGAATAGGGACAATCCCACTTTCAAGGAGTTGAGGAGGGAAATCTCCGAATTGCATAGAGACGACGTTGGAGGTGACGGTCTTCTCTTTTGGAGTAAGAAAGATAGCTCCAGATTTAATCATTTCTTGGATCTTTCCTTTCAGTACATAACATGTACGAATTGTATGACCCAGCATTCTGTGATATGGGCAGTATTTGGGATGATCTGTTTTACCAGCTTCATCAGGTTTCTTGATCTCAGGTAATTGTATCTTATTACCTTTCAGCAGACATTCAAAGATACCAAGGACATCGTCGTCATCGAAAGAGTATTCTTCTTTAGGGCCAGGTGTTCTTGGTTGTTAAGTTGTAGGAGTTTGAACAGTTGATGCATCTTTGCTCTGAAGATTAACTTCAAGAGTTTCTTTTTCCTTGCGAGCATTGTTTTTATTGTTAGTACCTTGACCTGTTTCTTTAGGAGTCATCTGCACTCCTAAACCTTTGAAGGTTTCAGCACTAATTTCTGCGGCCTTGGCACTAACTATGAAAGAAGGCCAGTCTTGGAATTGGGTAGATCCTGTCCACATGCTGATGATTGGCAACAAGTTTGATTTGCATGTGTCGATGGTGACAGCATCAGGGGTTCCAAGAGGCATCTTCAGAGCTTCTCTTCGAAACCGTTCAATGTACTCTTCTGTAGTTTTATTATTTTTCTGCTTGATTCTAATAAGAGCAGACATAGTCATGTCATTGAGCCCTTCATAGAACCGTTCAAGAAACATCTGTTTGAAACCGGCAAATGAGGTAATGCTCCCATCTGGAAGACTTCTATACCATTCATAAGCCGTTCCCTTGAGACATCCAACAAACACCCGAGTTAGGAGGGCGTCGCTTGGTTGCAGTTGATCAGTCATCACTTCAAAGTGATTAATAAACTGACTTGGAGAAGTGGTTCCATCATAGAATGAGATAGTGGAAGGCTTGTATTTAGGAGGATACGATACTTGCTTCCATTCTATCGGATAAGGTTGTTTGATGCCTAACCTTTGTAAACCATCCTTCTGTTTGAATGCCTCGAATTGAGTTTTGAGATTCTTCAATTCTTCATTAACAACTCCGGAAGATTGTGGAGTTGTAACTTGTAGAGAATAGTTGGGAGGAGGAACAGCATTGTAAGCACTACCCCCAGCTCCAGAGAGACTAGGATTTGGTTGAGCTTGTCCAGGAGTATTGGATTGTACTGCTGGAGGAACTTGTACTGGACTCATATCAGTGTCAGTTGGTATGGCATCTGGTACAGTCTGTCGATTTTATATCTGTGTTGCCTTGAGTTCATACATCGACTTCATAGTATCAGCCATAGACTTCATTTGTTGTTCCAAAGAAGCAATTCTTCGATCTTGAGGAGTCAAAGAAGAAGAAGGTTCATCAGTATTCCCATCAACCATATAAGTTGTGACTGTACGAGGGATTATTGATGAACTGGTAGATGTTGTTTGTTCTGAATCTTTGCTTTGTGCATCAAAGTCAATTATAGGAGAACTACCCCCAGTAGGAAGAGGTGGGAAGTTAGATTCTCCAAGGAATTCAGAATCATCTTCAGAGATCAAATTTCTTTGACTAGAAGCTAAGGCTCTTGCTCTGGTATTTCTATATACTCCATCTGGACTATCAACTCTACCCCCAGCATCCCGAGAGGTCATATTGACAGAAGCAAACAAAGGCTCATCTTCATCAGGCATAGGTTCACACTGAATCCGATTGAAGACAGATTGTCATTTAGTTTGACATCTGCATTGCATTGTGACTCTTGGCTGGAAGTCACATTCATGATCAACATGGTCATGAGCCATTGATTGACATCTGCATTGAATTATGACTCTTGGATAGAAGTCACATTCAGCATGGTCCTTTGTCACTGAATTACTCCTTCTCTTCTGTTGAAGATGTTCTCGTAAATCTATTTGTGAAGATTGAGGAGTATATTTCCTGTTCTTGGGTCTTGATGGCTCTTGATTATATAGAGAATGATTAATATGAGCCACATAGTTTCTTGCATACTCTGCATCTGGATCTCTTATCCTTGTTTCCAACTGGTATGGTTTCTTAACACTAGAAGTGTTTAGTTTTCTTAGATCAGTTGGAGGTAACACATTAGTTTTGGAAATATGGAGTTTTCCTTCCATTGATCTGGATATTTGCAGAGAAGGAAAAGCTGAACCACCCCCTTGATTAGGAGTTGGTAACAGACCTTTTTTAGACAAATTCTGTGCCCAATTCGAAGAAGTCATAGAAGAAGACATTAAGGAATGTTTCTTCTTAGACTCATTCAAGTTTTGAGACATAGAATGTCCAGAAGGAAGAGTAGTCAAAAGACCATCTCCTTTTCTTTGACTAACAAAATTGTCAGTCAAAGCTGTTCCGAAAGTAAAAACTACAGGAGCAGAAGAAACAACTAAAGAGTTATTCCTTTTCGAAGGGACTTTGTGTGGAAGACCACTCCCAGTTCTAGTAGAACTTGGCAAAGAAGAAGAGATAGCTAAAGAGCTATTCTTCTTAGATAAAATACACGCTGAAACAGGCTTGATTAAAGAACCAGTGCTGTTGGCGTGACTTTTGATTTTGGAAATACACGCTGGAACAGATTTGGCTAAGGAACCAGTGCTGTCAGCGTGATTGTTGATTTTAGAATTACACACTGGAACAGACTTGGCTAAGGAATCAGTGCTGTCAGCGTGACTTTTGGGGTTGAAATTGCATGCTGGAACAGATTTAGCTAAGGAGCCAGTACTGTCAGCGTGACTTTTGGGGTTGAAATTGCACGCTGGAACAGATTTGGCTAAGGAGCCAGTACTGTCAGCGTGACTTTTAATTTTGGAGACACACACTGGAACAGATTTGGCTAAGGAGCCAGTACTGTTAGCGTGATCTTTGATTGCTGTTATCTTCGAGTGCACAAGAGTATGCGTGCTTGCAGTAGAGTTCTTGCCAGTGTTAGGAGTAGACACTGTGGCAGAGACTTCACTATTGGCTGCCAATTGATTCTTAGGGACATAGACAGATTGTCCCTTCGACTTGGCAGTGATGATGGAGGCTGTAGTGGGCTTACCACTCTTAGCCCGCTGCATTTCTTCATAGGCGAGTTGATCGAATTGGATCGTCATCACCTTCTTCGTCGAGCCGATTGACGAAGTATCACATTGAGTTGTTGCCATCTCAGAAGAGGAGATGGTTTTCCCCAGCAGAGTCGCCAATTTATTTTCCATAAATAAATTCCTTTATTTATTGTGTATCTGGAAAAATTACAACTGTGGGAATCTGATCTAGAAGACGATCACTTTATCCCTTGGACTATGCGAAGAAGAAAAGCTCTCAAAATTTTGACAGTAGATAACTATGTATCTGTACAATGAATGAGAAAAAGGACTCTATTTATAGAGTCAAAAATAATAACTAAAAAGATAATTGTCTTCACAGCCTGTGCTTAGTTGAAAATCATGCAGGATTTAACATACGCAAGGTTGTGAGAAGTTACTGGATGTAGCCTGTAACTGTTGGACACATGGCGATCATGCATGAGTCGTGTACAAGTTACAGGACACGCAGGCGAGAGATCAGTGGCATGGATGCCACGTACTCCAATTTGATGAAATTCACGCAGACTTGTTGAAGACGAAATCCACGCAAACTCGGAGTAGAAAGCTTCAAAATTCACGCAAACTTGGGGCGAGAAGCTTCAGAATCCACGCAGATTTGGTGAAGAAAACTTCAGAATCCACGCAGACTTGAGGAAGAAAACTTCAGAATCCACGCACGTTTGAGATGAAGATCTCACAAATACACGCAGACTTGAGATAGAACTGCCAGCTGTCTTGATTTGGCGTGCCTCGACTGACACCAAGTCTCTGACAGTCATTGCTTTTGTTAGTCGCTTTAAATGACAAGAAGCTCTTTTGGTATGCCAACATGACGAAGGTTGAGTCTTGCTGAAGAAGATTTCGAAAATCACGCAATAGACGGCTGTGATCTCTCGAATTCTGTGCATACGTGGCATACGAAGAGACATTCTTCGACTGTTGTGCTGTCAGTTATAATTACTCTCTGACAAATGATGAGCTGTCTCCTCAGCGTGATTTATAAATATTGTCCTGATCAACTGAGCGTGACTTTTGACTCTGTCCTGATCAACTCAGCGTGACTGTCATTTTTAAAGGCCTACATAAGGGACAACATCAATCACATGTGTATCCCGTAGTTTTTTGTAACTCCCTTCTTTTCTTTTTCTAGCCGTCACGGCTCTTGTACCTTTTTTTGCCTCTTGATAGACGTTTAAGTACAAAATAAAGAATCTTTTCAGAAGTGAATGTGGTTTTGTGAAATATCGATGCTAGAGGTAATGTGGACATAGCAACGATATTTCTGGTGGGTATTTGGCTGGGGAATTGTGATGTGGACCTATTATCCATTTTATATTCAAGTTGTTCGAATATAGATAATAAGTTGAATGAAGCTGCTAGTAGAGGTAATATGGACGTAATAGCAGAGGATGTTCTATATCTGACCAGAGGTAATATGGACGTGGAAAGATATATAACATTAGGTGGGAGTGGATAATTCAGAGGTAATAGGGACATGATTATCCTTGATGAATGCTTTGCTCAAAGGTTATGTGGACGTGGCAAAATATTTAATCATTCTACTGGGGAAATAATTATCAGAAAACAATTCAGAGGTAATAGGGATGTGACTTGTTTTCGTCAAACCGAGTTTGGACAGAGTCAAAAACGTGAATGATTCCACTAGGGAAATTTTTAGAGGACCTATTATCAAGGGCGTATTCAAGACTCTTGAAATACGGATAATAGTTTAGATAATTTTTCTAATCATATAAACATCACACTATAAATTTACATGACTGAACATATATGAACAAAAAGGGTTACATATAGTATTTCTTCAGGAATTTACCGTTGATAGACATCATGAACAAGTCACCATCAGGTTTGGTTAGCCGGTATGCACCGTTAGAATACACTGATTCTATGATGAAAGGACCTTCCCATTTAGGCTAGAATTTTTTTTTTGTGCGTCATGACCATTGGTCTTCTCACTGCTAAGACCATATCGCCGACTTGGAAGATCCTTTCCTTCACCTTTTTATTGAAAGCTCTGGAAAGGTGTGCTTGGTATAGCTCAATGTGCTGCTGAGCTAACAAGCATTTTTCGTCTAGCGCTTTGAGCTCTTGGAGTCGCAGACAGTAGCTTTCTTCAGTGGTCAGCTCGCTGGCTAGGGCTACTCGAAGAGAAAGAATCTAGATTTCTAGGGGAAGAATGGCTTCGCTCCCATAAACCAGAGAGAATGACGTACTGTCTGTTGGAGTCCGGGCCGTTGTACGATAGGCCTATAGACATTCGTCGAGCTTCTCATTCCAATCATGCTTGCTTGAAGACACAAACTTCTTGAGAAGTTTTATGATAGTTTTGTTGAAGGCTTCTGTTAGCCCGTTAGCTGTTGGATTGTAGGCAGTAGAGGCTACGTTCTGGATTCGATTCTTATCGCAGAACCGATAGAATGCATGGCTTGTGAACTGTGGACCATTATCATGGATGATCCTACAAGGTAGGCCGAAGCGGTAGATGACGTGATGTTTGATAAAACTGATCACGTTTGACGTCTTTATTTCGGTGAGCGGTATAGCTTCTGCCCATTTAGAGAAGTAATCGGTTATGGCTAGGATAAATCGATGTCCTTTGGAGGATGGCGGGCTGATTGGTCCTATGACATCCATGTCCCAGGCTTCAAACGGTCAGGATGCTGTCGTCAGGTATAGAAACTCCAAAGGTTGATGGATAAAATCGGCGTAGAACTGACAAGCTCTACACTTCTTTGTATATTCAACAGCATCTGCTATCAGTGTGGGCCAGTAACAACCCATTCCTTTGAGGCAATCTTGTAATTTGGGGCCTGGTTGATGTGCACCAAAAAATCCATCATGAGCCTCCCGGAGTGCATGTTTGGCTTCTGTATCTGATAAGCATCGTAACAGTAGCCTGTCGTAGGAGCGTCGGTACAGCATCTTGGTAGCTGTATCGTAGTAAAATCTGAGGGATCGCCTTTGGATAGACACTGCTTCCTTCGGGTCCTCGAGGAGGATTCCATAGACGGCATAGTCTATGAAGGGAAATCTCCAGTCTTTAGCATTGACGCTTGTTTTCGTTGCGTAACTGTAATGAATATGCAAGGCATCTTTTACACAGAATAATTTTTGACCAGACACTGTGATCGACTGCTGAGTATTGGTAGGAACGGTCAAGGAAGCAGCGAGACCGACTATAGCATCTGCTTCTATATTCTGTAGTCGAAGCACGTGCTCGATGAAGAATCCAGCAAAAGTAGATGCCAACTAGATTGTTGCTCTAGAGTAGGGGATGAGATCTTCGTGGCAAACTTCATAATCCCCTCAGACCTGACTAACTATTAGCTTGGAATTGCCGTAAGCTTCTAGATAGTCAACTCCCAGTTGCTTTGCCAGTTGTAGGCCGATTAATAGGGCATTATATTCGGCGGCGTTGTTGGTACATAGTTCTGTGAGGGAATACGCACGATGTATAACCAGATAATCAGGTGACACGAGCACGGAGCCTACTCCAGCCACGATATTTCCTTTATGTCCTGTTCTTGATGTGTCGTCAAAGAACATTCGCCAAATGGGGATTTCTTCAGTTGCAGTGTTAGACTCCACCACTTCGTCGAGGATTTTGTCGTAGAGTTTGGACGATTCTGGCACTGGATGAGCTATAGGAAATCAGCTAATGCTTGGCCTTTTACTGCCTTCTGAGGAACGAAGAGCATATCGTGTGGAGTCAACAACATTGTCCATATAGCTAAATAGGAATTGAGAGAGCCTGGTTTAGTCATGAGTATTCTGAGAGGGTTGACTTTAGATATAATGTGGATAGTCTGCCCAGACACATAGTGGCGTGTTTTTTGGATGGTAAATACCAGTACAACACATTCCTTCTCCACCGGTGTGTATCTGTGCTCGGCACCCACCATTGTGCGGCTGAGGTAGTAGATTGCTTGTTCATGGCTGCCTTCATTCTTCTGAGCTAATAGGGCACCAAGAAAATGGTCCATAGCACGGATATATAGTAAGAAGGGCTTCCCCATTATTGGAGCTTCCAATACTGGAGGGCTTATAAGGTACGCCTTGATGTCGTCGAAAGCGCGTTGACATTGTTCAGTCTAGACGAAAGATACGCCTTTCTTCATGAGATGAGTGAATGGTTGACACCTTTCAGAGAGGTTAGAAATGAATCGTCTGATGTAGGCTAGCCTTTCTTGTTGTCTGTGTAACTCTTTGAGGTTTCTTGGAGGATGCATGTCGAAAATAGCCTTCACTTTCTTCGGGTCCAGATGTATACCCTTTGAAGTGATGACGAAACCAAGAAACTTGTCGCTGGAGACTCCTAGAAAAGACTTGGTTGGATTCATCTTGAGTTGGTGTGCACATATTAGTTCGAACGTCGTTCTCAAGTCTTGGAGGTGGTTGCCCTTGAGAGGACTTTTGACTGTGATATCGTCTACGTAGCACTCCACAGTTCTGCGCAAATGATCACAAAAAATTGTGTTCATGGCTCGCTGGTATGTCGCCCCTGTATTTTTCAATCCGAAGGGCATCACCATATAGTAGTATACCCCAACGGTGTTCAAAAAGATGTGTGCTTCTCGTCGCCGGGGAACATCTTAATCTGGTTGAAGCCTGAGAACCCATCCATGAAGGATATCAGCTCGAAGCCGTAAGTATTGTCGATCATTACGTCAGTGATCGGTAGAGGGAACTCGTCTTTCGTGCATGCAGAGTTCAAATCATGGTAGTCGATACAGACTCGAACTTTATCGTTCTTTTTTATGACTGGGACGATGTTGGCAACCCACTTTGGGTGTTGTTTTTCGTGAATGAATCTACTGGCAATGAGCTTCTTGACTTCATTCTCGATGGCTTCTATGATGTCTGGTCGGAATTGTCGTTGTTGCTGCTTCACGGGCGTAGCTTTAGACGAAATATTCAGGCGGTGCATGGCGACTTTAGGGTCCAAGCCTGGCATATCTTCAAAGCTCCATGTGAAGACGTCGATATATTCTCTTATAAGCTGTATAAGAGATTGGCGTTCATCGCCAGATAAACTTTTGCTGATGAAGATTGATTTGAAAGATGATTTGTTTCCTAGATTGACTTGGATGACTTCGTCTTCGGTAGGTGGTTCACGTTGTTCGAAGCGCAGCTTCCACCTAGTGTCCATCTTTTTAACCTATTGTTCGAGCTCGATTGATTGGACATCGTCTGCAATTTGGTCAATGAAAACCATGTTGATGGACAGAGTTGTCTTGAACATGTCGCCAATGCTGGAGTCTAAGTCCTAGAGGGCAGAATCAGAAGAATGAGAACAATGATCTGCTTCATCTTCTGATCTTTCGGGAGTTGTTGGAGGAGTGACGTAGCCCAAACCAACACCGCTTCGTTGAAAGTAGTTCTCGGATTTGCCGGGAGGAGCAAAGTGTTGTATTAGCAACCGTCGTCCTCGACCGTAATTCAGCCCTTTGTCGCTTTTGATGTCATATCCCATGTTCTGGATAATGTTCTTGGCCTGCCAACTATACCAGAAAAGTTGTATTTTTCCAGAGTCATAGTCAGCTTCTGTGTTGTGCTTAGGAGAAGTAGAGTCTGGAACGAACTTTCTCTCGCCAATTATACGATCGAAGATGATTAGTTCTTCATCCTTCTTTCTGGATGGAACGATGAAGTAGAGGATATCTTTAGGGTAAATTTTTTCTCGCAGGTGAGGCATCGTGACCGGCATGCAGAGGTGTGGTCCTATGCTGTTCTCTAGAGCGTATATCGTATCTATGTAGTGGTTTACAGATTGATAGACATCGGAGTAATTCAAAGATAAACCTTTACTAAGGAAATATGCAAGTTCTTCTTCAGGGATAACATCATCCGCTGAAGGTATATTATTATGAGTATTGATATACTCATTGAGAGGATCATCATCTGGAAGAGGAGCCATAGTCTTGGCCGAGTTCACCACGTAGGATAATTCTTCAGGATTGGGAGGACGGGCATCAGTAGGTTCTTCCTGGGGTGTCTTGCTGAGAGTGATGGTCAATGGTTTGACCTTGTCAGAGTTCTTTTTTTTCACCCAGATTGTGAGAGGCTTCGGAGTACTTTTTTGGGGTAGTACGTCCTTTGACTCGGATAATCAGGGGATCATCATTGGAGGATGGACTTGCTTTAGCTTCATTGTATGCTTCGTTGCCGTCATCCTTGGGGGGGTGGGATTGGTAAAGTACCGAATCTCCATAGTAAGCTTCGATGCCCTTAAAAGGATCGACATCGGCAAACTCTATCTTCACGTCACCATCGCTGTTGACGTATTTGAAGCACTGGTAAAGTGTGGAAGGAGTGATCATGTTCTCGTGTATACAAGGACGTCCCAACAAGACGTTGTAGGATACATTGCCATCGATCACATAGCAGGAAACCTCTGTTCGGAGATCACCGATCTGGAATTTGAGACGGATCTTGCCCAACGGATGGCTTCGACCAGCATTGAAAGCCATAATAGTTGTGTTGGTTGCAGACAGCTTATGCAAAGGGATTCCCAAAATTTGAAGCAAACTTCTAGGAATGATGCTGAGGGAGGATCCTGGATCGATGTGCATGCGGTCCACCTTGATCGCCCCGATATACCCTGTATAATAAAGGGGTCTATTATGACGATTATTTTTGAGTAGCATGTCCTCATATAAAAAGGTGATGTTGGGCACCACTTCCATAGTACTGTGGCAGTGGGGACAGGGGACAGGAGACAGGGTCTTCAGTGGGGGCTTTGACTTCAACGAGGTAAGAGTCGGCATGTAGTAATGCCTTACTTAAAGCCTTCCACGTTTATTTGGAGAGTCGCAATAGATCGAACAGAGACAACATGGCAGGTGTATTGGCTAGCTGTACCAGTATGTCAAAGTTGTAGGGTCAATCCATGCCTTCGGGAGCTGGCGTCTTCAGAGATTTGTCAATCCGTGTCTCCTTTTGCTTAGCTTTATCCGTAGTTGGAGGCTTAGACGGGCTGGCTTCTGAGCTTGTGGGGGCAACAGGAGCTTGAGAAGGTACTTCTTCTTCTTGTGCAGGATCGTATGTCCGAAGATAAGTCTTCCCCGAACGCGCCTCGCCAGATAGAACCTCGTAGATGGGAGAGGATACCATATGGCATGACTTGTACTTCTTGTCCCTTTTTTGCTTTGGGAGGTACTACCCCCTGCGTCACTTCTTGCATAAGGTCCGGATGGACCCACATGATCTTACCATGTTCAGTCGTGAGCGGGACCAAGGTTGAGTTGCGAGCTAGAGGTAGGTTGACGACTCCATTATTGCCTTGGGAATCGGGACTACGCCGTCTGGGACTTATGTGGGAGGAAAGTCGCCAAACTGAAGAGAGATCATGTTAGAGGATAGAAATATGTCTTCAGCTTCAAGGTTGATCACTTGGCTGTCGATAAGCTGTTGTATCTTCTTTTTCAGGACGATGCAGTCCTTGGTGGAATGATGCACGTACTGATTATAGAGACAGTACTTGGGATCATTGAGCTGGTTCGCCTCTACAGGACGTCGTGGTGGAGGCAATGTGTCACGCCCCAGAACTAGAATACTGGAGAGCAGAAGATAGACACATCCAGCTACGTATATTGAAGTGAATCCCACCTCGATATACGGTCACGGCTGTATAGATACATGAGGGTTTAACTACAAGCCAATAGTCTCTTAAGGTCAAGAACAAGCCTAGTGTCACAATCTCAAGCAAGTAAGCAAATGTAACAAGATGGTAGATCATCAGACATATAAATTAAGGCATCCCATACATTACATATTTAGATGATCATGAAGCTAGTCATACCAAATGCAAAGACTAGCAAGAGTTTAAGTCATACATGATCAACCCTAGGATTTGTCAACCATGATACAGCCCTTAGGCAGACAGGAATATAAAATTAACACGAGCTAACACTTGCTCGGCGGCTAAATGCCTCAAAAGAATAATTTACAATAGAGTGGAAGAGTAAAATAAAACCCTCTCGTTGCCAGGGTTGCGCCTAGTGTTCACCATCTGGGTGGAAGGATGGAAGATCCTCGGGTGTTACTCCGAAATCTGGCCATACAAAACCAGCTGGATCAGACCCCAGAAAGAGCAAGTACCACAAGGGAGGCTTCACTTAAGAACTAAAACCAGTATATTAGCACATGAACAAAAATAGTAATAGGAAACTTGAAATGTAAATAAGACAACAAATGACGAGAGCGCGAGGAACTATTCCGGAAGCCAGGTTACAATCCTTAAACCAAACAAGGACCGGGGTTGTAACCCTTCGCCTGAACAGAACCGGGTCTCTTGCCATTTATTGCTAAGATTAAAGCGTAAGCAAACATGTTCTGAGATAGCTATATACTGGATCTAGACAAGACTAGACAGGATTGGACTCCATCCAACATTCACGGCCAAGCAAAGAATATGGCTTGATACTTTAACTAACTAGGATTATGACAAGCCTAGTTACTAGCAAGATGCATCGAGATGTTCCAACAACCACAAGCCCTGCAGTCTTAATCCAGGTTATCCGATCACAAGTTGAGAGGTTGGATTAGGTGACTTGGGGGTACAATACACGACGGTGCGCTGGAAATGTGCCCTACTCGACGGCAGGCTACAAGTCCAATTAAAGCGCACAAATAACGGGACTGCCTGTAGCTGGGAATCTCTTTATGGACTACTTGATTAATCTAATCATTATCCTAGTCAAATTCAGTATAAATCCTCGACCGTGAAAATCAGGAATTCATGTCCTAGACATGATGCATGATGAGACATGTAGCTTGTACTGATACAATCAAGAGAAAGCATCCACGGTGTCAAGATGAGAGTTATATGTTACTTGTCAAGATTACATGTCATGTTTACTTGTCAAGAGTGCGCCGCAACGGGCCACTATCTTATCATTTATCATGTCAAGGTTACCTGTCATGAGTGTGCCACGACGGGCCACTAAACATGTAGTTTTATTATCTTGTCGTGTTCATATTACCATATTAATATTATTTGTCAAGGGTGCACCACAACGGGCCACCATCATGTGCTATCATTCGATTAACAAGTTATGCTCACATCGTGTTCATGTCGAGTTCATATCGAAAAGGCATAAGGATATAAAATGGCTGCAAAAGAAATCATAGAAAGGGAAACTGGGGACATCATGCACCCAGGGCTATGCACCTAAGCTATGAGCCCACATATATGAATAAGGCAAGGGGGTATCATAGAGAGACAATGGATTGGAAAGGCATGCACCTGGAGCTATGCGCCCAGGGCTATGCACCCACATATATACGCCTGCTTATATGCCCCCAAGGAGTGGAGCCAGGATGACTTGGAGAAAGTCAAGAGGCTCATTCTATGACAAATGTGCTGGCAGGGTCTATGCGCCCAAGAAAAGAGACGATGCACTTGTGCGCATGCAAAGTTGTGTGCCTAAGTCAGGGAGGGCCTAGGCGACATGCACCCAAGGTGGCATGCGCCTAAGAGATGGGAAGTCTGGGACACATGCGTCCAAAAAGAGGCATGCGCCCAGGGGATTATGCGCCCAGCGGCCATGCGCCCACACAACTCGTGGGCGCATAGTTATGCGCCAGCACTGTGGAAGGCAGAAAGCTTGGGCGCATATATAGAGCTATGCACCCAAGGCTAAAGTACCTGTGGGCGCATAAAATGCCATGCGCCCACACTGTTCCTCTTCTCCAAAATTTTGAGAAGAAGGCCATGGAACCCTTGAACTTCAAACTCCCATAACTTGGTCAAAACACAATAAAATCTAACTTTTCAAAAGTCTAAGTTGTGTGAAATCGAATTCTCTACCACATGGAACTCGTAGTTTTCGTAAAAAAGATGGTTTGATAGATCAAAAACCTACAAAACTCCAAAAAAGTGCAAAGTTAGATCTACACAAATGTATACATAAAAATACAAAATGACAAGAACAAAAGTAGCTTAGAATGTTGCGTATAAGAGATTAGAACAATAAAATGGAGGGTTCCTTCATGAAGCAAGTTGCACTTGCCTATGGAGGGGGAGAGGTTTTAATGGAGAAGAAGAAGAAGTTATGAGAAATAATAAAGAGAGAGAAAGTAGGTGGGTTTATAAAGGAAAAAGGGGAGGGTTTAACATGATGAACCAAAGGGAATAAACCAAGCCAAACCAAAATGAACCAAGTCAAACCATGATATGCCATGATGAACCTAAGCAAGATTAAACCAAAATTAGCTAGCAGGGTAGGAGAAGAAAAATACGTGTCAGGATTCCGCATACGTATACTGGAAATACGGATAACAGAAAATAGGGATGACAACTCTACCCACCTTACAAGAATTATGTCCTCAAAATTTAATCAAGAGGCTAGAGATGTCGGGGCAAGCTATACTAATCATAAGCAACTACGACTAGCAGTCAATCAAGCAATCATTTATGCAAGCAAGGATTTAAAGACATAAGGCATAAGGAAGATATTATACCTTACGAGTCAAACAGGTGTGGATATCGCGATCGGATATCTTCTCACGCTCCCACGTTGACTCATCCAAAGAGTGATGACCACAAGCAACACAGACTAAACTAATAGTCTTATTCTTGAGTATGTTCTCTCTCCGGTCCAATATGGATACGGGTCTTTCCTCATGCGAAAGGTTGGTACCAACAACCAATTCCAAATGATCAAGGACATGACTCAGATCCGGGATATACCGTCGCATTTGGGATACATAGAAGACATCATACCTCACGTAACGACGACGGAAGAGCGAGACGATAGGACACGTCACCTACTTGCTCAAGGACATCAAACGACCCTATATACCTAGGACTAAGCTTTCTCCATATACCAAAACGAATGACGCCAAGGGTAGGCGAGATCCTAAGGAATACATTGTCGCCGATAGAAAATTCAAGGGGACGCCGATGAGAGTTAGCCCAATGACGTTGGCAATCTTGTGCAACTCGAAGATGATCTCTGACTTGTCTGACCACCTCAATAGTCCACGTAATCTTCTCTGGACCAAGCATCTGCCTATCGCCTATATCATCCTATGCTAACGGGGATATGCACTTTCTGCCGTACAAGGCCTCAAAGGGAGCCATCTGGATACTGGCCTAGAAACTGTTATTGTATGAGAACTCCACTAGGTACAAGTGATCTTCCCACGAACCACCGAAGTCGAGTATACATGATCGCAGCATATCTTCAAGAGTCTGGATCGTGTGTTCTGACTGACCATCTGTCTGCGGATGATAAGCTGAACTGAACTTGAGACGAGTCCCCAAACTCTTTTGAAGATTTTGCTAAAAGTGTGATGTAAATCATGAATCTCCGTAGGATACAATACTAACTAGTACTCCATACAATCTGACTATCTGTCTGAGGTACATCTCTGTAAGCTGATCCGTCGACTGGCCAATTCTGAAAGGTATAAAACGAGCTACCTTCGTAAGACGGTCGACTATAACCCAAATAACATCTCTCCCAGCTGGGGATTTCTGTAACCCGGTTACAAAATCCATGGTAATGTGCTCCCATTTCTATTCTGGGAAAGATAAAGGTTAAAGAAGTCCAGCCGGTCTCTGATGTTCAGCCTTAACTTGTTGGCAAACTAAACAATGAGAGATAAACCGGGCTATCTCCCTCTTTATGCCATTCTACCAAAAATGCTGACGGATATCACGATACATCTTCGTGTCGTCGGGATGAATCAAATACTGTGAACTGTGAGCCTCTGCCATGATCTCTTGTCGGATGTCACCACTAGGTACACAAAGACGTCTTTCGTATCGAAGTGTACTGTCCTCATGGATACATAACTCAGGTCTTCGTCATGCTACACATTCTGCCCTAATCCACTGAAGCTTAGAATCCGCTGACTGAGCTAACTTAATCCTCTCAACTATACTGGACTGAACTTGCATACTGGCCATCAATGCCACATTGGTAGGAAGAACAACTTCAATACCCATCTTCTGAAGGTCTGTTAACAACTCTGGTTGTGCTATTAGAAAATAAACTCTGGCTCTTCTGCTCAATGCATCGACAACAATGTTGCCTTTTCCAGGATGATACTGCAGGTTGATGTTGTAATCCACAAGTACCTCTAGCCATCTCCTCTGACGTATGTTAAGATCCTTCTGAGTAAACACATACGTAAGACTCTTGTGGTCGGTGAAAATCTCCACCCGATATCTATAAAGGTAATACCTCCACAACTTCAATGCAAAAACTTCTACTGCTAACTCCAGGTCATGGGTTGGGTAATTCCTCTCATGATTAC
Organism: Iris pallida; assembly: GCA_029216955.1. Classification (NCBI taxonomy): domain Eukaryota; kingdom Viridiplantae; phylum Streptophyta; class Magnoliopsida; order Asparagales; family Iridaceae; genus Iris; species Iris pallida. The sequence continues at coordinate 16,725,099 of JANAVB010000999.1, read as the reverse complement.
GAAGTTGTCGTGATGCGTAAGCAACAACCTTTTCATGCTGCATCAAGAAACATCCTAATACCTTGCCGGAGGCGTCGTAATAAACTGAAAATCCTCCAGTTCTATCTGGAAGCGTGAGAATGGGTACCGTCATCAATCCTTGCTTCAACTTCTCAAATGAACTTTGACACTCTGCTGTCCAAGCAAACTGTACATACTTGTGACTCAACTGCGTCTGTAGCGCTGAAATTCGAGCAAAGTGTCAAACAAACCGCCGGTAATAGCCAGCCAATCCTAGGAAACTCCGAACCTCTGTGACGGTACGTGGAACTGGCCATGTCTCTATAGCCATTATCTTCTGGGGGTCCACTTCTACTCCACCTCTTGTGATGATGTGACCTAAGTACGAGATACGATCCAGCCAAAATTTGTACTTATTGAACTTCGCGTACAACTGGTGCTCTCTGAGAATCTGAAAAACTACACGATGTTGTTGCTCATGCTCTCCCTCATTCTTACTATGGACTAGGATGTCGTCTATAAACACTATCACGAACTGGTCTAAATAGGGCATGAAAATACGATTCATGAGGTCCATGAATACGGCTCGCGCATTGGTCGCTCCAAATGGCATAACAAGGAACTCCCAATGTCCATATCTAGATCTGAACGCTATTTTTGGGACGTCTTGCTCTCTGACTCTAATCTAATGGTACCCTGATCGCAAGTCAATTTTCGAGAATACTGCCGCTCCTGTAAGCTGATCAAACAAATCATCTATCCTTGTTAGAGGGTATCTGTTCTTAATTGTTACAGAGTTCAAGGTACGATAATCAATATATAATCTTGACGTACCATCCTTCGTTTTCACAAGAAGTATCGGGGCTCTCCAAGGTGATCTGCTAGCACGAATGAATCCCTTGGTTCTAAGTTCTTCAATCAACTTGTACAAGACCTCTAACTCTGAAGGTGCCATCCTGTAGACTCCCCGTAACACTGGTGCCATCCCCGAAAGCACATCAATGGTGAACTCTATCTCTCTCTGGGGGCATGCCTCGAAGCTCTTCGAGAAATATATAAGAAAACTCTTCAACGACTATGGGAAACTGAACTGCTACTGCTACTGCCATTCGTAATACTGGTGGAGAAGGTTCTACTTCGCCTCTAAAAAATGAAAACTTCGGTTCGTCGGGAATACCAAAAATAATCCTGCCAATATGGCAGCTATTCTTGCATATTGATCCTTCAACTAATCCATTCCTAAGACCACATCATAATCGGCCATCGGAAACTCTATTAACCTAACGGGGAACTCTCTACCGCTAACTATGATTCGATACGAGGAATAGACTCTATCTACTCCCACAAGACCATTACCGGTAAGTATATTGAGCCTTACTGATAATGACTCGGGCTCCAGTCCTATCCGTGTTGCGAATCGTACAGACATAAATGAATATGATGCACCTGAATCAAATAATACTGATGCTGAAAAAGAGTTGATAAGAATGGTATCTGCCACCACCTCACCTAATGCCAATTCTTCTGCTACGGTCAGAGCCATGGCCTGACCTTGTCCTCTTGGTGCTGGTCCCCTCTGCTGGAAACCCCTTTACCGATTCTGATTCTAAGCTTGGGCATACTGCTGAGCCTGAGACGGCAATGGCCTCGGAGGCTCGTTCTGCTGCTGCACTGGAGCTGGTCCCCTAACCGATGGACTAGTTAGGTATGACGACGACGAACTAGCTCTATTCCGACAGGACCCTATCTTATGGTCTGGTGCCCCACAAGCCAAGCATAATCCCTGTGCTCTACGACATTCTGACACTACATGTCCTGGCTTCCTACAATGAATGCAGCCCATTGCGGAAGACTGCTTCTGCTACTGAGGATACGTCGGTGTCGAGTGCTGAACCGACGAAACTGTGGTCGTCCTGCTAGAAGCTCCAATAGTCAAAGCCCTAGCTGCCGGGGCTGGTGCTGAAGACTGAGACATCTGCCCATGAGACCTCTTCCGTCTTCCGCTTCGATCTACAATTCTCTGCGTAGTATACTTATGCCTCTTTGCTGCTCGCAAGATGTCATCAAAAGTCTGGTGCTCAAACTGCTCCACTGATATGATAATCTCTAGGTGGAGCCCTTGCTGGAATCTGTGGGCTCGATCCAACTCGGTTGCTACCAAGGTAGGAGCAAACCGACTGAGTCTAGAAAACTCGGCCGCATATCCATCGACCGTCCTCCCCATCTGCTTAAGATTGGAGAATCTCATCAGCAGATCATACCGAGCTACTACGTCGAAGTACTTAGTCTGGAACTTATTGTTGAACACTGCCTATGAGACAGGTGTCGGTAATCCAACTGCTAGCATCGGCCCCCAGCTGTGGGCTAAATCCAATAACTGTACGTGCACAACGGCCACCTTCTCTCCCTCGGGAATCCTGGTTGCCTCCAGGATAATTTCTATGTCCTAAAGCCACGCATCAGCGGCGATAACATCTTCACTGCCATCAAAGAAAGGAGGGTTCAGACGCTTGAAGCTGTTGGCCGCGTTGTTCCCTTGGTAACCAGCTCTGCCCATGGCATCTTGTACTGTCTGGTGTAGGACATCGCCCCAATGATCTTGAGATGCAAGCAATTCTCTGATGAGTCCAACCAGGGTTCCATTATCAGGCTCTACAGGCTGGACTAGCTGAACTGGTGGCTCTGGGTTCCCAGAATACATGACTCGGGAAGCTGCTCCAGAGTACTGGGCTTGGTCTCCAGGTTGCTGCTGGTTCGCTGGAGGTGCTCAGCCTTGCTGATCGGTAGGACCAGGAACAATACCGCTGATGAAACGATATGGGAAATAATAAGGAAGGACCATAATAGATCAAGGATATAAGCATGTGATCAGATCAAGAATTTTGGAAAGATTAGAAGACACGAGTAGAGATCAAAGGCGAGTGCTGATTGAGACATCTATCTCGTAAAACCCTCACATATCTTGATTTACAAGACCTTGCATGGGCCACCACCTAAACCGTGTCACGTCCCAGAACCAGAATACTGGAGAGCGGGAAACAGACACAGCCAGCTACGTATATTGAAGTGAATCCTTCTCCGATATACGGTCACGGCTGTCTAGATACATGGGGGTTTAACTACAATCCAATAGTCTCTTAAGGTCAAAAACAAGCCTAGTGTCTAAATCTCAAGCAAACAAGTAAATGTATCAAGATAGTAGATCATCAGACATACAAAGTAAGGCATCCCATATATTACATATTCAAATAATCATGAAGCTAGTCATACCAAATGCAAAGACTAGTAAGAGTTTAAGTCATACATGATCAACCCTAGGATTTGTCAACCATGATACAGCCCTTAGGCAGATAGGAATGTAAATTTAACACGAGCTAACACTTGCTTGGTGGCTAAACGCCTCAAAAGAATTATTTACAAAAGAGTAAGAGAGCAAAATAAAACCCACTCGTTGCCAGGGTTGCGCCTAGTATTCACCATCTGGCTGAAAGGCTGGAAGATCCTCAGGTGTTACTCCAAAATCTGGCCATACAAAACCAGCTTGGTCAGACCCCAAAAAGGGCAAGTGCCACAAGGGAGGCTTCACTTAAGAACTAAAACCAGCATATTAGCACATGAACAAAAATAATAATAGGAAACTTGAAATGTAAATAAGGCAACAAATGACGAGAGGTCGAGGAACTATTTCGGAAGTCAGATTACAATCCTTAAACCAAACAAGGACCGGGGTTGTAACCCTTCGCCTGAACAGAACCGGGTCTCTAGCCATTTATTGCTAAGATTAAAGCGTAAGCAAACATGTCCTGAGATAGACATATACTGGATCTAGACAAGACTAGACAGGATTGGACTCCATCCAATATTCACGGCCAAGCAAAGAATACGGTTTGATACTTTAACTGACTAGGGTTATCACAAGCCTAGTTACTAGTAAGATGCATCGAGATGTTCCAACAGCCACAAGCCCTACAGTCTTAATCCAGGTTATCCGATCACAAGTTCAGAAAGTTGGATTAGGTGACTTGGGGGTGCAACACACGACGGTGTGCTGGAAATGTGCCCAACTCGACGACAGGCTACAAGTCCAATTAAAGCACCCAGATAATGGGACTGCCTGTAGCTGGAAATCTCTCCATGGACTACTTGATTAATCTAGTCATTATCCTAGTTAGATTCAGTACGAATCCTCGACCGTGGACATAAGAAATTTATGTCCTAGACATGATGCATGATGAGACATGTAGCTTGTACTGATACAATCAAGAGAAAGCATCCATGGTGTCAAGATGAGAGTTATATGTTACTTGTCAAGATTACATGTCATGTTTACTTGTCAAGCGTGCGCCGTAATTGGCCACTATCATGTCATTTATCATGTCAAGGTTACCTGTCATGAGTGCGCCACGACGGACCACTAAACATGTAGTTTCATTATCTTGTCGTGTTCATATTACCATATCAATATTGTTTGTCAAGGGTGTGCCACAACGGGCCACCATCATGTTCTATTATTCCATTAACAAGTTATGCTTACATCGTGTTCATGTCGAGTTCATATCGAAAAGGCGTAAGGATATAAAATAGGTGCAAAAAAAATCATAAAAAGGGAAACTGGGGACATCATGTGCCCAAGGGGTGCATGCGCCCAGGGCTATGCGCCTAAGCTATACGCCCACATATATGAATGAGGCAGGGGGGTATCATAGAGAGATAATAGATCGGGAAGGCATGCACCTGGAGCTATGCGCCCAGGGCTATGCACCCACATATATGCACCTACATATATGCACCCAAGGAGTGGAGCCAGGATGACTTGGAGAAAGTCAAGAGACTCACTCTATGACAAATGTGCTGGCAGGGTCTATGTGCCCAAAAAAAGAGACGATGCACTTGTGCGTATGCAAAGTTATGCGCCCAAGTCAGGGAGGGCCTAGGCTACATGCACCTATGGTGGCATGTACCTAAAAGAAGGGAAGTCTGGGGCACATGCGCCCAAAAGGAGGCATGCGTCTAGGGTATTATGTGCCCATGCGCCCACACAACTCGTGGGCGCATAGTTATGCGCCAGCACTGTGGAAGGCAGGAAGCTTGGGCTCATATATAGGGCTATGTCACGACCCACACCCACTGTGAGGGTACGAGTACGTAACAACGCCCAGCCTATGCCGCAGTGTCGGAAGTAGAACGCTGTTCTAGGTCACTATCTAACCATCAACTCACGTAATTATATAATGTATTTGTCAAAATCTCAACTTCGAACGGAGGACAAGTATAGATATAATAGAATCTCAATCACAGTTTAAGCACGATATGATAACACAGAAGTTTATAACTAAGACTAAATACAACAATAAAACCAACTACTAAAATAATATAATCTCCAACAATCTCAAAACAACATATCTCAACTTAATACAATTCAAGTTCTAAAATATAAAACTAAACCAAATCAACTAGCTAATCTCCCGATCACTCTGAGTGTCGAGACCAAAGGTAACTAAAACATCTTCTGGTCTATAGTGACTAGAGCAAGTATCCTCTTCGAAATCGTCTATAAAACTTTCAACAGGTCCAGTCAAGACAGGAACGAGTACAACTCATCAAGAAAACCCAAGTAAATGACAGAGAACTATAAAGCAGTTATAGACAGTTTTATTGATGAACATGGTAGTTTATATTCAGGTGATGGTATAGAAAAACAGATAAGATACAAGAAAAGTAAAGTAACTAAAACAAGAGAAGAATCATGGCGATGAAGACTGTAAAAAAGAAACTAGCTGAACTAGAGTAACATGATAAGTCTAGACAGTAAATGTAAACAAGTGTAAATTCTATGTAAATCCAGTACGGGAAGAATCTAATACAAGATGAATCCAGTATAAGATGATTCTAGTCAGTGATCAAGATTCTAGGTGAGACCAGCTATATTCTAATAGTGTGTTTTAAAATACCGAAATCGACATGTAAACGGCTGTAGGTATCAGGCACATCGCTCACTGATCAGGCAAGAGATGGCTATGCTTCCAGTAGATTCCAGTTAGGAGATTCTAGATTTGGGGTATGTCTACATGTCTTACTCAAGTATTTCTCCTCCTAGTAAGTACAAGTGAATCCAGAATACGATACGAGAATCGAAATGAGTCCAGCCAAACATGATGATACCAGCAATGATTTCAGAATGATTCCAGTAGTAGAGGTCAGACAATATGGTATGTGTGTCGTATACATGAATCCAAAAATATCCATACGTATTGTAACAGAGAATCACATAAAACTAACTAAAACTGAAGTACAGTAATTGATAAATAAATGAGAGAACTATCAGAGAATATACTCGCCTGATACTCTGAAAGAGTAGTGTAATATCAGATGTCTGTACCGGAGTCACAATGTCCTTAATAGAGCAGTACAGGTTATACTGTGTTTAAAATAAAACAAATGAAGTTTATGATACAATCTACATGATTTCTAGGCCAATCTAGGCCAAAGTCAACTCTAAGTCAAACCTGGTCAACTGTCTAGGTCAAACTAGATCTAAGTTAAACTTGGTCAACTCTAGGTCAAACCAAGTCAACATCTAGTCAAACTAGGTCAATTGGTCAACTGAAAGACAAAGTCAACTATCTATGGTCAAACTATAGCTATTAGTCAATATTGGTCGACTGTCTAGTTATTTAAGTTAACTTAAAGTCAAACTTAGACTATTGGGTCAAACATAGTCAACTAAGGTTATTCTAGGGTAAACTAACTCAAAACCTAACCATATCATATATCATGAGCGTTCTCTACAAAGATATATATACATTCACTAGCCATTCACTCAAATCTTACTAACCTATCTTTACATGACATTACCTACTAATCTTTCCTCAAGCATTAACCTTTTCTTTCTATTTTTTCCCTCTTCTCCCTATACACTACTTAGAACACTTGCCTCCCTCTCCATCTCCTGGCTGCTTCTATTTGAAACAACAACATACTGCGGTTACATCTATGATCCCCCCATTCAAGCCAACCTATCCATCTGTTTATATAGCCAATAACCTATCTATTGCTCTAAGTACCTATCTACCTACCAATATACATATATCCCTCCTCTAACACACATACATACTCCAATACCCTGCTGCCAAGGACACCCTCACCATCTAGGGACTGAACCCAAGGAAATATGTAGAATTGTTAGCATTTAAACATATGACTGATATTAATAACAAAGGAACTGAAAACTGAACAAGAATCTATGTATAGGTGGACACCCAATCTGAGAATGAATCAACTCTATATGAGACACTCACAATACTCACTCAAACCCATCATCTTAACCAAATCCTCACTTCACTGATACGTATAACATCAAAATATATCTAACATCTGAATATATCCTAACCCAAATATCAACTAAACATTCAAAACCAATATTCAACATCAACCTAAACTCAACATCTCACAGCCTATCTATCAATACAACCAATGTAAAGGAAATACAAGTAAATTAAAAAAAGAAGGAAATATGAAAATAATCAAGCCAACTGAAATCAATTGAACCCATATAAAATGCAACTGTCAAGGAAATTAAGAACCTCATAGAACAATGACTTGAGATCACAACCTGAGCCACTAATGAATTAATGATGACCACATCACCAAGGTAAAACCAAGATAACTGAGAACAATCATAAAACCAACCAATATGAAATATTAAACATCACTGTTAAATATCTGCAATAATTCCTGATATTGGAAGTATCAGTAAAGTTAGGTTCGAACCCCAACTCTCAGGAAACCTACTCTCTATCAAACTCAGGATATCAACCCGACTGATATTCCTTAAAACTCAGGAATATCACATACATCACTACTCCTACTACTGCTCAACTCAGACCTAACAACACATACATAACAAGGTGTGTGTACAGAGGTATATAAGTATGTGTGCAAACATAAGTGTCAATCCTAGTGTCTAAAGCAGTCGTGTCAGTGTCCAAATCAAGTGTCACAGTGTCAAATAGAAGGTGTCAATCAAGGAAACATGTGTGTGTGCATCAGACATTCCATGTAACATGAAATCAGTGATGTTTGTGTATATAGGTGACAGGAATGTGAATCAGAGATGTGTATGAATGAACACTATGTGAGTGAGTGATGAGTGTCAAGAGTGAACTAAGTGTCAAGTCATGGTGTCATAGAGTGAAATGTGTCAAGTGTATCAATGTTAGGGTGTCATATAGTGTCGAGTGACATACTGTATCAGAGTGTGTGTGTGTGTATTGCATGACAGGAAAGAGTATCTCAGGAAATGCATTGACAGTTTTCATAAAACAGTGTACACATTCAACCCATTTCGAAATCCTAAACAAGTCTCCACATGAAACCCAACATCCCAGTACATATTCGGCTATATAACATATGTAAAAACATGTAACTTAATCATTGAAATTAGATTTTAAACATTCGAAAAATAGGGAAAATAATTACTGAACTGCATAGTATCAGGAAAAGAGGGAAAATGTAAATTCAGATATCGAATTTAACCTAAATTATCAAAATAATGGTGGGTAAGGGTTCGTGCACAATTGTAGGTGTAACCCAGGTTGTCTTGTGTCTATAAAAGTGGACACGACGTGTCCAATCACAAAAACACACACACATCAAGAAGGACACAGAGACAGCCTCGTGCAGAGGTGTAGCATGACCTAGGACACGACACAGGCCACATGGAGACACATGGCCATGCACACGTGTTCGCCTAGGCTAGAGGAATGTGTCCAAGTGTCTGTCCCGTGTCCACGTGAATCATGTCACGCGTACGAGACGCGTATTGGGACGTGTCTGTGCGCGTGTGTGCGTGTGTGCAAATCTAGTGCGGGTAGGATTTCTCGCAATCCGTTCGACGAAATTCCCCCAAATTTTGTGTGTGTCGTATCAGTGATTGCTCGCATGTCTCCACAAAATTCGTGGTGTCTCGTGCCGTATCGTATCCTGTGTCGACCCCGAGCAGCAGGACAGCACACGGTGGCCTCGTACGTGCTTGTGTGTCCCAATTTGGACACAAAAAGTGTCTAGAAAACAACTCAGTAGGACACAAGTACAATAACCATGTATAAAACAACATTTCCATTCAATCACTTTTTAAAATTATGAAAATAAATCCTATTGAAGCATTCTAACAAACATATACACTTACACATTGACATGTGACCGATACGGACACCAAACGGACATGGTTTCATACCAAAGTTGAGGGACTGCTAGGGGACACCTAGATCTGGCCTAATATGCAAAGAAATCAGAATAAAAATGCAATTTAAAGGGTTTTACCTATAGGTGCAAATGATCAAGAAAAGCCCCAAATCGGTTGATTCCCGTTGCTAGCCAAATCCTCCAAATTGTACTCAAACTGAAATTGCCCCTCAAAATTAGCAAGTAGAGGTTGATCAGAATCATATGCAAAAGATTTGGGTCAAAAAGGATTAAAAATAGATTTACTATGAATTTAGGAAAGTGGGGATTTACCTTTCCTTCCTAAAAGTTGGTTGAGCACAAAAGAGGCAAGAACAAAGAAATGAGAGTTTAAATAGGGTGGGGATCTCTATATGGCTGGTCACTTATGGCTAAAATTAGGGTTAGGGTTCAAGTCATGGGCCATGGGCCAAGTTTCATAAGTCATGGAATTAAATCCTTAAGTCAAAAGTTATTGCACCTATCATTATTTCTCTTATTTCAAACTAGTTCCTAAATGACTAAAATGAGGTTGACTTAAGTTAGACTAGGGTCTCACCATGCTAACCAAGTCACCATAGCTAGGGTTAGTCTCTTAAGTCACAGCTGGCAAAAGTCAAAATTAACAATCACCAATGCAATAAATCATAAAATAATTCAAAGAGGCCAAATGACCAAAATACCCTCATGCTCAAAAGTAAAAATAAACATTCTAATGACATGGTTAGGCTCTAGGTCAGACAGTCTCTAGGGTTACACTAGTAAAATATTAAAAATCACAAGTCATGACTTAAAATAAATTTAAATTGATTAAAAAGTACCAAAAATCATAATGTGATATAAATATCAATAAATAATAATATAATTTCAAAAGTTCAAAATTACCCTTATTTGGAAAACTGGGTGTTACAAGCTATGCGCCCAAGGCTAAAGTCTATGTGGGCGCATAAAATGCCATGCGCCCACACTGTTCTTCATCTCCAAAATTCCAAGAAGAAGGCCATGGAACCCATGAACTTCAAACTCCCATAACTTGGTCAAAATACAATAAAATCTATCTTTTCAAAAGTCTAAGTTGTGTAAAATCGAATTCTCTACCACATGGAACTCTTAGTTTTTGAAAACAAGATAGTTTGATAGATCAAAACCCTAGAAAACTCCAAAAGGTGCAAAGTTAGATCTACACAAATATATACATAAAAATACAAAATGATAAGAACTAAAGTAGCTTAGAATGTTGTATAGAATAGATTAGAACAATAAAATAGAGGGTTCCTTCATAAAGCAAGTGGCACTTGCCTATGAAGGGGGAGAGGTTTTAATAGAGAAAAAGAAGAATTTATGAGAAATAATAAAAAGAGAGAAAAGTAGGTGGGTTTATAAAGGAAGAAGGGGAGGGTTTAACATGATGAACCAAAGGGAATAAACCAAGCCAAACCAAAATGAACCAAGTCAAACCATGATATTCCATGATGAACCTAAGCAAGATTAAACCAAAATTAGCTAGCAGAAAAGGAGAAAAAAATACGTATCAGGATTCCGTATACGTATACTGGAAATACGGATAACGGAAAACGGGGATGACACAATGTCAGCTTATTACCTTTCATCAATGTGTGAATGATGGTAATGACATCATCTTCGTCAAAGGAGAAGGTCTCCTTAGGCTTGTCGGAGGCGCCCTGAGAATTGGAAGCTCCTTTGGATGTGTCGACCTTCAGGACTTCTTTCTCTTTACCCCCACGAACAAGGATAGTTTGAGGATGCTTGTCCTTGTCTTCGGTTTTGGGTATTTTCAACCCTAGTAGTTCCAGGTTAGGAACCACTACCAAAATAAGTTAAATCTTCAACGAATTTAGCGACGCCAAGTAAGAACGTCGCTAATGTTTGGGGGTTTAGCGACGTTTCATTATTACGTCGCTATTAGTCACCAAAAGCGACTAATAGCGACGTCTAGCGACTACTATTTATTAAATGGGAAACTGCGTCGCAAGATAGTCAGTACACGTCGCTGATGTAGCGACGAGTAGCGACGCAATGTAAGCGGCGTCGCCGTATATTAAATTTCGACGACGTATAACGACGTCGTTTTCGGACGTTGCTAAATGTTTCATATAGGCTGCGAGGGTTTCCTTTTCGATCATTCACAAATTCCCCCCCTCAATTTTTTGTGCGCTCCTCCTCTGCGGCGCTCCTCCGACGATCTCCCTCCTCCGGCCTCCTCCTCCTCCTCCTTCCTTCTCCACAGGTAGCTCCCCCATCTCTCTATCTCTCTCTCTGACACACACATACACACTTCCCTGTCCCCGTCGCCCCGGCTCCGACACTTTCCAGTTTCTCTTCGCCTTCTAGCTCTCTTTCTCTCGCTTCTAGTTCATGTCCACGAGAGCGTGGACTCGCCGCACAAGCAACAGTCTATACATGTGTGTTTTGTGATTTTGTTGGTTTGGACATATCGTGTCCCACGGTGTGGACACGGGACTCAAAGTGTGACACCTATATACTGAAACTGGGAGTTTTTTGGGCATATCTACTGTCAATTTGATGTTCTGCTTGGATTCGAATTCTAATTTAGGGTTCGAGCCCTATTTACTGATACTATAAGTTTTTTGGGCATTTTCAGGGTTTTGAAATGATGAATAAATTAACTAATAATTATTAGCGACTTGTTGAACCCGACTCCCCTTCATTTTTTTCTTGGACGTCATATATGTGTATGGGCAGTTTAGTGCGTCTGTCCGATGTGTGCAGGAGGCAACAGAGGGTGTGCATGTTGTGTGAGTATGAAGACATAGTAAAGGGTGTAGGGGTTTTAGAACTGCTGTAAGGGAGTGTAGTGCCTAAGGTGTGTCAACCAGTGTCACATGAGTGAGAGTGTATTATGCTCACGTAAGAGAGGGGAAGAGTTGGCAGCAGGTAATGTGTTACCTATATAAAGGTTATGATGGAGAGTAAAATATATATAATATATAATATACATATATATATATATATATATATATATATATATATATATATATATATATATATATTTATATATATATATATATATATATATATATATATATATATTTTATATATATATATATATATATATATATATATATATATATATATACATATATAAAATATATATAATATATAATATACATATATATATATAATATACATATATATAATATACATATATATATATATAAAAAAAAAAAAAAATATATATATATATATATATATATATATATATATATATATATATATATATATATATATATATATATATATATATGCAAATGACCTCTAGCCTAGTGGTTAAGAGAGATGCATGTGGCCCAAGTGGTCCGGAGTTCGAATCCCAGTGGGAGCGATTCCAGAAACAATTTACCTGGTTCCAATATATATATATATATATATATATATATATATATATATATATATATATATATATATATTGGAACCTTAGCGGCTTGCTCCCCGACCAAGAAGGTCCTCGCATCGATCGAGCAAATATTTTGCTAGTTCTTCTGTCACGACCCGCACCCTAAAGTTAGGGCACGAGAAGTGGGTACGTCCAGCCTACGCCGCAGTGTCGACGGTAGAACGCTGTCCTAGGTCTCATGCATCTAACAGTATAAGGCTAAACAGTTTATACTCTCCGAATGGGGGTGACATAGCAGATACAGACTCAATCACATCTAAGGTAGAGCATGATAAGGATAGATAAAACATGAAATCCAAAAAAGGTACAACATAGATAAATCTAAGTGTCTAAGATACACAAATCCAAAAATACATGTCAAATATCTAAACTCAGATACAGTAATCCATAAATACAACTCAAGATGACTGAAAATAAACTATAAGCAAAAACCTTAGCTATCTACGCAACCTCTACTGTGTCTCCTCTAGGCTACCAGGTAATCTCCAAGCCATCTGTAAAATTTATCAACGGGTCCAGTCAGGACAGGAGCGAGTACAGTACATCTCAATAATATCATAACAGGTTAGGAAATATAAACATGCTAGGGAGTAAGATACAGGATCTGAAGAAATAACATGATGAAAAAGAGAGAGACTGTAAGTAAATAGCTACAATATATAGAGAACTATCAGTGACTAGTGATTCAGAGCACAAGATGGTTATGTAAACGGCACGATATTGTACACGAGTAATCTACAGAGGTTGTACACGAGTAATCTACTGGATTGATTACATAACCACTTCTACTCCCCCGCCCCAATCAATACACAAGGATCAAGCTAAGTTATGTTATTGCACACGAAGTATAGTCGCACACGAGATCATGTGAATACATGAATATACACGATTTCACACGATTTGTACACGAATGTCACGAATACAAGGAGTACACGATGCTCACGATAAAGTACACGAACACGAATACCCGATGTATCCGCTAAGGGGATAACATCGCACAACAAGATCCATATAGTACTAATCCGTGTTTCCAACGTGTCAGCATCATGTAAAATAATCTAAAGCAGGAAATATAATCCTAAACAAGATATGAAATGATCAGAGAATGTACTCGCCTGGTGTCTGAATGTCCAAAGTAAATATACTGTCCGAGGAGAGGTGTCTGGCTCCTAATCAGAACAGCACAAGTCACAACATGTCCAACAGGGTAATATAAAGCACTACAATGCATTCTATATGAATCTAGGTCAAACTAGGCCAAAGTCAACCCTTGGTCAACTCTGGTCAACTGCACTAGTCAAACTAGGTCAAACTAGGTCATGTCCTAACCCAGCAAGTCTTACTAGGCCTAACCAAGACTATCCTAGCAAGCACACATCAATACAAGGCTATACAAGCCAACATACACCCAACTCTATATAGCATACAATTATTCAATACTCAAATAGGCAAGAATTCATATTAGATATACACTACGTAATCTATTACTTTAAGCTATATATGTCTACACATATATACGCATGCATATATTGGTATTCACATTAGGTCTATAATCATGGCATTTCAAATGGCTGTATAAACTTATATATTACAATACAATATGCTAACATATATATAATATACATACATAGCTAAGTTAACTATATTCATAAATACTTATTTAAGAGGCTATGTGTGTGTATGTGAACATGGCAAAGGGGCAAGTGAGGGTTAAATGGGCATACATAGTGTATACATATCAAAGAGTGTCAAAGTATAAGTGAACAATGTGTCAAATGTGATAGTGTCAACATAGTGTAAGGGGTACATGAGGTAATATAGGATTTGTGTTAACATAGGACATTATATCTCATTAACTTGTATATTGCATACATTACATCTATTATTACATTACATTCATGCTTGCATTCATTCATCATTCATTTATTCTCTTGTACTACTATATGCACCATACATTACATACTATGGAACCTACATATTCATTACAAGCCATACTTATACATGCTTACATTAGATAGGATACTTACACCTCATATATCATTTATTTAACTATTTACTCATACTTGCATTCTCTATTTAATTACATAATGTATATACATTAACATGGGTTAAAATCAAATAGAATATTATATTACACACAAGGGTGCACAAAATGCATATGCCAAATAGTAACTCCTACTAATAATCAATACTATACCAACCCAACATGAATTAAATTCTAGGATTAAATTATGTTATAGATCTATGTGTTAGCTTTCCGAAACTTCAAACAGATCGCGTTTTCGTTTCCGGAAACTCCCGGAATCGCAAAAAACACCGAGAACGCGTTTGTCTTTCGTACAACTGACACTCAAATAATTCTCCAGAAAGCTAAAGAAAGAATTAGACCTATTAATAAATATTTTTGGAAAGCTAACTTCAATACGCTTCTTTAAAAAAAACGGAAGATTAAACCGAGCTTTGAGCTAGAAGTTATGCCATTTCTAAGTTAGGACTGAAATTAAAAACGTGGATAAAAATCATGACGGATTTGGGTAGTTTGAGACAAAAGAACACAAGTATATAACATAATATATCAAGAACTCACTCTCTACACTAATATATATACATGAGACACTATAGAACACATCTCCAATACAAAAATATGAGATTAAACATGTAATAATTTATTCATACATAACAACAACACATAGTGTGTCCAAATTTGGGATTTCCCCACATGGACACAACCACAACACAAAGGACACTCCTATGACCTCCAAATGGACACGAAATGGACACAAATGGAGATACAACCATGGGGGTCATTCCTATGGGTTCAAAATAGACCTATATGCATGAGGAAATGAAAAGGAGAAGGGATTTATACCTCCCGGTAGATCGAATCGAAGAAAAACCTTCCCGGAGCGACACCGACACGTAGAGATTCCAAAAGGACACGAACGAGCTCCGAATCCTCCCAAACTTGGGTAGCTTCCTCCTTGGCTAGAATGGAGAAAGAAAGAAGAAGATTTGGTGGTGAAAGGATTTGGTGGAGAAATTGCTAGGGATTGCTCTCTAGAAATTTGGGGAAGAACAATAGAGAGAGTGTGGATGAGAATAATAAAATAAACTTGAGCCTATCCTCTCCCAATGTGGCTGGCCATATGGGGCTATTTGTCCTATTATGGTAAGGTCCAAAATGCCCCCACTAACCTATTCTATGAGTATTAGGAAAGGGCTAATTGGTTTGGGCTAAATTAGTCATTCTAAAGTCTCTAATCACACTAACCTTATCCATAATAATTAGTCTAACCTCTAACTAAAATATTTCTATCATGTGGACTGAATTTAATATCATGTGGGCTATGCCTAACTAGTGTGTGGATCCTACTAGAGTCAAACTACCCCCGGGTCCCCTTTTCAAGTCGGATTGAGTTGAAATTCGAACCCGAATCAAATAACCCCAAAACAATATCATAAATAATAAAATAATATCAAAATAATTCAAAAAAGTTAAATACAAAAATATACTTAGGCCAAAAATGACATTAAAATATCATAATTACATGGTTAGGCTCTAGGTCAAACAGTCTCTAGGGTTTTACTAGCAAAACGTCAAAATCACAAATCATTGATTTAAATAATTTTAAAATAATTTAAAATCACCAAAAATTATATCATGAATTAAATATCATTATTAAAATAATTATAAACACGAAATTTCAAAATTACCCTCATTTGGGAAATTGGGTGCTACATCTTCTGGGGCCATAATCAGGATCAAGACAAACACCACTGGGCCAGCTGGGATGTCATGGCCACCCCGATTGCGATCGGCGGGCTTGGATTTACCAAACTTAATCACATCGTCAAAGCCTTCTCCATGAATCTGTGGTAGAAATTACGCACGAGCGAAAACCTATGGACCAGGTTCATGAAGGCCAGATACTTCAAGTACATTCACCCAGCGATGGCCAGAGCCAATAGTAGATCCTCTGCGGCTTGGCGCCGCATTTTACAGGGTCGCGATCTGGCTGAGCCGGCGATTAGACTCCTTCTGGGCGACGGCAAGTCCAACTTCTTCCTGGAAAGATGGATCGGTGATAGCCTTGTCCCGAACACCTCTAAATCTCCCAGCAGCAGCAGGATCAAAGACCTGTGGAACCCCACCAATAAAGAATGGAATTGGGACCGAATTCGCGATTGGGCTGGCCACGTAACGGTCGACAGCATTCGTCGACAAGGTCTTAGCATTGGCCCCAACGCGGACGTGCTGCGATGGTCGCTGGAAGCTTCCGGAGCTTTCTTTGTGCGTTCGGCAAAATCTGCGATCCACAAGAACGGCCAAGAGCACTTTATTGCGCGATACTGGCATTCGTGCATCCCTAAGAAATGGTCTTTCCTCCTTTGGAGAGTCACGAGAAAGAAATTGCCTACGGACGAGATCCTTAACTCCATCGGCTTTAGCCTAGCGTCAGCCTGTAATTGTTGCGACGATAGGCAGACGGAGACCATCGATCACATCTTCCGGGACGGCAGCCTCCCCGACCAAACCTGGAGCACCCTCAACAGCATCTTCAACATCACCACAGGAGACGGGCGCTTTAACGATCTCCTGGCCCACTGGAGAGTCGCGTCCCGCGGCCATCAGATCGTAGCAGCGGCTGCTACCAGCGTAATTTGGAAGAATCGCAACAAAGCGAGATACGAAGGTCACCAATACTCCGCCGAGCAGCTAATTCGGGAAATTTATCGACAATGCCGCAAAAGGGGTTCACTGTGCTCCCACACCCCGCCAGCATTTTGGCAACCTTTCTCCAGTTAGTTTTTACGGGCGCGGTCGCCCCCCCTGTTTTGGTGGTTTCAGGCTTTTTGCCTTGTACTCTCCTCAGGCTTCGGCTTTTTGAGCCTTGTTTAATAAAAGCAGGGGTTCTCTCTCAAAATATATATATATATATATATATATATATATATATATATATATATATATATATATATATATATATATATCCCAAACAATCGCATAAATTCCTCCTCATCATACGAAATTAGCACATATTTTTTCTATTTTCCAAATCGTTGTCGTTGGTAGCATAATTGCTTGTAGCAAAAACAACATTATAGCAAAAACAACTAATCGTACCAATTTGATGTCCTCCAAACATTACAATAAATGGAATATCAACACATTATCAATATGGTACGATATGGGCGTGTCATGGAAGGGTTCGGATATGCCTACGGGCGGACAACAATCGTACAGTATCACTACCAAGTATAGTTGAGAAGCATATATCAGAATCGTTACAAGCTCTTATCAAAAATGAGTCAAATACAAATACGATGATATAATTACTAAATAAAATAATTAAGCATGGAAATGGTGGTACCGAGAGGGTGTCAGTGTTGATATAGATGCAAGGACAATGATGAAATGCCATAAGGACGTACGACGTCCCACCCACGATCCCACAACATCAGAGGTCTGATGGTTTGTATTAATCAACGGTACTATATATACTGCCCCTCTTTAACAGTATACTATGTATACTGTTAACACATAACCCCCTGGACACCAATACTGTAAGCTTGAGCTTGGCTTGATTAGAATTAATCGAGCTCGAGCTCGAGCTTGATAAGTTTTTCATTTTGGAGTTTAAGCTTGGTATTGGGAAATATGAGTTTGGTATCAAAAAATATGAGTTTGGAAAAATATGGATCCATGATTTGGTGCAGCAGCAGCTGCTTCTCATAATCAATACTGATGTGGTTAGCCATTGGCCTTGATTTTTAGTTCGGGTTCTATAAAGAATTTGCATTAATCAAAACTGATGTGATCAGGACATTGGGGGTCTGATTTTGAGCTGTGTGAGGAGGAGGAGTGTGTCTGGGTTTTGAATTACATTGGGGGTCTGATTTAGGCTTAAATGATCATATCGGTTTGTTGAGTATTGGCTTTCTATATATTTTTATTGTTGTTCATTTGTTGTTCATTCATGGATTCTCTATATTATTATAAGCTGGTTTGGAAGTAACTGTCCCATTAATCTGATTTTGAATTATATGTACCAGCCAGACACTGTCCTTGCAGCCATTCGACTGGCGAGGCAGAAATCTATAAACGATATTTGCAATAAGGAATTTGCATTAATCTACGGTACGACATCGTGATCAGGACATAGTCCCTGCAGCCATTCGACTGGCGAGGTAGAAACTATGTATCCGTAGATAAAGTTGACTGTCCTCCGACCCCCATCACTCGGCAATGATGATACGACAACCTAACACTACATCTTTTAGTAGTAGATAATGTCTTAGGATTAGATTTTGTGGGTTCATCTTATTGATTCTGTTACATCCTTCAGATACTAGATTCGATAAGAATATATACTACACCATATGTACAGAACATAGATGATTCACACTAATGTATGCTAGACTGAATTTTGGGTTGCGTTCTGAGTCATTCGTCCCCACACTTGGCAATTAAGCATGTGAAATATATCGTTAAAAAACATAAAATTTTGGGTTATTTTCTGGGCCATTCTTCACTTTATGCAGTAATTATCTTAAAATGGATATGAATTACTATCTGCGGAACCGTTTGTGGATGTACAATCGTCATCCTGATGAATTACTATCTGTGTCAATCTTTGCAGAATTATTTTAAAATGGATATGAATTACTATCTGCGGAACCGTTTATGGATGTACAATCGTCATCCTGATGACGTGCGGTGTACGGGATGAATTTATACAGGGTGTGCAATAGTTCCTGTAGTTTGCCAAGGCGTTCCCTCAGTACATGGACCTTGCAAAAATTAAGTGTCCATGTGTGAGATATCGCAGCTTGAAATATCATTCGGAAGTGGATGTGACATATCATTTGTATTCGAGGGGTTTCATGCCATATTATTATCAGTAGACCGCACACGGAGAACTTGTGCCTTTAGCCTCCGAGCCGGAGCCTTATGTAAATGTCTACGAGCATGCTGATTACAACCAAGGGTGGACGGACATGGTTTTCGATGCTGCGGGGCCTAGTTTCGATCCGAACAATCAATATGCGCTGAGGAGGCACCGAATGTCGATGATGTAAAGTTAATGGAGTTGCCGGAGAATGCAAGGACTCCTTTATATCCTGGTTGTGATGACCATTCACCATTAGAGGTGATTACAAGATTGTTGAGCATAAAATCAGATTTTAACATGTCTCAAGAATGCTACAATCGAATCCTGGAGTTAATTAAAGATATATTGTCGGAGGGTGGCAAGTTACCTAAAGACTTCTACCGATCCAAGAGAATGGTGAGATCGCTCTGTATGGGGTATAAAAAAATTGATGCATGTCGCAACGGATGCATGTTGTACTATAAGGACGACAAGGATGAAGACGCCTGCAGATTTTGTGGTGCCGATCGCTTCAAGACAACTAGTACAACAAGGAATTCTGGTACACGCAAGACAACAGATTTGATGTACTATTTGTCATTGACGCCGCGGTTGCAGAGGTTGTTTATGGCAAAGGAGAAAACTGATAATATGAGTTGGCACAAGCGGGAACAAATAGATGGAGTACTGGATCATCCATCCGACGGGAAAGCATGGAAGCACTTTGATCGAGTGTATCGTGATTTTGCTTCGGAGCCGCGTAATGTCAGATTGGGGCTTTCTTCCGACGGTTTTACCCCATTTGGACTTTCGGGCTCACAATATTCTTGTTGGCCTGTGATTGTTACTCCGTACAACTTGCCGCCTTGGATGTGTACAAAGACTCCTTACATGTTCCTAACTGTTATTATTCCAGGTCCGAAGAACCCGAAGAGGAACATCGATGTGTACTTATAGCCCTTAGTAGATGAGCTGAATCAGTTGTGGGAAGTAGGTGCAACCACATATGATGTTTCCAGAAAGCAGAACTTTCAGATGAGGGCCGCACTAATGTGGACCATCAATGATTTCCCGGCCTATGTAATGTTATCGGGTTGGTGCACCCATGGTCATCTCGTATGTCTGTATTGCATGGATCACACTAATGCTTTCCGTTTGAAATACGGAGGAAAACCGTGCTTCTTCGATTGTCATTGACAGTTCCTGCCAAAGGATCATCCGTACCGGAGGAACATGAATGCTTTTCGTGCTGGCATGGTAGAGAAGTCCAGTCCACCGCCACGGTAGTCCGGGGACACGATATGGGAAGAAGTTAAAGAATTGTCAAGTGCTATTGAAGAGCCTACAACGGGGTACAAGTGTGATAGATTTGGCCGCGCTCACAACTGGACGAAGAGGAGTATATTCTGGGACCTACCATATTAGAGTGACCATCTTCTCAGATATAATCTGGATGTCATACATATCGAGAAGAATGTATTTAACAATATAATAAATACTATGATTGACGTAAAGGGGAAGACGAAAGACAATCCCAAGGCCAGGTTGGACTTAGAAGAAATATACAGATGTCCAGAGTTGCATTTGATAAAGGAAGGCAGTGGGAATTATAAGCAGCCCAGGGCCATTTTCTCACTGGACAAGGAGGATAAAGGTAAACTTTGTAGGTGGATCCAGGGCCTAAAATTTCCAGACAGGTACGTATCAAATTTGAAAAGATGTGTTGACCCGAAGGAGAACAAACTACAGGGTATGAAGAGCCACGACTGTCATATTTTTATGGAGAGGTTAATCTCGATTGTATTTCAGGAATTCTTACCTCGGGTCGTTTGGGATCCACTGACAGAGCTTAGCATATTCTTCAGAGATCTTTGTTCTACTAAGTTGCTCGTTGATCGGCTTGAAAAGCAAGAGAAGGATATTGCAGTAACATTGTGTAAACTTGAGAGGTTGTTCCCTCCTGGATTCTTCTACTCTATGGAGCATTTGTCAATTCATCTTTCTTATGAGGCACGTGTTGGTGGGCCCGTCGGTTACCGGTAGATATACCCGTTCGAGCGCCATCTAAACCACCTGAAGAGGAAGGTGAAAAATAAGGCACGGATCGAGGGTTCTATTTGTGAAGCCTATGTCCTTGAGGAGATTACAAACTTTTGTTCAATGTATTTCAAGCCTCATATTGCTACAAATAGAACAAGAGCTCCGAGGAATGACGATGGAGATATAGAATATAATGATACATTATTGAAAGTCTTCAATACTATTGGAAAGCCTTCTGAAAAACTGAAAAAGAGATATTTGAATGATGAAGAACTAAAGACTGCCCAGTTATATATATTACTCAACTGCGAGGAGGATGAAGTGGAAAAGCTAGAGTGGTAAGTGAAAATCTTCAACGTTCAAGTCATCTATTTTTTGATTACGTTATTATAATTTAACGAGTATATCCCGATATTTATTGGATTTCAGCAAATTTAATGATGAGGTGAGGTCAAGTAGACCATATATTGCAGATGAAGAAGTAGAAGAAGAAATAAGACTTCATTTCCCGTCTTGGTTGAACGCATATGTACGTAAGAAGCTAGTTAGAATCTTCCTCCATTTGTATTTCCACAAGAAATAATTAACATTGAACTTAATTTTGTATCTTTTCGTGTTTAGGTCGATCGTCCGGATGTCATCCTTGAGAATGAATCTATTAGAACTCTTGCCAAGTAACCAATTTATGCCGTCAAAATATGGCCAAGTTATTGCATGAATGGGTTAAAGTTCAAGTCAACAAATGCTCCCATCAGAGATAGCTTCCTGGATCTTGATTCCACAAAAAATAGTTGCTTGTGTATCAAATCTACAAACTACAAAGATGTCACTCTAGGCAATGATTTCTATGGAGTCTTACGGGAGATCGTGGAATTGACGTACAACTATGGCATATAGCCTGCCAAGATCGTGTTGTTCAAAGTTGATTGGTTCGATCCGATACAAGATCAAGGATAGAAAATTGACAAGCATGGTCTTGTGGATATTAGCTATCGTCATCGATACCAAGGATAAGAACCATTTATCCTAGCAAGTCAAGCTCAACTCGTATATTTTATAACATATCCTAGACGGGGAACAACGAGGTACGACTGGTGGGCAGTATGTAAGACTAAAGCCAAAATACCTACGACATCGACGAAGTGGCTTATCAGGAGGACGAGCTGCCTCTTGTACTAAATACAGTTGATGTCGACTCAGCAGAAGTTCCCCATTTAATATCTACTTGTGTAGAAGAGGTACAAGTATCTGAAGGGGAAGACAAAGGAGATGCTAGTGACGATGAGGAGGAAGATGAAGAGGACGAGGAAGAGGAGGCAAACGAAGAAGATGAATTTTCAGAGGATGATTGAGACACTGTGATTTTAAAGTATTTATATTTCTGTAATCTTAAATTATGAACTATGATCATTTTTATTAGTATTCAGATTTTTGAAAACTTAAGTTATGAACTCCAATATATGCAGATATTTTTAAACTATCATTGTATTTATTTATATTTTTAATCGTATGTTATTATCAGCATGGCAGGACGACGCAGATGCACCTCAGGACGATGCGGAGATATGTCAGGACGAGCCATGTCCTTAGGTGGGCAGAGAGCTCCGTTACCAGAGGATGGCTCTAGACCATAGTCTGACCCGAGCACTCTATTGTACCAAACGGTCGTAGGTCCGGGTGGCAGTACACCTGCGACGAGCAGTTCCAGGCTTGCTGATACTCCTTCCCGTAGCCTTTCTACCGCTGACAGCAGCATGGCGGGTGGAGAGCAGGTGGAGGAGGTAGTCCCTGTGTCACGGCCCGCACCCTGAAGAGGGGCACGAGCACGTGGTTACGTCCAGCCTACGCCGCAGAATCGACGGTAGAACGTTGTATATAGGGTCAGTAAATACTACGACTAAAACAAATAAATGTACATGTACAGTATATACACTTTGAATCGAGGTGACATAGCAATACAGTCTCAATCACATAATCAAAACTAAGGTAGATAGCATGAAAAGAGATACGATAGATAAAACAGGAAACGAGTCCAAAATCCATAAGTCATAGCTAACACAACATCCAGAGTCTCAGATAATATAAGTATAAGATACTACAAACTGAAAATATACTAGCTGGCTCGCAGGCCAGGCAAACCTAACTAAACTAGGCTACTCAGGGTGAGCAAAGTCCAGTGGCTCTACCAATAAGCCACGGTCTAAATCTAGTCCATCAGACTCAACCCCATAGTAGGTCGGGCAGTCAGTCTCAGAGTCATCTGTAAAATTTATCAACGGTATCCTGTCAGGAAAATGAGCAAGTACAAACACGAACAGCAGTTCTATATGAATTGAGAAATACTATAAGAGACAGCAATAATAAAATACAAGACAAAAGATATAGACTTAGGAACCATTTGAAAAGCTGAGTTACAACCCTTGAACCAAACAAGGACCGGAGTTGTAACCCTTTTTCCCAACAGAACTTGGTCTCAAATCATGGTACAGTATAAAAGACAGATAGTGCATATGAGAAATGAATCATAGTATGGTGAAAGTACAGTAAGTAAAGGTGAACTGGAAATATAAGATATGATAATAAATGTAAAAAGTGATTTAAACTATTAGATCGATATGTGATCGGCTAGGGAAGCAAGGGATGGTTATCCACTTGGCCCGGCAATCTGCGGTGTACTCAACGGAGAGTCATGTCGTCCAACTTGGATAACTGGTAATGGGGTGTCTGCAACACCCTACGTGTGGTGAGGGTGACGATAGCAAAATATAGTTACAGGAAGGTTTTGATCATATAACCCCTAATAATTCCCCCATCCCCGAATAGTATCACGGATCCGGACATGGCACGTCATGACACGGGGTTCAAGAGCAAGGGGCCAGCCCACTCCTAAATCAGTATCTATATAAGTACAGGAAGACAGGAATATCATATACTCATATACCAAGAGAGTCTAGGAATAACATCTCATGACAGGATCCGACGTATACTAGTCCGTGAAACGTTGTGTCAGGAAACAAGTAAAATACTACGACTGAATCGGATATAGTAGATATTAAGACAATGAAAACTATCAGTGAATGTACTCGCCTGTGATCCTGAGCTGATAAGGTGAATAGACGCTCAGAGTGATCACAGACCTAAAATAAGATACTATGAGTCAAACAAGGCTTAATACTGAAAAAGGAAACTAATACAAGCCATGAATGCAAGTCTAAGTCAAAACTAGGTCAATCTAGGTCAAACTGAGTCATACTAGGCCATACTGGTTCATACTAGGTCATACTAGGTCACTGGAAGTCAATCCAAGTCAAACTAGGTCAATCGGGGTCAATGGTTGACTTACAGTTGACTTTTAGTTAAAAAGTCAACTCTGGTCAACTCTGGTCAACTCTAGGTCAACCCTAGGTCAAACTAGTCTAATGTTGACCAACTGTTGACTTTTAGTCAACTGGTCAACTCTGGATTGGTTTCGGTCAAATCGGGTCGCTTAAAGACTAAGTTTGACTCTCGGTTGACTTTTGTTGACTTTTGGTCAAAAAGGTCAACCGACGTCAAAACTAGTCTATGAGCACCATATTCGATCATTACCAACCACGGGAATCAAGTTCCAACTCTATCTTAGGCTTCTAACACCAATATCCTATTTTTAGGCAAAACTAGCATTTACCCTTCTAAGGTAAATCCCGATAACTTGCCCAATACCAAGGAAACCCCGCAAATACCTATGGTACTAGCCTAGGCTCCTTAGGGTAGCTAGATATCAACCCATCTAAGGTTTACCTACCAATAAATTTGGGTATCCTAGGTATCTAGGCCATGTTAGGATACGGGGTATTGATTTACCCTATTACCTTATCTATATCATAAATTTTACCCTTTTTTCTACCACACTCATCTACACCACTCACTCTCATGATACACTCCTATATTTATCACTCTCATAGGTTTCCTATAGGTTTCCTACTAGTTTAGCTATAGGATATACTATAGGTTACTAGATACACTCACTAATGGCTCTCTCTCACACACACACAACTCACAAACACTCACACACACAAGACAATAAATATGGACTGATTTGGAGTCATGGTGGGGCTGATTTGTGGAGCACTTGGACTGATTTGGTGGTCTAAAAATGATAGGACATAGGGGACTAAAGTGTAGTGTATTGGACTGAAATATGGGGACCTTGTGGTGGTGTTATGGGCTAACAAGGACAGCCGAAGGGAGGTGATTAATGACAGGGAAAATGGGAAGTATAGGGGCTGAATTGGGGTAGTATAGGACAGCCAACAATAGGTATTTAGGACTGAATGTAAGGGGTTAAACAGGGGTGAACAATGGGACTAAGGGCTGTCCATGAGAGGTGTTTGTATGGACTGTTTTTGTGGGGAAAAGAGGACTGAAATTTAGGGTGTAATGGAGGCTGAATTTGAGGGCAATGTGGAGGCTGTTTTGTGGTTATAAGGACAGAAATTGTGGGGTGCAAACATGGACTGGAATGGGGCAAATCTGGATAGCACATGGGGCTGTGGCTGCTGTCAAGGGATAGTGGTTTCCCTTCCCTCCAAACACCTACAATCATCTCACAAACCCTTCTATATAACACTCTTCACATTTCCCCTCTCAACATAACATCAAACACCACTCCTACACACTAACAACCACACATGCTCACCCTCTCTTGGCCGAACCTGTCTAGTCCCCTTCCCAAACACAAACAACATCACCCCATCATAAATATATCCACATATAACCCACCATATATATATATATATATATATATATATATATATATATATATATATATATATATATATATATATATATATAAAAAAAAATATATATATATATATATATATATAGATAATGATATATATATATAACCATATATATATATATATATATATATATATATATATATATATATAGATTATAGGAATATGATACATAGGAGAAATCATTCCCACACACATGAAAATTCTGAAATAAATATAGAACACACCAAAACCAATGCACAACAATATCCATGTGTCCAAATAGGGGGTTTTTCTATTAGGACACAAACCTACATATTGGACACCTCTAAAAGTACCCAAAGGACACAAAATAGTCTCTAATGGAGACACAACCATGGGACACATTCCTATGGGTTTCCTAACCATTCTACATGAGAGAAAAAACTAATTTAGAGAAGAGATTACCTATTTTTGGAGATGAAACAATGGTGAGCTCTCAAAAATGGAAGGAACCTTTGGAGAAGAAGAAGAAGTGGATGAGAACAAATGATGCATTTCTCTCTCCTACCCACCCCTACACAATGTGGCCGGCCACTACATGTCCAAATCCCCTTTTTGACTATTTACAAGTTTGCCCTCCTATTGTTTTATTAGCTCCTTACAAGGTTACTTAGGGTTTAGGGGTTAAAAATGTAAATCTAAAGTTCTAATTAGGTCTAACCTAATCCATGGGGTCATGATTAATCCCTCTAACTTTTGATGGTAATATTGTGGGCCATGGCTAACTAGTGTGTGGGCCCGCTAAGGTCAAAACTACCCCGGGTCCCCGAAATAAGTCAAAACAAGTCGGAATGAGTTGAAATTCGAACCCGACTCGAATATCCCCAAAATAATACAATAAATAAATAAATAATTCCAAAATAATTTTTAAGTGGAAAATTACCAAAATACCCATGTTCATGAAAACCGGGGGTGACACCCTACTCCCGCCCGGGCGGATCCATACCAGAGCGACCCTCCATGCGCACCTCAGGACGAGACGAGGATGAAGATTTGGGCCGACGGTCCTACGAAGTAAGTTAAATGAATATATATATGAATATATATATATATATATATATATATATATATATATATATATATATATATATATATATATATAATATATATATATATATATATTTGTTTTTTTGTTTTGACAAAACCCCCTCATTTTATTAATCAAGGCATAAAATGTCGAAGCCTGATAGTGATACAAGGCACAAGGCCGGAAAAAGAAACCACAAAAGGAAAGACGGGGGAGGTGCGACAGCGCCCGTCAAAACTATCAGGAGTAAGGTTGCCAGAACGCTGAAGGGTTGTGGGATCATTACGAGCTCCTTTTGCGGCATTGCCGGTAGATTTATATATATATATACGGTTATCGTTGTATACAGATATCGTCCCTCGTCGGTACAGATAGCGTTGGGCTCCTTTTTAAGGTCCAACTAAGGGGGTCCGTGGATCAACTACTCGGATGCCTCGGAAGAGATGAAGGCATTCTGGTTTGCCCACTTCAAGGTAATTAAAGATAGTTAATTTAGTATGATTAATATCATTTTAAGCATTTTTTAGAACTTATTATTTTAATTTGTAATTCTTGTAGAGGACTTATTTTTATCCACCACACCGGGACGAGCAGATTGAGAGGCAGTTTCTTATCGTCGCCGCCAAGTTGATCCGTGATGCAATTGACGATCAGAAAGCTCATCAGCGCTCCGGAAAGTCGATTGCTGGTTGGATCATACCTGACCAGTGGACCACGATGAGGGCTCGATTTGAGGAGCCCCGATACAGAGAGCGGTCGAAGAAGGCGAAGGCAGCTAGGACGAGGGCCGAAAAGTGGTGTGGTGGATCGATTCCTATGACGGAGCATTTCCGTCGTCTGGTATGTAATTTATTATAATATATAAGATTTTATTGATAGTAGGAGTATATATATAATTTTTTAAATTTTTCATGGTAAGGATGCAAACATGGTGACCGTCTAAAGAATAAAATATAACTAACACGCAGGTACAGAGGGGTGAGGACGCAAACATGGTGACCGTCTTCCTGGCCACCCATCGGAAGGACGGGAAGCTCATCGACGACCGGGCTACTCAGAGCTATGTAAGTACTAATTTAGATTTCGTTAATTTTTAACACAACTTGAAGAATATACAGATAACCATATAGTTAATAATAATTAAATACTTTAGACGTTTATTAGGCTAATTTAGGTAAGTACTGATTTATAGAGATGCATAATGATTTCTAGGACGATTTTATTAGGCTACATGAGCGTGCGAGTGCTAGTGCACCGGTAGAGGGAGGGGTTGGTCCATCGTAGCCCTCTCCACCTCAGTCGGAGGACGAGCTCTGGAAGACTGCCATTGGTGGTCTTCATAGAGGTACGTACTATGGTACAGGGTCCTACGACGCATTTGTTGTGATGCAGGCATCCATGGCTCCCTCTGCCAGTGCGCATTCATAGCCATCACAGGCCGAGTCATCCCGAGTCAAGGATATCATTGCCTGCCAGATTGCTGAGCTGTGCGACGATATGCTGAGGAGGATTTTTGAGCAGCCAAGGTCTCAGGCGCAAGGGGACGATGCGTCAGTCACTGCACGCTTTGACGAGCTCGAGCGCACCGTGAGGGACGTACAGGGGACGCAGGAGTCCATTCACGGTGCCATTACGAGGATAGCGGCTTGCATGGAGCAATGCAGCGCCAGACTGCTAGCCCTAGAGGAGACGCGGACGCACCCATCTCCAGCGGTTACACTGCCTCCTTCTCCAGTGGTTACACTGCCTCCTTCTACAGTAGTTATATTGCCTCCTCCGTCATCATCGTTGGTGGTTCTTACACTGGAGCAGTATGTTACCTTCTTTCCAGGAGCGGTGATGCTTCTCCTGATCAGCCGTAGTCGACATATATATATTGTTGTATGATGGCCAATTGTTGGGTCTTTTATGTGTTTATACATACATTATTCTTATGTGGAGCATTATGTTTGACATTATTCTTAAAAAATTTCATATATCTGTGTTGATTGATGAGATTGTGTTTCAAACGTGT
Organism: Iris pallida; assembly: GCA_029216955.1. NCBI lineage: Eukaryota > Viridiplantae > Streptophyta > Magnoliopsida > Asparagales > Iridaceae > Iris > Iris pallida. The sequence goes on along the minus strand of JANAVB010000999.1, from coordinate 16,695,689 downwards.
TCGTGATTGTGTATCTGTGTTGTTTGATACTTTGTGTTCGTGATGCTTTAGGTGCTGCTACAAATGCTGTAGGTGCTGCTGCAAATGCTGTATTTTTTATTTTTTTTATTTTTTTCCAAATTTAGTGACGTTCAGCGACGTCCAGCGACGTCCAGCGACGAAAGTTAACATCACTAAGTAAGTATCGGAACGTCGCTAACTGTGATACATACCGTCGCTAATCGTCATTAAATGTCGCTACATACGACGTCACTAAACGTCGCTATGTGTCGGCACTATAGCGACGTAAAAATGTCGTAGAACGTCGCCATTTAGCTCTCAAGCCAAGTCAGCATCGATGTATGTAAAGTCGCTAAATGTCGCTAGGTGACGTCGGCAACTGCATTCGTTTTACGTTGCTGGTAGTCGCTAAATTAGCGACGAGGATGCGTCGCTAAGTGTCGTCGCAATAGCGACGTATTGCGACGTCGTGTTGTTTAGCGACTAGGTAAATTGCAACTACGTCCAAACGTCGCTAAATCCGTCGCTAATTGAATTTAGCGACGTATTTTCTCTATTTAGCGATGTCCTGTGGGGTCGCTGATTTGACAAATTTTAGTAGTGAACGTCATTTTCAGTAGCATCAACGGCCCCAATAAAAGCGGGCCATGTATCATACTTATGTATACCCAGACAAAACTTTACTATAGGAAGGAAGTTATGTCGACAAGTATCCATAAGTTCTGAATTTGGTATGCCAAAGGGCATCTTCAGTGCTAGCCGCCTGAAGCATTCGATGAAGGCGATGACAGACTCAGTCCTCCTTTGCTTGGTCTCGATGAGGGTGGACATACTAACATGCATGCCACTCTCGTAAAACCTATTGAGAAACAACCTCTCCAAGTCTTTAAATGAGATGATACATCCGTCGGGCAGACTGTAAAACCATTCGAAGGCTACCCACTGTAAGGTGCTAATAAACAGCTTTGACAAGAACGGATCGTCTCTGGGCAAGTGCAGAGTTTGCGTGTTGAAGTACGTCATGAGCTGACGAGGAAAAGTCAACCCATCAAATGAGTTTAGCGTCAGCAGCTTGTAGTTAGGAGGGAAAGTAGCGTTATCCCACTCAGGGGGATATGGCTGAGATATCCCCATCTTCTGAAGCTTGTCTTTGTGTGAGATAGTGTGGAGACGAGCGACCAGGGAATCAATTACATCCTGTTGATTGAGCAGGTGTTATGAAACGGCTGCAAAATGGTTGTCAAGCGTCGTTGGCGAAGGACCACCCCCAATGTTTGTAAGATTTGGAGGAGGCGTAATGGAATGATACTCCTTTTGTAGTGAAGGAGGGTTGTTGCTGTGAGCCGGACTAGCGTGGGCTAAGATATTTTGTTGAGGTGGAGGAACAGCCCCAGCAGCTTGAACCGCCATGATACTGGTAAGCATATCGGTGATCTTGGCGAATGCTGTTTCAAGACCCTCTAGCCATTAGTTGGTCTGATCACTGGTTTCTTCATGTCTTTCTCCGTCCGCCATGTATATAGATAACATGCGAGGAAGAACAGAGAAACAATACAACTGGTGCTGATTTTGTCTGTCTTCGATTGGACAAGTCCTTCATCTTCAGGTATATGAGTTATATAGTCACCATCGGATTTAGAGGAATCATCATCCTCTGGAAGGCTACCCCCAGTGTGGATCATCCGCTTCAGACTCTGAGGGAATACTACCCCCAGCTTGGGATTCTTTGTCGTCTGTACGGAACCTTGCCTTTGACCGAGTACCCATATAAACTCCTTCAGATGTGACAGCCTGTTGGCCACCTGTTGGTAGACTTCTTCTTCTTTTTCTCGCGGAACTGAGAGAGAAAGTTGGGTTGGTGGTCCACCGTCTTTGATTGGGGCTTCCATAAGGGGATGCCATGAAGCCATGTTGGATGAAACACAGTGGCTTTTCATCGTCAGAGAAGTGCAGTAGTCGAAATATGGACTTTCTCTGAGGCACTCTTTTTGCTCTGGAGCAACAACAGTTGATAATAATACTGGTGCATGGATGTGCACTATGAATTGTTATATCCTCCCTCGCTTTATGCTTATGATTTATCATATCGCACAAGTCAGCAGAAGGGAGTTTTGCCTTACAACCCAGGTTGCATGCATCGTCGAGCTTTGTATGCGGGTTCATAAGGACAGTATGCCCATCCAGACTTAGTTTACGTGCAGGAGCAACCGCTACACCTAAGTTCTATGATGTCATTGAAGACAGCCCCGTGCTATACGCGTTGGGACCTATCTTTTTGTTGTGGGCGCATAGGCCTTGGAGACTGGCCTTGGGCACATGCTCCTTGACAACATGTCTTAGCCTCCTTGATGTGGACATATAGTGTGGATCCAGTGAGCCTGGGCACATAGCCTTGGGCGCATGACCCTGGATGCCCAGTCTGCTGAAGACAGAAGTATTCTGGTTGGGGTTATGCGCCCAAACACTCCTTTGGGCGCATGGCTTTGGGCGCATGCTTGGTGGAGCAGCACTGTTTTCTCCCAATTTTACCTCTTTCGTTTGTGAGCCTCGTCGGGTTTGGCCAGAGTGTCGCACACCCCGATTCTTGGCATCGTAGTATTTTTTTTGCCATGTCTCGGGTGTTGAACACCCTGTTGTTGGTTGTGCAGAAAAGAAGTTACTTGGCTAGTAGAGCCCGAAATGGTGTTAGCCTTCTTCATTTGGGGAACTTCTGTGGCAGAGTCATGTACCTATGTGACAGAGTCCTCCAGTTGCGTATCTGCTATGACACTAGCAAGATATGTACAACGAGCCTTCGGAAGCCAAGTCTTACGATACTTGTTTGGCTTTGCTGATTTCGAGGGAGTAGAGCCATCCCTCGAGAGCATTTCTTCGAACGCTTGCTGATCGAACTTTACGATCAGCATCTTCTAAGTGCTCTCCACTTTGTCGGTATCAGATTGCATCACCACCTTCTCGTTAGAGGAAAAGGTAGTCCCCAGCAGAGTCACCATTTTTGTGGACACACACAAAAAAGAAGAAGAAAATGTTGTCTTTTCTTTATTGGCACAATGCACCACAAATCGAGTACGCCTGAGAGATCCTGCGCTGAGGATCCCCAAGTAGAAAAAAGAATTCTGTGGAATGGAATGATGGAGATCGAGTGACAATTGCTCCTTTACTCCGTTGATACTCCGATTACAAAAGTGGGAGAAAATCTAAGAAAATTGCTAACTCTCGGCTCACTGGAAAGAAGTACAGCAATTTGGCTCTTGAAAATGCTCTCCGTTCTGTGTTTTGAAGAGAGATAAGGCCCCCCTTTTATAGTCGTTCTTGAGCTGGAATGATGTTATGCACCCACATGAGAAAACATGCTAGTTTTTATGTGGGCACATAATCCTACTTTGGGCGCATAGGATGTAGGCGCATACAGGCTGCGAGATCATGGGTTGGTCGTGGTATTGACGTGGTCGCATGCTTCGGTGCACAATTGCTCGTGGAGACTGACGTGGTCGTATACTTCGGTGCACATTTTGATCATGGCTTTGACTGAGTCAGGCTTGGGCGCATAGCCATGGCTCAGGCTATGCACCCTCCTTTCGGGGAAGCTAGTCTTGGGCGCATGGAGCTTCACAGGCTGGGCGCATAGAGCTTCATTGGCTAGGCGCATAGAGCTTCACTGGCTGGGCGCATAGAGCTTCACTGGCTTTGGGCGCATGGGTCTTCATATTCTAAAAAATTTTCATGCTTCTACAATTTGTTGTGAAGCTAACACGACCCTCTACTATTATTTTAAACCCTCACACGTTCAAACCTCTTCTATATACGAAAAGAGTCCTACAAGTCAGCCAATTCCACTAGCATAATTTTGTATGAACCAGCATGTTGGTCATCTTCTCTGATGGGTTTCATCTACTTTTTTTATCTATTTATCCTAAACAAAAATTAATAGATAGACTTATGTGTCTACTTTCATATCCAATCGCTAACTTACACCGTTCTACTCGGATTGGCCATGGCGTCCGTTGCACTAATGTTGGTCCAGATTTGACCAATTTTGGTGCGATGATTATTTCGACGGCTTCTGAACCCATTTGATATCGAACAAATTATTGGTAGTGTCTCTAACATCACTCTTAATCATCTAGTAATAATTTTTGTTCATATTTGCAAGTATTTCATGCATTTATGGTATAGTTTCCATGATACTAGTTTTTCGGACACCAAAAAGTCCACCATAACCTGACTACTTGATCTCTAAACTTCATAAGAGTTTAATATAATTTAATTCTGATTAATTGAGATTGAAAATCATATTTTCTCTAATTTATTTTGATTTTTTCCAAAATATATATTTTTTATATTTCTATGTCAATTCGCTTTCCAAATTGGAACCCTGTATGGCATAGTTGTGTGATTTTGAACTAGTTTGTGTTGGACTTGGTTTTCCTACAACATTTATATATAAAATATATTTAAAAGTATATTTTCTTAGATTTATATATAAAATATATTTTTGGTTGTTGACTAGTTGTACCTATATATAGTATGTGACCCTTAATATAATTTTGACATCAATTCCTATTATTTATCAAATTAAGTAGATTTATTTTTATAAATTAGTTTTATGTTTATTTGGTTTCGATATAATTGACAAGTTGGCCTATCAAGCCAATAAGTTGATTTACTTAGTCAAAGTGTATTTTTACACAAAATTATGATTAAATATTATGGTTAAATATCTTTAAGAAATATTTCAGAATTTATAATTACTATTTTTAGTCCATACAAATACTACATTTATCTAATAACATGATTATATGTGTATATAGAATAGCTAGAATATGTATATATTTATCTGTTTCATAAATATGTTTATATCATGGTTGTATTAAATTTAGATAATTTTCCAAAAATATTTATATTATTATTTTATAGTTTAAAAATAATATTTTTTGTATTATGAAGTATTATTTTTACGTTGGCATGAAACTTCATGTAGAGGGCGTATATATGTAGTTGTAAACTAGTTAGCTAGTATATGTAATAGACTCTATAAATAATATGTAAATTTATGGTAGGTATGCTATCTTAGAATTAGTATTTATTTTAGTTTATTTATATTTTAGGAGTTCGTGATCATTCGACTACAGTTGGAGCCATACTGTGATTTACTTTGCTTTCGAAGTTTCAGGCAAGATACGTTGCCATCAATTATTCTGTTTAAATATTTATGTATGTTCTTCTTTTATGTTCGTAGTATTTATAGTGGTGTACGTCCGAGTATGACTTGGGCGATATCGATGATGGCATCGATATGATAGGTGTGTGTGTGACTTAGTTATGTAGAAGTCGTTTTCCAAAAAATTTATAACTTCTATGCCATGACACATAGCACTATACGACAATATGAGTAAGGGTATAGTGTGTTGGCACAAGCATCCGTATTCGGCTAGCTACCGGTGCGAGCTGTTCATGTGTCGGTGCATGTAGAATTTAGATTATGTCTAGTTTAGTAACTCGCATTGAGATATAGTTGTTCGAGTTATGGATATGACTTGTACCATTCATGGGCGGGGAAGACTACTAGTAGGCATATGAGACAGCCCCTTTAAATTGCTTAATCTCTGTCACTACCATATTTTAGCTTAAGGGTATTTTGTTCAATTTAAAATTTTGGATTTATTTTGAATTTTTGGAGTAATGGTTGTTATTTTTGACCTTTGCTAGTTGAGACTATGGAGACTAACCTAGATGTTGACTTTGACTATGGTGACTTGGTTAGCATGGTGGGACCCTAATCTAACTTAAGCCGACCCAAGTTGACTAATTTTGAACCAAGTTTCATAGAGAGATTAAGTGATTTAGGTACATGGGTTTTTGACTAAGAGATTGATCCATTTAGCCTTGCACTTGGCCCAAAGCCCATTAGTCATCAACCCTAACGCTAATTCTTCCATTCTTGGCCGGCCTAGGGATCCCCCCTCTATTTAATGTATTTTATACCTTTCTTGCCTCTTTTTACACCACATCCATTTTTGGCAAGAGCAAGGTTTGTCCATTCTTCAATCCTTCTTATTTTATTCATTCCTTTTCCTTTTTAGCCCTAGTCTTTTGCAATAGGATCTAAACCATGTCTATTTACTGTTCATGATGAGAAATCACAGCTTTTGAACAATTTGGAGCTTGGGAATTGCTAGTAGAATCCTTCATTTTTGGGGCTTTTCTTGGATTGACACTCAATAGGTAAACTATTCAAACCACCTTCATTTTCTTGATTTCTTGGGATGGTTGCATAGATCTAGGAGTCCCCTAGCTGTGATGTGAGTCTTGGGTGATTTTGTGTCCGTATCAGACACGTATCAGTTACCTTTTGCAAGTGTTTGATGTTATGCCTCTATGAACCTTTTCATGCTGTTTTCGAAATATTTTTGAATGGAAATGTTAATTTATGTTTGTATATTGATTTTGTGTCGGTTTGGGAGTGTCACGATGTCTGTGTCGTGTCTACGAGCAATAGGACACGCCGCGCACAGCGCTCGACCGTGCCCTGCTACTCAAACAGCAGTATGCGGTGTCCGTGTCAAAATAAGACGTGACACTTGGTGTGGTGCTAGGCCCTATGACTGACACAAGATTCCTCGAATGTCAGATCGATCGTGTCGAGTCTGACACGTTCTTGGCACCACACTAAATTTGCACTGAATGTATACACACGTGAAACCCAGGCCAATACGCGTCTCGTGTCCGCACCAGACACGACGTGGATACCTCGTTGTGTGTCATTTATATAGCCCTACACGTGGACGTGACCATGTGGCTCCACGCGTTGTGTGTCGTGTCTACGAGGATTCGAAACCTCTGTACGATGTTCTGATACATGGATGCAAACTGTGTGTTCAAAATGTGTTGGACACGTCGTGTCCTACTTTGAGGACACGACACGACCTGTGTAGCACGTGTACACCTACACGACACTTTACCAACCATTTAATTGATGATTTATGTTGAATTCGAATCCAATTTTGTGTTTTCCCCAAATGTCTGATACCATGTTCTGTTAATTAGTTCCTGAGATTTAATTATGTTTTTAACTGATGTTAGATGCTAAATTAATAATGTTAGAACATATTATTATGTCTGAGATGAAGGTTTACATGTTTGGGTTCATGTGTGATGTTGGTTTGTTCGATTTATGTTTCCCGAGCCTGTGTGACACTGAATTCCCTAAAATTCTGAATACAAATTTGACTGTCACCAACGCACACACCCAACTGCTGTCTACTGTCATGACCCGCACCCATTGTGAGGGTACGAGCACGTAACAACGCCCAGCCTATGCCGCAGTGTCGGCGGTAGAACGCTGTTCTAGGTCACTATCTAACCAATCACGCAATTATATAATGTACTTGTCAATATATCAACTCCGAACGGAGGACAGGTATAGATATAGTGTAATCTCAATCACAGTCTAAGCACGATATGATAACACAGAAGATTATAACTAAGACTAAATAATAGAAATAAAACCAACAACTAAATAATATAATCTCAAACAATCTCAACTACAAAACTCAACTTATATACAACTCCAGTTCTAAAACATGAAAGCTAAACAAAACAACTAGCTAATCTCCCGATCACTCCTGAGTGTCGGGGCCATAGGTAGCTAAGCCATCTCCTGGTCAGTAATATGTAGGGCATGTGTCCTCAGGGCAATCATCTGTAAAATTTACAACAGGTCCAGTCAGGACAGGAACGAGTACAACTCATCAAGAAAACCTAAGTAATGACAGAGAACTATAAAGCAGTTATAGACAGTTTTATTGATGAATATGGCAGTTTATATTTAGGTGATAATATAGAGAAGCAGTAAGATACAAGGAAAGTAAAATAACTAAAACAAGAGAAGAATGATGGCAATGAAGACTGTAAAATAAATCTAGCTGAACTAAAGTAACATAATAAGTCTATGCAGTAAATGTAAAACAAGTGTAAAACTACTATAAGTCCAGTACGAGATGAATCTAATACAAGATGAATCCAGTACAAGATGATTCTAGGTAGTGATCAAGAATCCAGGTGAGTCCAGCTATTCTAACAGTGTGTTTTAAAATACTGAGATCGACATGTAAATGGCTGTAGGTAATCAGGCACATCTCTCACTGATCAGGCGAGAGATGGCTATGCTTCCAGTAAATTCCAGTTAGAAGATTCCAGATTTGGGGTATGTCTACATGTCTTACTCAATAATTTCCCGTCCCGCAATACAAATGAATCCAGAATTGGACACGAGAATCGAGATGAGTCTATCCAAAATATGATGATTCCAGAAATAGATTCCAGAATGATTTCAGTGATTCCAGTAATAGAGGCCAGATAAGTAAGGTATGTGTGTCGCATACATGAATCCAGTAATATCCATATGTGTTGTAACAGAGAATCACATATAACTAACTATAACTGAAGTACAGTAATTGACAATTAAATGAGAGAACTATCAGAGAATGTACTCGCCTGATACTCTGAAAAAAGTAGTGTAATGTCAGATGTCTGCACCGGGGTCACAATGTCCTAAATAGATCATTACAGGTTATAATGTATTTAAAACAAGGTAAATGATGTTTATGATGCAATCTACATGATTTCTAGGCCAATCTAGGTCAAAGTCGACTCTAAGTCAAACCTGGTCAACTGTCTAGGTCAAACTAGGTCCAAGTCAAACTTGGTCAACTCTAGGTCAACTCAAGTCAACATCTAGTCAATCCTGAACCATTGGGTCAAACCTTGGTCAATTCTAGGGTTTGGTCAACTGTTGAGTCAAACCAAGGTTAACTAGGCTATTGGGTTTACATCAATCAAGCCAACTCTACATTAGGGCTAAACTCATAATCCTAACCAATACACATCTAAGGTATCCATATATTCTAAGAATTCTGAACCTATAACTCACAATATGAGTATACTCATTATGGTATATATATATACACACACATATAGGGAACACTAACTTGTCAAATTATGCATTCTCACATATCCATATTATATAACCTATCACTACAACAGAAATGGGATATAATAGCGTGCTCGGAACGCTGTAGAATGTCTATTATAGCATATTGCGTCCGCTATAAATGCCCCCGCTATAATAACCCCATGTACAAGAACGCTATAAAAGTATAGTGTTCCAAAACGCTATTGATGGTTTATAGCGTTTACGGCCGCTATAGAGCATGTATAGCATTTTGAAACGCTGTATATAGCTTATAGCATATATGAACGCTATAGAGCTTTAATAGCATACATGAATGCTATTCATCAGTTGTAGCGTTCATGAACGCTATAGACCTTTTATAGCACTGGAAAACGCTGTATAGGTTGTATAGCGTTTGCGAACACTATAGCTTACTAATAACATTTGTTTACGCTATAAATGTGTTATGGCGTTCCTGAACGCTGTTGAGTTATAATAGCGTTTCGTTATATATATGCTATTGTAGAGTCAAAATTCTTTCATATATCTGCATTTTTTTCTTGCTATTATAGCATGTCAGAATGCTATTGCAGAGTAAAAATTCTGTATTCGAAAATTTGCAGAATGCAGTCCACAGTTACACAAAATACAAGTATTCAAATGTTTAAATGCGAATCAATCACAGAATGAAGTAGTACCAAACATATGTAGAACAACGAAGTAGTACCAAACATTCAAAATCCTTAATTTCTCCATGTAGAACAACAAAGTAGTACCAAACATTCAAAATCCTTAATTTGTCCATGTAGAACAACAAAGTAGTACCAAACATATTTCCAAATATTAAACATTAACAGTGTATCAGCTACATATATCCCAAAATGTTGACTATCTAATATTTAGCTCCCTTCGAGCCTATCCTCAACCAAAACCCCTTAGAAAGCATCCTCTTCCTTCATCCAAGCTACACAAAAATAGGGGAAAATCATTAGTGTAAAGAAAAAACCATCTCGAGTGCGTGCATTTTTTACTGAAGGCCTTACCAGTACACTAAAGATCATTAGGGGTGCATGAATTGGAAAAACAGTGAGTAAAACAGATGAAAGGAATCAATATAATAATTTGAGAAGTTACAGAAATAATGGAACAAACTCAAAGGTGGTAAAAAAAAATTCCTAAATAGATAAATGATATCTTCTGTTTAGTGATATCATTTTAAATATATTTGGAGTATCTAATGAAATACATAAAACTAGTTGTGCACTTTAAGACTCGATGTGTAAGCACTTGATATGTCCTGTAGAAACGTTATTATTTAGATGCCTTCTGAATCAACATTTTGGGAAAAGCATGTCCCTACAATAAAGCTTCTTTCAGAAACATTGCCAAGGTAGGCTTCAATCCTTATCACTGCAAAAATTGCAATATATCTTCAGCACTGTGACCAGATTCCCACCAAACTATTAGCCTTTCATCACCCATCTAGTTGCAAACTCCCTCTGATAAAAGGATATGTTGCACAGCTACTCCTCCGGACACGTATCTGACCAAACACGACACTTCCTCAGCACGAATTTTCCGGACACGTATCTGACCAAAATTCGTGCTATATAAGTTACAAACTGAGGTAAATTTTGTTCCATCTCCATCTATTTCATCAAAGAGAGATCTCGAATAGTCCCATCAATACATTTTCTCAAATTGCAAAATTCTTGGGAAAATATATACATTTGGGTTCATCCTTTTTCCAGATTAAGACAATTTCCAAAGCATTAGGGAACATGATTTCTCCAATCTAATATCTTCATATTAGAAATCTTCGGGCATGACATATCCTTAGGGAACATGATTTTTCCAATACAACACCAATGCTCAAGATCTAGAGCAAAGACACATCCAAGAGCGAATACAGTAGCCATCTACTTACAACCATGAAGCATCTAAAGCACCCACCAAGTAATTGCACTTTATGCGAAATATTTGGAGGATCACTAAACAAAGATGAATAGAAGTTGCAAAAACTTCATGAGGGAGCTGAATATCCAAATCCACCCTTGGGTAATAATTTTGGCATCTGACCCTTTATAGACAAAGTTACTTTGATACCTTGGGACTTGGAAAGGTCATCTTGAAACACAAGTGTCCCATACATCATATCACTCCAAAAAAAATGAGGAAACATGCTGTATGCCAAACACTCATACTATACAGAAGTCAAAGATAAGCAGCTTACCTGAGAAACAATTTTCCTAATCTGAGGTTCAAATCCCATATCCAGCATTCGATCTGCCTCGTCCAAAGTAAGATATGTTACCCTCCGTAAGTTAGTATAATGCGACTTTAACATATCAATCAGCCGTCCAGGGGTAGCAATGACAATTTCAACACCTGATTAAATTACAAGGAAAATGTCAACGTTAATATTGTGGCAGCTTATCTTACCTTCATTGTCCTAATCAAGGGCTACAAAGATTTCAATTATAACTGTCACTATAACTTTCTGTAATCACTTATAAGAGCAAAATGTGCAAGGATTTGTAGGAGATTCTCCACTGTTCAACCATTTAATATGGATACAACTCCTCCTAATTCCTAACAAGGTTGCTAATAACAGTAAGCAATAAATCATTAGATGGTCAGCATCTACCTTTTTGAAGATCTCGAACAGTCGAACTTGTGGACCCTTTGGAACACCACCATAGATGCAGGTGTTCTTTATCTTTGATGATGCCCCAAATTTAGTTGTTTCCTGTTGTATCTGAACTGCAAGTTCTCTGGTAGGTGCCAAAACTAAAACAATTGGGCCATCACCAGGACCTAAAAGTCAAATTTTAGCAGATTAGGATTCTATACCGATGATAAAGAACATCTTGACAATTGTGCGACAGAAAAAGGAATATACACGCACCTAAAAATGGCTGTGCATTTACATGAACAATAGTAGGCAACAAATATGCAAGCGTCTTTCCTGAACCTGTTTCAGCGATACCAATAAGATCACGACCTTTCAGAGCCATTGGCCATCCTTGTGCTTGGATAGGAGTAGGCTCAGCAAAACCAGCTCTAGTAACTTCTTCCATAACGTAATCTTCAGATATAGAAGTAGAGAATACAAATTGTTTAGAAGCATATCAGCAGCACTTGCAACAACTTAACAAAAGAACCATGTAAATTTGTAACTGAAGGAAATAATTAGAACATCAAATAGGCTCCCTAAGTATTACACAACAAGCCATAAAATAAATTACATATAGAAAGCAAATATAGAACGAAAATCCAGAACAAGTGTAGTAGAAAGAAGATCATAGAAGAAATTCCATGTTATGATTAATTGGGATGAGGCTTGAAAGGATGATTCCAGACTTTAAATGAGAACTAGAGTCAATGAGAAAAACACTTCTTTTCTAAACGGAGGATAGTGAATTTCCTTAGTAATGTTTAGTTCTGATAGATTGAATATTAATAATTCATTCTCTCTTTCATAACTGGAAAAACAAGTGGTCAACAGGTGAAATATGCAAAAAATGCTATGCAAATAATTCTGAACCTCCGCGTACAGTTGATCTGAATAAACTATGAGAAAGAATTAACATAAGAAGTTGAAATTCCTTGCTTAACTGACAAGGAATTTGGCTTCTTTTCTTGATAACATCATTAAGAAAATAAAGAGGTACACACCTATGAAGTATAAACGTTTATGTGTCTGTATGTATGTACTAATATTTTAACACTAAACAGTGTCTATATGTATGTACTTGGCTTTATTTGTTCATGCACAAAAATAGGGTCTTTTACTCATTTTTGTACAAATGAATAACCAATTCAATTGGATTGCCAGGTCCATGACACGAGTCATGAAATTCACAGGAAACATTCCTATTGTGCAGTCCAAATAAGAGGAATTCTTCAATATCATAGCATTCTTATGAGATCAAAAATAAATTTTCAACCGTTAAAAAAATAAGTAAATAAATAAAGCAATCAACACAGCAACATGACATAAGTAAATAAATACAAATTATCAGCCGCTTTTAGCTACTTAAACAACCTTTGGTTTATAAAATCCACCATAAGAACCCCACTCAGCTTACAGTGAACAGAAGTAGGAAGCCTGGGCACTCCAAAAACCGTGTCATGTCATGTCGGACACATATCGCACACGACATAGACACTCCAAAATACACTAAGGATATGCCTAAATATGTGCTATTTACATGCCCTATGTTTGTATTGTTGTGGTATTCATGTCCATACAACATAAAACAGAAGTCAATCACTAGGAAGCTAGCTCTTCTCAGAAGCTATGGATTAGCAACCTTCACAATGGATTCAAATTTTAAGCCTGGACCATTTTTCACAAATTCCCACTTTTGACCTTTTCCAGAGTAAGTTGACACCTGATTTATTCTTTAGAATGGTTAGGTAGATATTTCCTCAATTATATGAACTAATGGCAGTAGTTTATGTGGTGAAACACAATAAAAGGAGGTTTCCATACATCAAAGAGAGTGGTCAAAGAGGAATTCCCCGAAGTAGCCAATCACCCCTAGCTCAAGTGGCAAGGGGGAGGAGGAATTAAGCTCCCTAGCTGCGCGGGTTCGATCCCAAGGGGAGTAGTATATCCTCATCTATTTCCCAAAGGCAGGTTGAGTGATTCCCTGCAGGAATAAATGTAAGGATGGTGGAGCGGGACCTCATGGACCGCAGATGTTGCGGGCCCTCATGGGCCATGGATGTTGCGGGCCCTCATGGGTCGTGGGTGTTGTGGGCCCTCGTGGACAGGGTGATGTGGGCCTTCCGGAACAGGGTTGTGCGGGCCCTTCGGGGCTGAGTTCTGTGGACCCTTCGGGACCAGGTTGAGTGCCCTTGGGCCGGGTTGTATGAGTTGTACCAATTAACTACCTTCTTCAATATATATATATATATATATATATATATATATATATATATATATATATATATATATATATATAGTGAAAAGGAAAGGTGTTCTAATGTTGTTCAGCCTAATCAAACAAACAAAACAAAACAAAACAAAAAACAGAGGAAGTACTAAAGCTGGGTTTGATACAGCTTAATTAGGCTGCTTCTGCTTATTTTCTGAAAAGCAGCACACAAAGTTGTTTGGTAACACCAAGTTTTGATTTTGTTTTGATAAGGTAGTTCATTTTAGGGGTAGCTTATGAAATCTGGGGGAGGCTGCTTTCATAACATGCTTCTGCATTTTGAAAATCACAACCAATACCAAAGCCAGGCCTGTCAATGGTAGCTTATTGGTCGGATATTGGCAATACCATATCCGAACCATTAACTATCGGATATATCCGATAACTATCCGATATCCGATCGAATATAGGTTTTGGCTACCATATCCGTTACCGATAATTTTATCGGATATCGGATAATATCCGAACCAATAAGATTACTAAAAAATACATACAACAAGAAATTCTCCACACAAGGCTCATACATAAACTGGAGGTATGCACCTTACAGGAGCTTTGCCTCCAGGAAGGCTGATTTCTAAATAAAAATGCCATGGCAACCCAGAAACTATTCCAGGCTAGACCTCCGGACATTATCACGGTCACCTTGCCTAAATCTTGCATAGCCTGGCCAAAAGACCTAGCCGAAAGCATGCAACCGCAGCAATTCTGTTGATGACCAGTTGGGCAGTCGCAGCCCCGCGATTATGTTCTCTTCCTGTATGCAAATCCAAACTAGCTGCAGAATAATCAACACACTGTAGTTGACATTTAGTTCATAAAATGGCAAAACACACGGCAATATGGATTTTTACTGGTCAATATTTCCTAGAACATTCAGTCTCGATTCAAGAGTTGATGAGTTGTGTCCATGAAACCAAAGTTGTGTCCATGATGGGCTGGCTGGCTGAATTATAAATTTTTGAAAGCCACATATATATTTTAAATTTATTAAAAAAATTAAATATTATTGGTTCGGATTTTATTGGTTCGGATATGGCACTTACCGTATCCGTATCCGATATCCGATAAATATCCGATAAGATATCCGAATCCGTATCCGTATCCGAAATTTCGGATATTTTCGGTTCGAATACGGATCGGATACGGATTTTCGGTCAACCATTGACAGGCCTAACCAAAGCCTAAAATCAAATAAGACAAGCAAGGTTATCACTAGATATGGGACAATGGGAATGTCCTTCCATTTCTCTTTGGATTAATGTGCCTTGAAAAAAGGGGAACAATTTTGAACCAAATCTTTATTTTGAGAAAACGAACAAGGGTTTAAAAATGGAATAAAAAAGGATGTGCAGAGACTCGATGGAAGTTTTTCTAATCAGATGATTAATCATGACCTGAATCCATTATATATGCAACATTCAGTCATGGAGATGAATGCAAGCTGTATAGCAAATTTTATCATTGTACCTCTTCGTCGAGACACTTTATAGTGTAAAGGAACTTGGTGGATACTCCTTGATCGTATGAGCTTAAACTGAATAGCCAAAAGGTAAGTTTGATACCCACCAACCAAAGTACATATAGGTTTTATGGTATAACCCTCTCGTGCTCACAGGAATCTTTGTTAGGAATTTGGCAGCAACATAGATGGTTGATGCCAGGTTGGCAACCGATCAAAAACTGTCAATTGATTTATGGAGCTTTCTTGTGTTACATAGCCGACCCCATGAAATGATGATGAAAGTTACCACTAGATCTCTTACAAAGTGATGGTATCCATGTCTATAGAGACCAAACAGACAGATATCTATAAGTATGTCAACCATTGTTTGGTACTTTCATATATCTCATATATCTCTCATGAATGACAATCTAAGTTTTCAAATTTTATCTATAGAGTAAGAGCTAAAAAGTGACAACAAATGGTAAACTCTTGCCTGATATGCGATAGAAATGAATTTCTACCCTAACCATGAATGAAGAATGGTATTTTCACAATGTCATCTATGGAGAAATTAAGGTAGATAAACACCAAGCACGTCTCGTTGTCTTGGTTGCACTTATGCATCATGTGGCTTAGCAGCAATAGGAAGAGAACCATGAATGGTTAACAACCAATACAGTTAAAATATGAATATATATAGGCCATCTTCATCTTTTTGAAGCAAGGGTTAGGTGAGGAATTACCACAAACACATACCGTGCCACTCGCTCATGCTCATGCTCACATCCACGAGCACGACCGCGTCCGTGCACCTCAGACTTCTTCAAACCAAATTCCCTTGCTACTAAATCAAATGGAGCACAAGAAAGAGGCTTCGACCATCGTGCCTTCCTTTACAACAATCATAAGGAGGTGCCTCCCCTGCGTCGAAAGTGGCGATAGCGACCGTCATACCTTCTTGTTAAATCAAATAGAGAACAAGAATAAGGCTAGAGCGGTGGTGACAGTTGGAACTGGTGGCATCCTCGTTGCCTCCAGAGGCGCCACGGTCGGTGCCCTCGTAGGTGTCGATGAAAGCGAGGGGCTTGTCTAGGGTTTGCGGTAGGAGTAGGGGTGGGAGTTGATCTAGGGTTTCAGAGGGTGAGGAACGGGATGGGGTTTCTAGGGTGAGGGTTTAGGGACGTGGGAGGATGAGTTATAATTTGAGGAGAGAGAATATGCCACTAGAATGAGAAGAGATGATTTGGGAGGGAGGCAGGAGAACCAGTGAAATAAAGGAGGGAACTATTGGAGGGAAATGAAATTTTGTTCAGAGCTTTTTTTGGTCATTTTGTTTTGTAGTGATTTGGTATTTTCGTCGAGATTATTTGGGACGGTCTTATAATTTATTTGAGAAATAAAATTTAAATAGTTCCAAATAAGAGATCTATTTTTCAATCTATTCCAAACAATACTATTTTTTGTTACCAAAAAAATAGTCGTCCCTAAAACTAAATTTTTAGGATGTTTCAGACTAGCGTTCCAAATAATGTCGTCCCAAAAGTCTAATTTTTTGTAGTGATATATGGACGTGATTCAAGCTGGATCCATTCCAGACGCCGGCAATGGAGGGATCCATTCCAGACGGCGACCGTGACGGCGGACGGAGCCACCGAAGTTGAGTGCACGACGATGCTTGCTAGCCGAAATGAGCCATACAGGGGGCCCCAACGTTTATATGAGGAAGAATAGAAAAATCCTAAATTCTAAGATCCTAACAAACCCTAACCCTAAACCTAGTTATAACAACCTATTCGACCATTATCATCCGTAGCAATACAAGTAGATGAGGAGGAGGAGGAGGAGCAGCAGTAGGAGGAGAATGAGAAGAAGGGGAGAGGGGAACCAAAAAAAGAGACTTGTAGAGAGAGAGAGAGTGAGGAGTCTTTTGTTAGGGCTCGGGAAAATAAAAAAAAAGAGTGGGGAAGTGAAAAAAGAATGCGGGATGATTTGAGATTTTTGGAACATTTTATGACCCTTTTATTTACGGTTAATTTGGTTTCAACCGAAACGAAATAGTCAAAATCGAATAAACCGAAATTTTAAAACTCAAAAACCGAAATCGAACCGAAATTAGCCAAAACCGAAACCGAAACCGAACCCAACCGAATAAACTATTCGGTTATTTGGTTTATTCGATTGAACCGAATAAATAGAAATCATATTTTAATTATATTAAAGAAATTATAAGTTTGTACACATTTTTGTTATATGTCAAAAATATATCCAAAGTAGGACTTCAAAATATATACATAGAATTGTTGCTTTCAAATATATACATTTTTAGTCACTAAATATACATAGAATTGGGATATTTATAAATTACATAAATCTTATTCGGTTTTCGGTTTTAAACCGAAACCGAATCCCAAAACCGAAACCGAATAAGAAATTTTAGTATTTTCGAAACCGAAACTGAACCGAATTTTTTTTCAAACCAAACCGATCGAATATCTTATTCGGTTAGGTTCGTTTCGGATTTCGGTCCAAAAACCGAATAATGCTCACCCCTAGACATACGGGCATAGCAACGTTCAGAAAAAAAAACTATACCTTTAACAGCGTTCATAACACGCTATATAAAGTTCTGTTAACAGCACTGCATAATGAACGCTATTGATAATGACATTCTAATAGCAGAGATGCTTCAACGCTATAGATAAACTGCTATTTTATGAATGTTTAATAGCACTTCAATATGAACGCTATGGATGATTATATTATAATAGCAGGGAGGCTCGAATGCTATAGATAAACTGCTATTGTATTCTATTTTTAATAGCTCTGCGGAAGGAACGCTATTGATGATGACATTCTATAGCAGGGAGGCTTGAACGCTATAGATAAACTGCTATTGTATGTCCTATTTGTTGTAGTGTATTTACATATAGCTAATCCTCTATATATAGGTATACTCATAACCACATACCCTCATATGGGACACTAACTTCCTTCTCTCAAATCCTTCACATAGTCACTCTCACAAATATACAAGGACACACACACACTCTCACAACTATACATATCTATACATATGTGTTTACAGGTTTGGGTATAAGTGTCCAAAAATAGTAAAGTGTCAAGAGAGTGAGTGATAACTTGTGTGTGTGTGAGGCACTTGCGTGTGTGCTAGAGTGTCACATGAGGATGTGAGAAGAGTGTGGTGTTAGACATCTTGAAAACAGTGAGGGAAGCATGTATGCGTGTAGAGAGTTTTAGGTGTGAGTATGTGTGAGTGAAACATGGCAGTGGTGGGTGTGTGTGTCAATCTGAACTGGAACACTAGAAAACAGTGAAGCATATCCTGGAAAACAGTTAACATTTGAAGGTGTACATGTGTCAATGGAAACAGCAGCTAACAAGGCATAAACCTGGAAAAACAGTGTATACATGTGTGATATCCTGAAATCAGTAAAGAGTGAAAGTGTACAGTGACTAAGTTCAGTAGAAAGGAAACCAAAACATTCACATTTCATACACCAACAAAACTCAGTTTTCAGTCTTTAACAGCTGACCCAGAATTGAACCCAAATCAAAACCAATAGACCATCAAATCAGCCTAAATTCGACACACCATTTGTAGACATGTAGGTACACTTCATTCAGGTCTTAAATCATACAAATAACAGTATAAAATAGGTTAATATGATGTCAAAGTTCATATTTTAAAATCTGGAAAACAGTAAAATAGGGGACTGATACTATGTTCAGAAATAATTGGGTAAAATGAGAATCATGAAAATGAATTAAAGTGTCGAAATATTGGTTGGTAATAATACTAGGGTTTGTGCACGTGTCCAGCAATGTGTTTGTGTCCACCCAGGTGGACACAAACGTGTCCAAACAGATTAAAACCCAACACAGTACAAAACTGGATCAATTCTCGTGCACGTGGTTCCAGTGCTCGTGCACGCGACACGATACGACACATATCTCGTGATTGTGTCCCAGTATCGAGAGGGACTAGGGCTAGGTTTGGGATACCCTGATACGTGGCCACGACACGCGTGTGTGCGTCACGACACGTGTATCAGGGTCAAAAATCGATAGTAGCTGATTCAGTATAAATCCAGTGCACGGCTTCGTGCGTGTCCGACACGACACGAGAGGCCCTAAGACTTGACACACGTGGTGTCAGTCAGTGCCCCATAGTGTGTGTCAAGTTTCACGTGTCCTAGTTGCGTGTCCGCTGCACAAATGCACCCGAGTAGCAGGGGAGCTATAGTGCCCCCGCGCGCACGTGTGCAACCGCGTGTTCCCGTGTCCTATGCGACACGACACGACACCAATACATGTTCAGTCCATTGAAAACCCATAAGCAAACCCAAAACCTAAATTTCTATTCAATTACTTTCCTGAAATTAAATCGAAATGCCCTTTGGGGCATTTCATCAAACACCTTCATAAGGGGACTGATACGTGTCCAAATGGGACATGATTTGGATACGAAATCCTACAAAAATCTAGGGTTAGCTAGGGGACACCTAGATCTAGGTTAAAATGTAATAATAATAGCAATTACAATAGGTTTTGAAAGAGTTACCTATAGGTGTCAAATCCTCAATAAAACTCCAAAGAGGGGTGTTCCTCTTGATAGTCAAACTTCTCCAAATGAGCCCAAAACTGAGATCAACCTCCAGAAATATTAAAAATTCAGAAATTAGAACCTAATACAAAAGACTAGGATGAAAAAGGAGATCAAATGAATAAAATGGGAATTTTTGGAAGGGAGAAAAATACCTTTCTTTCTCCAAGTGTTGGAATGATAAAAAAAGAGGCAAGCCCTAATGACTAAGTGTTTAAATAGGGTGGGGATCCCTATGGCTGGTCCTAAGCTCAATAATTAGGGTTAGGGTTCACTAAATGGCCCATGGGCTTAAGTCATGATCAATCAAATCATTAAGCCATAAGTCATTTCATGAAACCACAAGCCATGACTTAAATTCATTTAAACTAATCCTCCTAATCCAAAATTAGTTTCTAATGACTAAAAGTAGGTTAACATAAGTTAGACTAGGGTCACCATGGCTAGGGTTAGCTTCTAGGCTAGTCCACTATGTCTCAACAAGTCAAAGTCAAACTGGAATTCACCAATTCAATAAATCATCAATTAATTCAAATAAGTCAAAATGACCAAATTATTCCTAGGCTAAAAATGATAATTAAATCATCCTAATGACATGGTTAGGCTCGAGGTCATGCAGTCTCTAGGGTTTCACTAGCAGCACGTCAAAATCACAAGTCATGACTTGAACCAGATTTTAAATAGTTTAAAAAAATTATTAAAAATCACCAAAAATTATAATATGAAATAAATATCAACAATAATAATTATAATAACAAAATTTCAAAATTACCCTCATATGGAAAATTGGGTGGTACAATCCTACCCCCTAGAAAAATTTCGTCCTCGAAATTAAGATGATTGTATCCTTACTAGGTCAAACCCCCAGCAAATCAAAGTCAAAGATAACATGCAACACAGTCCTATTGGTCGTGGTTTCACGGTCTCGAACAGGGTAGCTACACTATCTAGCAAATCACAAATGATATCCTGGCAGGTACTAATAGAATCACACAGGAAAGTGGGAAAGAAGAATGAGAAGGACAAACCTGCTAACCCATCACCTGCAGCGTCGGTCTCCTCGACCGCCGTCGCAAAAGCTCCACCCCTCTGGTGCTAAGCTACAGGTGGCCTAGCTCCCTCAAAAGGAGGTCTAAAGGGACAATCTATCTTCTGGTGGGCTTCAGACCCACAGGAATAGCAAACCTTCAGCCTCTTCCTACACTGTTCCCTGGTGTGTCCCAACTTCCTGCAGTAGGAACAACTGATCGTCTTCGGGTCCTGACCCCGATAATGATGCTGCACCTGCTGAACCATCACTGGTGCCCGGGTCTGCTGAATCTGTCCGTGAGGTCTCTTGGCCTGGCCTCCGCTGCTGCTACCACTCTGGAAGTCACGACCCCTCTTCAACTTCAACCCCAGGTCGTCCTCCGTTGCCATAGCCCCAGAAAATATCTCTGTAAAGGTAGCATTCCGGTCGCTCTTAGTCAGCGACCGAACCTCCCTAATCAAGCCTCGGCGGAACTTTCTCGCTTTCGTCTTCTCAGTCAAGTCATCTATGAACCGGTCCAATCGACAGAAGTCCCCAGCGTACTCAGCTACCGTCTGGTTTCCCTGAACCAGACCCCCAAATAGTGCCTCTATGCCTCTCAAGGCCACATCAGGAAAGAACTGCTACTTGAACAGTTCCTTGAACTGGGCCCAAGTCTGGCCCTCAACTCCCACCCTGGGATCTGTCTGGTACCACGCACGGGCTAAGTCCTGCGTCTGACTGTCCGCTACCTCGATATGGAGTCGAGCTGGTATCTCCGCCAACCTGAATATCTTTTCAATATGCTCTATCCAGTCGTCTGCATAATGGATGCCCTCTGTGCCTAGGAACTCCCTAGGATTCATCTTCTGAAAGTCCTGTTTATTCTTCTCCTTCCGACGAGGCTGCTGCTGCTCCCCCTGAGCAGTCACCATCTCTACAGTAGTACGAACTAACTGATGTGCCTCGTTAATCCCCTGATGAAAATCGGTAGTCTGCTGCTGCTGCTTCTGCTGATGAGACGCCAGAATCCTCTCCACGAAAGAGAATAGTTGAGCAGCATCTACCATCCCCGCAGGTGGAGGCTGCTACGATGGAAGGATCTCGGGAAGCACCAGACTCTGCCTCCCAGCTGGTGGAGGTGCTCCTCCGAAAGCTGCTGAGACACCCACCCCAGCTGGCATGAGTGGGGCTGCGGTACAAAGAACTGGCTGCTGAAGGTGAGAGATGGCAGACCCCTCTACAGCGTCCCCCGGTCCTAGGCAATGTGATCTCGTCTCAACCATCCTGGAGACACAGATCAAACAAGAAATCAATACTGAGATAGAAGCGATAAATCAAGGAAGGACATTTAATTTCAAGAAAGACAATCAGCTAGATGTATAGATGGTATGAATTGAATAGAATTTTTTCTAACTGTGATTGAGCGCCTCTCCGTTAAAGCCTATACCTCAATCCTATCGCAGGCTCGTGGCAGTACAACTAAGTCGTCGTACTACCACGATATCGTACTAATGCGACTCTCGACCTGCATGGGCTACCACTAAAAACGTGTCACGACCCGCACCCACTGTGAGGGTACGAGCACGTAACAACTCCCAGCCTACGCCGCAGTTTTGGCGGTAGAACGCTGTTCTAGGTCACTATCTAACCAATCACGCAATTATATAATGTACTTGTCAATATATCAACTCCGAACGGAGGACAAGTATAGATATAGTGTAATCTCAATCACAGTCTAAGCACGATATGATAACACAGAAGATTATAACTAAGACTAAATAGCAGAAATAAAACCAACAACTAAATAATATAATCTCAAACAATATCAACTACAAAACTCAACTTATATACAACTCCAGTTCTAAAACATGAAAGCTAAACAAAACAACTAGCTAATCTCCCGATCACTCCTAAGTGTCGGGGCCATAGGTAGCTAAGCCATCTCCTAGTCAGTAATATGTAAGGCATGTGTTGTCAGGGCAATCATCTATAAAATTTACAACAGGTCCAGTCAGGACAGGAACGAGTACAACTCATCAAGAAAACCCAAGTAATGACAGAGAACTATAAAGCAGTTATAGACAGTTTTATTGATGAATATGGCAGTTTATATTTAGGTGATAATTTAGAGAAGCAGTAAGATACAAGGAAAGTAAAGTAACTAAAACAAGAGAAGAATGATGGCAATGAAGACTGTAAAATAAATCTAGCTGAACTAAAGTAACATAATAAGTCCAGGCAGTAAATGTAAAACAAGTATAAAACTACTATAAGTCCAGTACGAGATGAATCTAATACAAGATGAATCCAGTACAAGATGATTCTAGGTAGTGATCAAGAATCCAGGTGAGTCCAACTATTCTAACAGTGTGTTTTAAAATACTGAGATCGACATATAAACGGCTGTAGGTAATCAGGAACATCTCTCACTAATCAGGCGAGAGATGGCTATGCTTCCAGTAAATTCCAATTGGAAGATTCCAGATTTGGGGTATATCTACATATCTTACTCAATATTTTTCCGTCCCGCAATACAAATAAATCTAGAATTCGACACGAGAATCGAGATGAGTCCAGCCAAAATATGATGATTCCAGAAATAGATTCCGAAATGATTCCAGTGATTCCAGTAATAGAGGCCAGATAAGTAAGATATGTGTGTCACATACATGAATCCATTAATATCCATACGTGTTGTAACAGAGAATCACATAAAACTAACTATAACTGAAGTACAGTAATTGACAATTAAATAAGAGAACTATCAGAGAATGTACTCGCTTGATACTCTGAAAAGAGTAGTATAATGTCGGACGTCTGCACCGGAGTCACAATATCCTAAATAGAGCAGTACAGGTTATAATGTGTTTAAAGCAAGGTAAATGATGTTTATGATGCAATCTACATGATTTCTAGGCCAATCTAGGTCAAAGTCGACTCTAAGTCAAACCTGGTCAACTGTCTAGGTCAAACTAGGTCCAAGTCAAACTTGGTTAACTCTGGGTCAACTCAAGTCAACATCTAGTCAATCCTGAACCATTGGGTCAAACCTTGGTCAATTCTAGGGTTTGGTCAACTGTTGAGTCAAACCAAGGTTAACTAGGCTATTGGGTTTACATCAATCTAGCCAAATCTACATTAGGGCTAAACTCATAATCCTAACCAATACACATCTAAGGTATCCATATATTCTAAGAATTCTGAACCTATAACTCACAATATGAGTATACTCATTATGGTATATATATATACACACATATAGGGAACACTAACTTGTCAAATTATGCATTATCACATATCCATATTATATAACCTATTTACATATATAGCTAATCCTCTATATATAGGTATACTCATAACCACATACCCTCATATGGGACACTAACTTCCTTCTCTCAAATCCTTCACATAGTCACTCTCACAAATATACAAGGACACACACACTCTCACAGCTATACATATGTGTTCACAGGTTTGGGTGTAAGTGTCCAAAAACAGTAAAGTGTCAAGAGAGTGAGTGATAACTTGTGTGTGTGTGAGGCGTTTGCGTGTGTACTAGAGTGTCACATGAGGGTGTGAGAAGAGTGTGGTGTTAGACATCCTGAAAACAGTGAGGAAAACATGTGTGTGTGTAGAAAGTTTTAGGTGTGAGTGTGTGTGAGTGAAACATCGCAGTGGTGGGTGTGTGTGTGTCAAAATCTGAACTGGAACACTAGAAAACAGTGAAGCATATCCTAGAAAACAGTTAACATTTGAAGGTGTACATGTGTCAATGGAAACAGCAGCTAACAAGGCATGAACCTGGAAAAACAGTGTATATATATGTGATATCCTGAAATCAGTGAAGGGTGAAAGTGTACAGTGACTAAGTTCAGAAGAAAGGAAACCAAAACATTCACATTTCATACACCAATAAAACTCAGTTTTCAGTCTTTAACAGCTAACCCAGAATTGAACCCAAATCAAAACCAATAGACCATCAAATCAGCCTAAATTTGACACACCATTAGTAGACATGTAGGTACACTTCATTCAGGTCTTAAACCAAACAAATAACAGTATAAAATAGGTTAATATGATGTCAAAGTTCATATTTTAAAAATCTGGAAAACAGTGAAATAGGGGACTGACACTATGTTCAGAAATAATTGGGTAAAATGAGAATTCATGCATGAAAATGAACTAAAGTGTCGAAATATTGGTTGGTAATAATACTAGGGTTTGTGCATGTGTCCAGCAATGTGTTTGTGTCCACCCAAGTGGACACAAACGTGTCCAAACAGATTAAACCCAACACAGTACAAAACTGGACCAATCCTCGTGCACGTGGTTCCAGTGATCGTGCACACGACACGACACAGATCTCGTGATCGTGTCCTAATGTCGAGGGGGACTAGGGCTAGGTCAGGGACACCCTGATACGTGTCAACGTCACGCGTGTGTGCGTCACGACATGCGTATCAGTATCAAAAATCGACAGTAGCCGATTCAGTATAAATCCAGTGCACGGCTTCGAGCGTGTCCGATACGACACGAGAGGCCCTAAGACTTGACACACGTGGTGTCAGTCAGTGCCCCATAGTGTGTGTCAAGTTTCATGTGTCCTAGTTGCGTGTCCGCTGCACAAATGCACCCGAGTAGCAGGGAAGCTACAGTGCCCCCGCGCGTGCGTGTGCAGCCGCATGTTCCCGTGTCCTATGCGATACGACACCAATACGTGTTCAGTCCATTGAAAACCCATAAGCAAACACAAAACCTAAATTTCTATTCAATTACTTTCCTAAAATTAAATCGAAATGCCCTTTGGGGCATTTTATCAATCATCTTCATAAGGGGACTGATACGTGTCCAAATGGGACACGATTTGGACACGAAATCCTACAGAAATCTAGGGTTAGCTAGGGGACATCTAGATCTAGGTTAAAATGCAATAATAACAACAATTACAATAGGTTTTGAAAGAGTTACCTATAGGTGTCAAATCCTCAATAAAACTCCAAAGAGGGGTGTTCCTCTTGATAGTCAAACTTCTCCAAATGAGCCCAAAACTGAGTTCAACCTCCAGAAATATTAAACATTCAGAAATTAGAACCTAATACAAAAGACTAGGATGAAAAAGGAGATCAAATAAATAAAATGAAAATTTTTGGAAGGGGGAAAAATACCTTTCTTTCTCAAAGTGTTGGAATGATAAAAAAAAAGAGGCAAGCCCTAATGAACAAGTGTTTAAATAGGGTGGGGATCCCTATGGCTGGTCCTAAGCTCAATAATTAGGATTATGGTTCACTAAATGGCCCATGGGCTTAAGTCATGATCAATCAAATCATTAAGCCATAAGTCATTTCATGAAACCACAAGCCATGACTTAAATTCACTTAAACTAATCCTCCTAATCCAAAATTAGTTTCTAATGACTAAAAGTAGGTTAACCTAAGTTAGACTAGGGTCACCATGGCTAGGGTTAGCTTCTAGGTTAGTCCACTAGGTCTCAACAAGTCAAAGTCAAACTGGAATTCACCAATTCAATAAATCATCAATTAATTCAAATAAGTCAAAATGACCAAATTACTCCTAGGCTAAAAATGATAATTAAATCATCCTAATGACATGGTTAGGCTCTAGGTCTTACAGTCTCTAGGGTTTCACTAGCAGCACGTCAAAATCATAAGTCATGACTTAAACCAGATTTTAAATAGTTTAAAAAAATTATTAAAAATCACCAAAAATCATAATGTGAAATAAATATCAATAGTAATAATTATAATTACAAAATTTCAAAATTACCCTCATATAGAAAACTGGGTGTTACATCTGCACACACTGAAATTTGAACACTACACTCTACACACACACCACTCACTCCTCTTCACTGTGCAGCCCTCCATATTCCATTTTCACCTTCATATTAAGCTCACACACACTCTAACCTACTGTAAACTGAATTACACACACACACGCACATCTAAACTATTGACAAAAATCTGTGAACACAACCTTACACACACTTCCATCTATATTTACACACACACACACATATTCACTAAAACCTAGAAACCTAATACACACACACATATTCACTAAAACCTGGAAACCTAATACACACACACACATATTCACTAAAACCTGGAAAGTGAAAGACACACACACATTGTACATACACGCATGTGCTGTATACATTCTTCATTCACTGAGAACACTCATTCCACTATCACTCTATCTCTCTCTCTCTCTCTCACTATATATATATATAAAATATATATATATATATATATATTCATGATAATATGTAAATATGTATATTATTGCCTATATATACTTAGTATATGTAATATGTGGGTTGAGTATATATGTGTATGCCAATATGGATATGTATATAGGCATATAGCCCTATATGATTTTCCTATGTGTATGCCATATATACATTGAGTATATATGTATGTATATATGTAATTATGCATGTTTGATAGCTTGTGTAGCTTTGTGATTTGTGTGAATGCTAGGATAGACTTGGTTAGGCTTAGTGAGACTTGTCTGGGTTAGGACTTGACTTAGTTGACCTAGTTTGACTAGTGTAGTTGACTAGAGTTGACCAAAGGTTGACTTTAGTCTAGATTGACCCCAATATCATGTAGAATGTATTGTAATGTTCTATACGACCATTCTGGACATGTTGTGACTTGTGCTGTTCTACATAGATGTTAGACACCTCTCCTCAGACAGTATATTCACTTCGGATACTTAGGATATCCGGCGAGTACATTCTCTGACCGTTTCATACTTGCTAGGACTTATATTCTTGCTTTAGATTACTTTACTTGATGCTGTCACAATGGTAACATGGATTAGTACTATATGGATCTTTTTATGCGATGTTATCCTCCTCGGGAGTATCGGATACATCATGTCATGTGTGTTTCACTTTCATCATATATTCCTGTGCTTTTTACCATTCATGTGTACTCTCGTAATTCATGTACTCTCATGTTCATGGAGCCCCCATGTTTACATTCATGTGTACCCATTTATGGGCCCCTATGTGAAATCATGTATAATAATATAACTTGAATGGATCCTTGTGTATTGATTGAGGATGGGGGAGTTGAAATGGTCTTGTGAATATTTCCAAAGTAGTGTAGCCATGTACAAACTCTCATGTTTATTATCAAGCCATTCACATGTCTATCTTGTACTCTAAATCACTAGTTCACTGTTAGTTTTTTACTTATAGTAGATATTTCTATTGCAGTCATCTTTTTATTTCATGTCCTTTCTTTCAGCGATTCATGAATCTTACTCTGTTGCATGCTTTATATTCCTGTCATGATATGAACTGCGTGAGATGTACTGTGCTCACTCCTGTCCTGACTGGACCTGTTATAAATATTATAGAGGACGAGGATGAGGCGTATTGTACCACCTACTACGAGGCAGCATTAGAGGACACCTGTTACTTAGACCTCCAGCAGGATCCATTACCTACTGATGATACTCCCATAGTTTAGTTATCTTATTTCAGTTGTATCTCATCTGGATATTTGTATTTGAGATTTTGTGATGATGTGGATTTAATTTGTGGAGTTGTTAGATGTTTATCTTAGACACATTTGATCCTCTCTTTTATCGTATTTTATCTGTGTTTTCTGTTGATATTCCTATCTATCTTATCGTACATCTTTCTTAGCTGTGATTGAGATTTGTACTTATATTATTCCTCCATTCAGAGAGTATAACTATGCAATGTACCTTAAACTATTAGATACATGTGACCTAGGACAGCGTTCTACCGTCGACACTACGACGTTGGCTGGATGTACCCACTTCTCGTGCCCTTACGCTAGGGTACGAGTCGTGACACGTTTTTAGTGGTGGCCCATGCAGGTCTAGATTTGTAGTAGTATTCGAACTAAAGTATCACTACAACCTTCAGTAGGATTAGAATATTTTTTGAAGGTACTCAATCATATTAGGAAAAACTCTTAATCAGATTCCTTTTATCTAAATTTTGCTACTTATTGTCTTCCCTTGAATATAAACTGTCCTCCTTTGATATTTCGACTCATTCTCAAAAATTATTTTCTTGTTTGATTTGTCTCCAGGATGGTCATCGAGACTAGATCTCATCGCCCCGGACCGGGTGACACTGCTGAGAGGTCTTCCACCTCTCGTCCTGTATAGCCAGTCCCCGATATCGCAGTACCAGTTATGCCAGCTGGGGTGGGTGCTTCAGCTACCTTCGTAGGAGTCCCTCCACCACTGCGCAGGCAGAGCCCAGTTATCCCGAAGATGCTTCAGCAGCAGCAGCCGCCTTCAGGATTCGTCGACGCATTACAGCTGTTTACCTTCTTCCAGCAGTTTATGGAGCCTCAGCAGGCTTAGCAGCAGCGTCAGACGGCGAAGTTCAGTCGGGGCATCGATCTGTCCCAGACGATAGTTGAGTGGGCTACAGCCCATCCTCCGGCAGGTTAGCAGCAGCATCAACCGAAGGAAAAGGGCATACAAGATTTCCAAAAGATGCACCCACAAGACTTCAGGGGCACAGAGGGCATCATGTATGCAGACGAGTGGATCGAGCACATGGAGGAGATCTTCAGGCTAGCAGAGATTCCAGCATGGCTGCAGATTAAGGCAGCAGCTAGTATGATGCAGGACTTGGCTCGCACGTGGTACCAGACAGATTCGAGGGTTGGTAAAGTTGGGCAGACTTGGGCAGCTTTTAAGAAGCTGTTTAAGGAGAAGTTTTTCCCCAATACAGCGCTTGGTGCCCTCGAGATGCAGTTCGAGGCTTTGGTGCAGGGCAGTCAGACTGTCAAGGAGTAAGCCGGAGAGTTCTGCCGTCTGGACAGATTTGTTGAGGGGCTTTCTGAGGCGACGAAGGCCCGGAGGTTCAGGAAGGGGATAGTCAAGGAGGTAAAGTCCTACACTTAGAGTGCCCACAGCACCACTTTTGAGAAGATCCTGGTGGGTGCCCTAGCAGCGGAGGATAACCTTGAGCTGAGGCTCTAGAGGGGACGAGACACTCTCGGTGTCAGCAGCAGTGGAGGCCTGGCCAAGAGGCCTCACTTTCAGCTGCATCATCAGGAGAGACAGTTTCAGCCGCAGCAGTTCCAGCAGTCGAGACATCAGCCAAATCAGCATCAGCATCAGCAGCCGAGGCAGCAGCAGCAGGCCTTGAGGCAGTAGCCTACTTTTTATACCTTCTACAAGAAACTGGGGAAGTACCTTCTTTATGGTTCGTCGGAGCATCAGCTGAGGGACTATTCCCTCTTCGCAGACAGAGCAGCACAGGAAGCAGGAGCCAAGGCTCCAGTGGGACTGCAGAAGGGACCGCTGTCGACTCAGCTGCAGCGGTTCGTACAGCATCAGTAGAAGGCCAGGAGAGGCTAGCCGGGGCGAGCTTTCACCATGGTGGCCGAGGATGCAGAGGCTATTAGGGAGTTGATCGCAGGTTCGGTTCTTCTCGACTCCATTCCAACTTTTACCTTATTTGATTTCGTGGCTTTCCACAATTTTATGTCTGTATCATTTGCTGTTAGATACTGCCTTGTATCTGAATCATTGCCTAGGACTTGCAAGATCAAGACCGGAGGTGGTATTATTCTCGTGAGTGATGTTTTGCAGAGGGCAGAGTGTTATTTTGGAAGGTCGAGAGTTGGGGGTGAGTCTGCTCGTAATGCCACTACCGAACTACGACATTGTATTAGGTATGAATTGGTTGAGCAGGTATCACGCCAGCATAGATTTCCATGGGGGTAGAGTTCTGTTCGAAGCGCCAGGAGAGTCGGAGTTCGAGTTCACCCGACGGCAGACAGAACGGAGCAGAGCAGAACAGCGGACTTTTCTGCGGAGTTTCGATTGAGGAGCAGACGGTTCCACATCCTTTGATTGCGGAGTTTATAGATGTATTTTTGGAGGATTTGCCAGGACTACCACCGGACAGAGATGTCGAGTTCTCTATAGATTTAGTGCCCGACGTATTGCCGATATCTCAGCACATCTATATGGTGAACAACAGTGAACTGGTAGAGTTGAAGAAGCAGGTGGATGAGCTACAGGATAAAGGCTTCATCTGATCGAGTTCTTCACCTTGGGGTGCACCGGAACTCTTTGTACCCAAGAATGATGGGTCTGTACGGATGTGTATTGACTACAGGGCACTAAACAACCTCACGATCAAGAACAGATACCTACTGCCGCAGATTGATGATCTCTTTGATTAGTTGAGCGAAGCTCAGATTTTCTCAAAGATTGACTTGAGGTCAGGCTATCATCAGGTAAAGGTGAAGAAGGAGGATATTCCGAAGACTGCATTCAGGATACGGTATGGTCAGTTTGAGTTCTTGGTTTTGCCATTTGGGTTGACCAACGCCCCGACGGTGTTCATGAACTTGATGAACAAGGTGTTCCACCAGTACTTGGACAAGTTTGTGGCGGTGTTCATCGATGATATCCTAGTGTACTCGAAGACTGAGGAGGAGCATGAGGAGCACTTGAGAGTGGTTCTGGAGACACTCAGGAGGGAGGAGCTTTATGCCAAGCTCTCGAAGTGTGAGTTCTTTTTGGACAGATTTGACTTCTTAGGTCATGTGGTGACTGGAGATAGGATCTCAGTTGACCCGAAGAAGATCACGGTAGTTGAGGCTTGGTCGGCACCGAGTTCAGTAGAAGAGATCAGGAGCTTCTTGGGATTAGTAGGCTATTACAGGAGGTTCGTGCAGGATTTCTCTCGGATTGCAGAGCCATTGACTAGGCTGACCCGGAAGGATACAAAGTTTGTCTGGTCAGAGAAGTGTCAGGTCGCTTTTGATGAGTTGAAGAAGCGGCTGACGATAGCTCCAATTCTGACATTGCCATCAGGATCAGGAGGGTTCACTATCTACAGTGATGCCTCAGGAAATGATTTGGGTTGTGTCTTGCAACAGCATGGGAAGGTGATTGCCTATGCTTCCACGCAGTTATGTCCCCATGAGAAGAACTACCCTACCCACGACTTGAAGTTGGCAGCAGTTATATTTGCTTTGAAGTAATAGAAACACTACTTATACGGAGAGCGGGTGAAGATCTGTAACTCCCTAAATCCATTTTATGTATTTCGATCATTACCTGAATTTTCTTTTTTGAAACTATTGGAGCTTTATAAGAAAAATATTGATTTAAATAAAATATTCAGGAAAAGTATATTCTCAATTCATATTGTTTTGTTTTAAAAAAATTGATTATAAATATCTTTTCAGTAAATAAAAAACTAAAGTAATTTTCGTAAGTTGGTGGTTAATTATGTTATAAAAGTTTTAATTATCTGTTGATTATTTAATGATCATTATTAGTATTATAATATACTATTTTTGATGGCAATTATTTAAATATTTTGTTTAATGCTATAATTGTCTACTGATAATTAGAGAATCCTAAATATGCAAGGTTTAGACATAGCAGTTTTCTTTTAGTTAACAGTTATTGCTAATTAATTGGTTAGCTAACTAGTTATTATTAAATGAAGTAATTAATTTGAATTAGCTAAATATGTTGGATATTTTAATTTTTGAAAAACTGTTGGAGGGAAACATTTGCAATTTTGAAAATTCTGTTTAATTATTCAAATTTGAAATCTGTAATTCTGTTATACATATCACTCTTGCCCCCATATTTATATTTATTTACCTATACTACCACTATACTACCCCCGAGATCTATTTTTAATTTCAAAACTGCCATTGTATAATTACCCCTAGATCTACTACTAATTACTGCTGTACAACTCTCCATATATTATTTTATATATAAATTATAAACAGTTCAATGTAATTATGACACATCTGACACTCTCTCTACACATCATTTCCTCTCTCTCTCTCTCCACTGAACAATCTCTCTTTCTCATCTCTCTGCCAACCGAGCACCGCCATCCTCTACCGGCCGATCGCTGTCGCGCACCACCGAGTCACCATCTGCTCGTAGAGCACCACCGCCTCTTCGTGGAGCATACTGTCAGGTTCTCGAAGACCGTGCTGCCGCCTCTGGAAGGGAGTTGCCCCTTCGCAACTCGAGGAGCCGCTGACATCATCCAAGCCCCGAGCCCGAGGAGACTGCGTCGAGCTCACCACCTTCTTCGGAGCTGTCGGCCGCCAGAGACGAAGTCACCACCACCTCCACTCCGAGATTCCATCGACGTCACCACCGAAGAGTTTGCCGTGGGCCAGCTGGAGCACCACCGCCATGCCGGAGCTCGTCGACAATGCTCGGGTGCAGTACCACCAAGACGCCGCCTAGCCGCCGTGGTCTGCCGAGGAGCCAGCGCCGACCCTTCGTAACTTGAACCGGGGCTACCATTTTATTGCTGAGGACTACCACCACCGGATCTCGCCGTCCCCAGCCATTCAGAGGCCAGATCCGACGAGATCGACGTCCAACCGCTGTGGTTCGTCGCCGCCGAGGTAAACACCTCATCGATCTACTCGGTCCTTTCTTCTTGCTTGTAGGGTTAGTTTTAGGGTTTGTAGTTGCTGGATGAGTTTTCGGCTAGGGTTAGGCTATGGCGGGATTTGATTAGGGTTAGGTTTTGGACTATCAGCGGGAAGGAGAAGAAGAAGAAAAAGAAGAAGAAGAAGAAGAAGAAGAAGAGACTGAGTAAGGAAGAAGTTTGGGACTGGAATTTTAGGGCTGCTCTTCTTGCAGCCGAGAATGAGAGAATAGGAGAAGCAAGCGTAGAAAGAAGGAATAGCTAGGAAGAAGAGAGCTTTGGGCAGTTTTTTAATAAAGTGTGGAATGAGTGATGAAAAAAGTGAGAGTAGAATTAATGGAGGAGTGTTGTTCGGGCCTTCGGCGCAGAAGAGTGAACATTGAGAAGAGTGTTGTCGACTGTGATGTGAAGTTGTGAACGAATGAAGGAGAGTGGGAATTTAATTCAATTACCTGTTCGGCTGGGTTAAGTTCAGCACCATGCCGATTAATAATAGAGTAGTGAGAAATAGAATTACTATTTGGCTGAGAGTAGAAGTAGTAAAGTGTAAGGAAGAAATAATAATAATGAATAGTTCACATGAAGAGTGGGCTCTTCCATTTGTTCTGACGGGTAAAAGGGAATGGGGATTGTAATGTCAGCTGCAAGTAATAATGAGAGGAATAGAGTGGTTCACGTGGGTTCCTGAGCTTGTTAGATTTATTTGAGAAAAATATGGTTTCATTGTAGGTTTTGAGAAGGGCCATGTGATCGAGTGTAAATTAATTAATTATGTAAAGATAGAGAATAGTGGTTTGCTGAGCATTAGAGCATATATTGGAGTGGGTTGGAAGGAAGCTAGTATGAGCTACTGACAGCTCGTCTCTAGCCATTAATTCTCTTCGGAAACTGGGCCTTGACCCTTCAAG
The DNA here is from genome assembly GCA_029216955.1 of Iris pallida. Taxonomy (NCBI): domain Eukaryota; kingdom Viridiplantae; phylum Streptophyta; class Magnoliopsida; order Asparagales; family Iridaceae; genus Iris; species Iris pallida. Next base: position 16,661,342 of record JANAVB010000999.1, on the reverse strand, counting down.
TCATGGGTGGCCGGTTGTAATTTATGTGAAGAGAGAAATAGTTTACGTACTTAGGAGTGGGCCTGGCAGGCCAGGGAATTAATGGTGATTTTGAGTATTCTTGCACTAATGAGTTGTGAGATGTAAGTTTGGGTTGGGTTTGATTAATTGTATTTTCCTATTTAATGTTATTATAGTTATCATGCAAATTCTCCTTAGTGGATTTATACTTGCCCTCTAAATGTTACATAAATACTATTATCTAATATGAAATTTCTTGATAGTTGACTATTCTATATATTAGTATTTTCTATTAAATAAATATTGCTAGCAGGACTTGTCATAGAATACTAGTTGCTAAACCATTAAATAGATATCTAATAGATAGCTGACAAGTATTTTTCTAAAATTAGTTTCTTTTGTTAAACCTAGTTTAAAATTATCTCACTAGTAATTATTTGGATTAAAACTATATTATACTTTTTGTAAAAATATGGTTTAAAAGCAAGTTTCTATATAGTAGACTAGTAGATGTATCTCTCTAGTTAAAAAAACAATTTTTCTGAAAGAATATTAATTTATTTAAGTAAGTAAATGACTTATAAATATTTAACTAAGTTAGCTTTCTAGTTAATTGTAATTGTCATAGTTTAACAAACTTGTACAAAAATATTAACAGGTGATCATTGCAACCATGTAGTACTACTCTCGTGCAACCAAACCGAGGCAAGTACACTGACGCGACTTGTACTTTATTTTTCTGTCTTACATTCCTGTGCTATGTTCTCATATCGGACGCGACATACACACGATTACCTTGTACATTGTTCATTGCTTGCGAGTCATTGTTTATTGCGGGGATTAGGAGAAATATTAGCTTTTGTGTGACCACACCCAACATAGGTAATTGTGGATAGCCTAATCGTACACTTCACGTACGATGAAGCCAGACCTTATAGAATTGATTGACTCATTGCCTCGTTGATTGATTGTGCTCCTAAGCCGGTCACACATTAGTTTTAATATTTCAAATTGTCACACTTGTATATTAATTGTCGTGTGCATTGTCTTGATTTATTAATTGTCGTCCATTGCCTGCAGTTTTTACATTTCTTCTCTGGTACTGTAGTTTCATTTCCTGTTCTGGTATTTTGGTATTCTGGTTTCACCCTATATTCTGTACTACATATTATATTATATATTGCTCTTGTTAGGGTTGTACTTTGCTTTTTTCCTGACAGAATACGTTGCAGGTGAGTGGGAGATTACATAGAGCTTGTGATTGGATCAGGATATTATAGCTTTCATCTTACTTTAGTTTCTGGAGATTGTATTTTGGATATTCATTATTGTATCTTTATTTTATTTGACCGGATTTGTCTCCGGCTGATTTTGTATTAAAAAGACTTGATGGATATTGGTGATTTTCTGGGAATATTATAAATGCTGTGTTCGTTTACATTATATTATGACTTTGAGTATTCTTTAGTATTGTACAGCTTACTTCGTCGTGTCCATCGACGAAGGCTGGGCGTGTCCGACTCGTCCGATTATTTGGGAGCGGGTCGTGACATGTTTTTAGTGGTGGCCCATGCAGGTCTATCCTAATGACACTTAGGCAATAAAGTGTTATTGGGGGACCAGCGAAAGCTAAAAAAAACTCATCGCAGAATAGTAACCGCGGGAAAATGGTTTATGCTTTATGGTTATTGATATTTTAAAATTTAAAATTTTGATTTACTTATGATTTTTAGGATAGTTTATGATTTTCTAGGACATAGAAATCAGCAGTTTATTTTTCTTTTATAGGACGGTCGCCACGACGAACACTGGGACCAGCGAGCAGCCTTCACCCAGTACGCAAGAGCAGATTCTACCGCCTTCGCCTCAGCCGCTTCCTCCGACGATGACGTTCGACGGTACGCAGGTGATGGCTATGTTTCAACAATTCATGGAGGCCCAAAATCAGCAGGCTGCGCAGTTCAGAGAGGCTCAGAGTCAGCAGGCCACACAGTTCAGAGCGGCCGTCGTTGGCGAACTCAAGACCAGAGAGCCAGCCCCACCAGCTCTACCAGCACGTGCAGCACCAGCAGCGCCGAGGCCAGGAACTGCCAAGGACTATCAGTTCCTCTGTCCGATAGATTTTCGGGGCAATAAGGGGATAGTCTACGCAGACGAGTAGCTGGAGAATGCTGAGCGGTCATTGAAGATGGCGAGGATCCCGGATGATTTGAAGGTCGAAGTTGCGAGCATGCGACTTTTCGACATTGCTAGGGCTTGGTACCGGGAGGAGCCCCAGTTAGTGGAGCCCGGGGTTTCCTGGAAGGATTTTAAACTGCTGTTCCAGGAGAAGTTCTTCCCGGAATGGAGCGGGACGAGCTTCGGATGCAATTTGAGGCATTGCAGCAGGGAAGTATGACTATGGCACAGTATACATCGGAGTTCATCGACTCAGCAGGTTCACAGAAAACCTAGTCAGCACGTCGAAGGAGAGGGCTTAGAAGTTCAAGAAGGGCTTCACCAGGGAGCTGTGACATGCAGTAGCTATTAGTCAGGCTACTACCTATGCGAGCATCCTTAAATTGGCCGGAGAGTGGAGAAGGAGATGGACCCGAAGCTCAAGCGGGACCGAGACATTGTCGCCAGCAGTTCCCAGGGTCCACCGAAGCGGACCGAAACTCAGCAGAGGCCACCTCAGCATCATCGTCATGTTCGAGCACCGACATTACCGAGGCAGCAGAGACAGATCCAGACTCCAGTATACTTTTCTTACGCATACTGCAAGCGACCGGGACACCGTGTTGGAGAATGCCGCAAGAAGTTAGGGCAGTGCTTGATTTATGGATCTGCCACTCACCAAGTGAGAGATTGCCCTGTAGCTTTCACTCGTCAGGAGCCAGTACCAGAGCAGCAGCAGGAGGACCCAGTCTTTGAGGATCAGTAGTAGTCACAGGAGCGCAGTCAGATGGACCGTTATTTTCTTACTTGCTTGTAGTAGCTGGATTTATTTTATATTGCCTATTTTGAGGCTTGTCTCTGAGTTTTCTTGCATTTCAGTCTTTCATATTTGTTTAATGACTACTTGTTAGTCCTTGTTATTTTACTCCATAAATAAATCATTTAGCTTTCTTGTCACTTTAACAAATTTTCATTGATTTTATACACTGCAAAACCCTTAAAATTTCGATGATAATTTCGAGGACAAAATTTTTGTAAAGGAAGTAGATTTGTAACTCCCTAAATCTATTTTGTGTATTTCGATCATTACCTGAATTTTCCTTTTTGAAAGTATTGGAGCTTTATAAGAAAAATATTGATTTAAATAAAATATTCAGGAAAAGTATATTCTCAATTCATATTGTTTTGTTTAAAAAAAAAATTGATTATAAATATCTTTTCAGTAAATAAAAAACTAAAGTAATTTTCGTAAGTTGGTGGTTAATTATGTTGTAAAAATTTTAATTATCTGTTGATTATTTAATGATCATTATTAGTATTATAATATACTATTTTTGATGGCAATTATTTAAATATTTTGTTTAATGCAATTATTGTCTACTAATAAATACAGAATCCTAAATATGCAAGGTTTAGACATAGCAGTTTTCTTTTAGTTAACAGTTATTGCTAATTAATTGGTTAGCTAACTAGTTATTATTAAATGAAGTAATTAATTTGAATTAGCTAAATAAGTTAGATATTTTGATTTTCGAAAAACTGTTGGAGGGAAACATTTACAATTTTAAAAATTCTATTTAATTATTCAAATTTGAAATCTGTAATTCTGTTATACATATCACTCTTGCCCCCAGATTTATATTTATTTACCTATACTACCACTATACTACCCCCCAGATCTGTTTTTAATTTCAAAACTGCCATTGTATAATTACCCCTAGATCTACTACTAATTACTGTTGTACCACTCTCCACACATTATTTTATTATATAAATTATACACAGTTCAATGCAATTATGACACATCTGACACGCTCTCTCTACACGTCATTTTCTCTCTCTCTCTCTACTGAACAATCTCTCTCTCTTTCTTTCCACTCTCTGCCGACCGAGCACCGCCATTCTCCACCGGACGATCGCCGTCACGCACCGCCGAGTCACCATCAGCTCGTAGAGCACCACCACCTCTTCGTGGAGCGCATTGTCGGGTTCTCGAAGACCGCGCTGCCACCTCTGAAAAGGAGTTGTCCTTTGGCAACTTGAGGAGCCGCTGACATTATCTAAGCCCCGAGCCCGAGGAGACTGCGTCGAGCTCACCGCCATCTTCGGAGCTGTCGGCCGCTAGAGATGAAGTCACTACCGCCTCCACTCCGAGATTCCATCGACGTCACCACCGAAGAGTTTGTCGTGGGCCGGCTGGAGCGCCACCGTCATGCCGGAGCTCGTCGACACTGCTCGGGTGCAGTACCACCACGACGTCGCCTAGCCGCCATGGTCTGCCGAGAAGCCAGTGCCCACCCTTCGTAACTTGAGCCAGGGCCGCCGTTGTGTTGCTGAGGACTGCCACCGTCGGATCCCGCCGTCCTCAGCCATTCAGAGGCCAGATCCGACGAGATCGATGTCCAGCCGCTGTGGTTCGTCGCCGTCGAGGTAAACACCTCATCGATCCACTCGGTCCTTTCTTCTTGCTTGTAGGGTTACTTTTAGGGTTTGTAGTTACTGGCTGAGTTTTTGGCTAGGGTTAGGCCATGGCGGGATTTGATTAGGGTTAGGTTTTGGACTGTCAGTGGGAAGGAGAAGAAGAAGAAGAAGAAGAGACTGAGTGAGGAAGAAGTTTGGGACTGGAATTTTAGGGCTGCTCTTCTTGCAGCCGAGAATGAAAGAATAGGAGAAGAAAGCGTAGAGAGAAGGAATAGCTAGGAAGAAAAGAGCTTTGGGCAGTTTTTTGATGAAGTGTGGAATGAGTGGTGAGAAATATGAGAGTAGAATTAATGGAGGAGTATTGTTCGGGCCTTCGGCTGAGAAGAGTGAACATTGAGAAGAGTGTTGTCGACTGTGATGTAAAGTTGTGAACGAATGAAGGAGAGTGGGAATTTAATTCAATTAACTGTTCGGCTGGGTTAAGTTCAGCACCTGCCGAGTAATAATAGAGTAGTGAGAAATAGAATTACTATTTGGTTGATAGTGGAAGTAGTAAAGTGTAGGAAAGAAATAATAATAATGAATGGTTCACGTGAAGAGTGGGCTCTTCCATTTGTTCTGACGGGTGAAAGGGAATGGGAATTGTAATGTCAGCTGCAAGTAATAATGAGAGGAATAGAATGGTTCACGTGGGTTCCTGAGCTTGTGAGATTTATTAGAGAAAAATATCGTTTCATTGTAGGTTTTGAGAAGGGCCATGTGATCGAGTGTAAATTAATTAATTATGTGAAGATAGAGAATAGTGGTTTGCTGAGCATTAGAGCATATATTGGAGTGGGTTGGATGGAAGCTAGTATGAGCTACTGAAAGCTCGTCTCTAGCCATTAATTCTCTTCGGAAACCGGGCCTTGACCCTTCAAGTCATGGGTGGCCGGTTGTAATTTATGTTAGGAGAGAAATAGTTTACGTACTTAGGAGTGGGCCTGGCAGGCCAGGGAATTAATGGTGATTTTGAGTATTCTTGGACTAATGAGTTGTGAGATGTAAGTTTGGGTTGGGTTTGATTAATAGTATTTTCCTATTTAATGTTATTGTAGTTATCATGCAAATTCTCCTTAGTGGATTTATACTTGCCCTCTAAATGTTACATAAATACTATTATCTAATATGAAATTTCTTGATAGTTAACTATTCTATATATTAGTATTTTCTATTAAATAAATATTGCTAGCAGGACTTGTCATAGAATACTAGTTGCTAAACCTTTAAATAGATATCTAATAGTTAGCTGACAAGTATTTTTCTAAAAATAGTTTCTTTTGTTAAACCTAGTTTAAAATTATCTCACTAGTAATTTTTTGGATTAAAACTATATTATACTTTTTGTAAAAATATGGTTTAAAAGCAAGTTTCTATATAGTAGACTAGTAGATGTATCTATCTAGTTAAAAAAACTATTTTCCTGAAAGAATATTAATTTATTTAAGTAAGTAAATGGCTTATAAATATTTAACTAAGTTAGCTTTCTAGTTAATTGTAATTGTCATAGTTTAACAAACTTGTACAAAAATATTAACAGGTGATCATTGCAACCATGCAGTACTACTCTCGTACATCCAAACCGAGGCAAGTACACTGACTCGACTTGTACTTTGTTTTCTGTCTTACATTCCTGTGCCATGTTCTCATATCGGATACGAGATACACACGATTACCTTATACATTATTCATTGCTTGCGAGTCATTGTTTATTGCAGGAATTGGGAGAAATATTAGCTTTTGTGTGACCACACCCAACATAGGTAATTATGGATAGCCTAATCGTACACTTCACGTACGATGAAGCCGGACCTTGTAGAATTGATTGACTCATTGCCTCGTTGATTGATTGTGCTCCTAAGCCGATCACACATTAGTTTTAATATTTCAAATTATCACACTTGTATATTGATTGTCGTGTACATTGTCTTGATTCATTGATAGCCGTGTTCATTGTCTAGCTTATTGATTATCGTCCATTGCCTGCAGTTTTTACATTTCTTCTCTGGTACCGTAGTTTCATTTCTTGTTCTGGTATTCTGGTATTCTGGTTTCACCTTGTATTCTGTACTACAGATTATATTATATATTGCTCTTGTCAGGGTTGTACTTTACTTTTTTCCTGACAGGATACGTTGCAGGTGAGTGGGAGATTAAATGGAGCTTGTGATTGCATCAGAATATTGCAGCTTTCATCTTACTTTATTTTTTGGAGATTGTATTTTGGGTATTCATTATTGTATCTTTATTTTATTTGACCAGATTTGTCTCCGGCTGATTTTGTATTAAAAAGACTTGATGGATATTGGTGATTTTTTGGGAACGTTATAAAAGCTGTGTTCGTTTACATTACATTATGACTTTGAGTTTTCCTTAGTATTGTACAGCTTACTTCGTCGTATCCATCGACGAAGGCTGGGCGTGTCCGACTCGTATCCGATTATTTGGGAGCGGGTCGTGACATGTTTTTAGTGGTAGCCCATGCAGGTCTATCCTAATGACACTTAGGCAATAAAGTGTTATTGGGGGACCAGCGAAAGCTAAGGAAAACTTATCGCAGCATAGGAACCGCGAGAAAATGGTTTATGGTTATTGATATTTTGAAATTTAAAATTTTGATTTACTTATGATTTTTAGGATAGTTTATGATTTACTAGGACATAGCAATCAGCAGTTTATTTTTCTTTTACAGGACGATCGCCACGACGAACACTGGGACCAGCCTGCACCCAGTGCGCAGGAGCAGATTCCACCGCCTCTGCCTCAGCCACTTCCTCCGACGATGACGTTCAACGGAACGCAGGTGATGGCTATGTTTCAGCAATTCATGGAGGCCCAGAATCAACAGGCTGTGCAGTTCAGAGAGGCTCAGAGTCAGCAGGCCGCACAGTTCAGAGCGGCCGTCGTCGACGCACTCAGGACCAGAGAGCCAGCCCCACCAGCTCCACCAGCACGTGTAGCACAAGCAGCGCCGAGGACAGGAACTGCCAAGGACTATCAGTTCCTCTGCCCGATAGATTTTTGGGGTAATAAGGGGATATTCTACGCAGACAAGTAGCTGGAGAATGCTGAGCGGGCATTGAAGATGGCGAGGATCCCGGATGATTTGAAGGTCGAAGTTGCGAGCATGCGACTTTTCGACATTGCTAGGGCTTGGTACCGGGAGAAGCCCCAGTTAGCGGAGCCCGGGGTTTCCTGGAAGGATTTCAAACTGCTGTTCCAGGAGAAGTTCTTCCCGGATATGGAGCGGGACGAGCTTCAGATGCAATTTGAGGCATTGCAGCAGGAAAGTATGACTGTGGCACAGTATACATCAGAGTTCACTCGACTCAGCAGGTTCACAGAGAACCTAGTCAGTACGTCGAAGGAGAGGGCTTGGAAGTTCAAGAAGGGCCTCACCAGGGAGCTGCGACATGCTGTAGCTATTAGTCGGGCCACTACCTATGCGAGCATCCTTAAAGTTGTCCGGAGAGTGGAGAAGGAGATGGACCCGAAGCTCAAGCGGGACCGAGACATTGTCGCCAGCAGTTCCCAGGGTCCACCGAAGTGGACCGACACTCAGCAGAGGCCACCTCAACATCAGCATCATGTTCGAGCACCGACATCACCGAGGCAGCAGAGAAAGATCCGGACTCCAGTATACTTTTCTTGCGCATACTGCAAGCGACCAGGAAACCGTGTTGGAGAATGCCGCAAAAAATTAGGGCAGTACTTGATTTGTGGATCTGCCACTCACCAAGTGAGAGATTGCCCTGCAGCTTTCACTCGTCAGGAGCCAGTACCATAGCAGCAGCAGGAGGACCCAGTCTTTGAGGATCAGTAGTAGTCGTAGGAGCGCAGTCAGATGGACCGTTATTTTCTTACATGCTTGTAGTAGCTGGATTTCTTTTATATTGCCTATTTTGAGGCTTGTCTCTAAGTTTTCTTGCATTTACAGTCTTTCATATTTGTTTAGTGACTACTTGTTAGTCCTTGTTATTTTACTCCATAAATAAATCATTTAGCTTTCTTGTCACTTTTAACAAATTTTGATTGATTTTATACACTGCAAAACCTTTGAAATTTTGAGGATAATTTTGAGGACAAAATTTTTGTAAGGGGAGTAGATTTGTAACTCCCTAAATCCATTTTGTGTATTTCGATCATTACCTGAATTTTCTTTTTTGAAAGTATTAGAGCTTTATAAGAAAAATATTGATTTAAATAAAAGATTCAGGAAAAGTATATTCTCAATTCATATTGTTTTGTTTTAAAAAAAATTTGATTATAAATATCTTTTCAGTAAATAAAAAAACTAAAGTAATTTTCGTAAGTTGGTGGTTAATTATGTTGTAAAAGTTTTAATTATCTCTTGATTATTTAATGATCATTATTAGTATTATAATATACTATTTTTGATGGCAATTATTTAATATTTTGTTTAATGCAATTATTGTCTAATGATAAATGCAGAATCCTAAATATGTAAGGTTTAGACATAGCAGTTTTCTTTTAGTTAACAGTTATTGCTAATTAATTGGTTAGCTAACTAGTTATTATTAAATGAAGTAATTAATTTGAATTAGCTAAATTTGTTGGATATTTTGATTTTCGAAAAACTGTTGGAGGGAAACATTTGCAATTTTGAAAATTCTGTTTAATTATTCAAATTTGAAATCTGTAATTCTTTTATACATATCACTCTTGCCCCCAAATTTATATTTATTTACCTATACTACCACTATACTACCCCCCAGATCTGTTTTTAATTTTAAAACTGCCATTGTATAATTACCCCTAGATCTACTACTAATTACTGTTGTACCACTCTCCACACATTATTTTATTATATAAGTTACACACAGTTCAATACAATTATGACACATCTAACACGCTCTCTCTACACATCATTTCCTCTCTCTCTCTCTTTCTACTGAATAATCTCTCTCTCTCTCCTCTCTCTGCCGACCGAGCACCGCCATCCTCCACCGGCCAATCACCGCTGCGTACTGCCGAGTCACCATCAGCTCGTAGAGCACCACCGCCTCTTCATGGAGCATGCTGTCGGGTTCTCGAAGACCGCGCTGCCGCCTCTGGAAGGGAGTTGCCCCTTGGCAACTCGAGGAGCCGCAGACATCATCCAAGCCCCGAGCCCGAGGAGACTGCGTCGAGCTCACCGCCATCTTCGGAGCTGTCGGCCACGAGAGACGAAGTCACCATCGCCTCTACTCCGAGATTCCATTAACGTCACCACCGAAGAGTTTGTCGTGGGCCGATTGGAGCGCCACCGTCATGCCTGAGCTCATCGATACTGCTCGGGTGCAGTACCACCACGATGCCGCCTAGCCGCCGTGGTCTGCCGAGAAGCCAGTGCCGACCCTTCGTAACTTGAGCCGGGGCCACCGTCTTGTTGCTGAGGACTGCGATCGCCGGATCCCGCCGTCCTCAGCCATTCAGAGGCCAGATCCGACGAGATCGACGTCCAACTGCGGTGGTTCGTCGCCGCCGAGGTAAATACCTCATCGATCCACTCGGTCCTTTCTTCTTGCTTGTAGGGTTTCTTTTAGGGTTTGTAGTTACTGGCTGAGTTTTCGGCTAGGGTTAGGCCATGGCGGGATTTGATTAGGGTTAGGTTTTGGACTATCAGTAGGAAGGAGAAGAAGAAGAAGAAGAAGAAGAAGAAGAGTACAGGGTGATCTGTAGCACTTAGGTTTGATGAAAATCAACCTGAAAGTCGCACAGGCCCGATCAAGATTGTCACTCCCCGATCCTGAAATACGTATTTTAATACGTAAAACGGTAAATTGTATTTTTTTTGTATTTTTACTATATTTATTATGCTTTATTTTCTCATGCATTTTCCAAAAATATTCGATAAAATATTATTTCATAATTTATTTTCTGCATTTGGGCCTACAGTTTTGGCTCATTTGGGTAACCTATTCTTGGTTCACCTTGGTTCATCATGAACCCATAGGTTCAAGATTCTATATAATAACTCAACTCATTCTCTCTCCTCTCATTTATTTCCTCTCATTTACTTTCCTCTACCAACCAAGGCAAGTACCAACTTGCTCAAGAGATGGATCCATAAATGTTGTTGATGTTCAAAATTATTTGTAAAAATATGTTCTTCTCCTTATTCTATACTAGTTTAGAACTTGAAGTTTTCCATTTTGAAGCTTTAATCTTTGTAGATCTAGGTTTGAACTATTTTCGGATTTTCTTGGTTTTGATCTAGCAAACTTCATTATTTTCAAGTTTTGATGGTTCCATGTTGTAGAGAATTTTGTTCTACCCCATTTTGACCTAAGAAAGTTCCGATTTGGGCTCCGGATGAAGGTTTTGTGTAGTTTGGAAGCCATGGCTGCTTGGCTCCTCTTCTCGGACAAGTGGAGAAGAAGAGCAGTACTTGACCGCATGAATCCTCATGCGGCAAGCCTCTGGCCGCATGGCCTTTCCAGCCGCATGAGACTCGTTCGAGCTCAGCCGCATGGAAAGTCCTTCCTAGCCGCATAAGACTTACTTGAGTACTTGACCGCATGAATCTTCATGCGGCAAGTAATTGAGCCGCATAGCCTTGTTCAGACTCAGCCGCATGAGCCCTTATCGCATGGACTTCATGCGGCTAGCCTTCGAGTCGCATGAGTTCTTTTGCACCCAGCCGCATATACGCTACTATTTTTGGGCCGCATAAGGCCCATCCATCATCCAGCCGCATATGTATCGCCCATGCTCAGCCGCATAGGACTTCGTCTGATCGTAGCCGCATACGCTGACACCCCTTCGTCCATATGAACCCGCCTTTCCAGCCGCAGGCGCCTTGGGCTCCTTGAGCCGCATAAGCGTGCAGTCCCAGCCGCATGAACCTGTAGTGACCCAGCCGCATGGACTCACTCCCTTTGAGCCGCATGGACTTTTATGCCCTATATTGTTACCTTGTTATTATTATTATTATTATATATATATATATTATATGCCCATTTTATATCCTTACGCCTTTTGTCCCGAGCATGATATGAGCACTAATGTGACCCCGGAGAACAAAGTGTTCCTACCTGATACATGTACCTGAATGTCCCAGTTCTTGTTCATGCTCGACAAAAGACTCGTAACTCCACATGGCGTATTTGCAATGATGCACTACACTAAGGAGGGTAGAACATGTTGACATACTGATTGACATGAATCCTCTTTGGGGTACTCGTACTAAGGTACGATTTTAGGAGGATAATTATGCAGGCCACAGCATGTGAGTCCAGATTTCACCTAGGGTTAAACTAGGCAACTAAATATACTAGATGCATGGGGAGGGCAAAATCCCGAGATCGTGTTACACCAGCCGCCTTGAGATGCTGTCTTGACGCGCCGGCTGGTCTCCACGGATACTGTGTCATCTGCAACGAATGGATGACTGTATCCGATTAATTTCTGCTACATATTATATGTTTTAGCAAGGTGGCCTTATGAGGGACCTGTGCTCAATCATACCTGTCTACGCGAACCCCTGGGTTGGCTAGCCTTGCTGGAAGGATACGATCTGAGGATTTCTACATAACATGATGCGAGGATAACCTCGTCCCACTAGAAACTCGTAGACTTGATTGGCCGTGAAAATGACTTGCTTGTATCCTATTACCTTCCGTGAATAACTGAGGGAAGCGGACTACCATGGTACGTGATCCAACCCATGTTCTTGTTTGATTGTTGGGTTGGTTATCGTACTATGATAGGCTGTGGACCGAAGTTATGAACGGAAGACTTATTTTGAGTATGGAGTACTACTTCTGTGAATAACTGAAGAACATGGTCTATCGTGGTACATGATCCAACCCATGTTCTTGTTTGATTGTTGGGTTGGTTATTGTGCTGCAATAGGCTATCGACCGAAGTCACGATCAGGAGATTTTATTGTTTATGCCTTTTAACTTATTGAAAGCTATAGAGTACGACACGTCCCGACTCCATGCGGCACCTTTTGTCCTTGTTTGGTTGTAAGGGTGCCATATGGGTTCGAGGATGTTGCGCTACCCTATAATAGTAGCATAAGTATTACTCTTATCAATCATTCTATTTAACTGGGTTTTTAATATTAACTCTTGTGCCCCTTTGGCGGTACTTGCTATTCGGGACTGACTCCGCTGGTTTTGTTTGGCCAGATCCCGTAGCAGAGCCTGAGGACACGATCTTCCTCTCTGATATCCATGGTGCATACTAGGAGCATGGCAGTTCGGGGACTCGAGTGGGTTTCCTCTCCACCACTCCTGCTTATACTTTTGCGGCGTTTAGCCACCGGCACCTGTTAGCCGGATTACTTGATATTTTGTGTCAGTACATAATTGTAATTAAACAGACTGCAGCTGTGTATAATTTTGTACTCATGACTCTCCGAGATAGCTAAATTATGAAGCTAGTCTCTCATGATCATTTTGATACAGCGTCGGGGACGCCTTACTGCTTTATCTTTAATGTTCATCTATTTGCTGATGTGATTTGATTGATTGAGACATAGAACTCTGTGGGACCATAGGAGACTTGATTGTAGCATGTACCCCCTAGTCTCTCGACAGCCACGATCGCCGTATGACGTTACGTACCTTATATGGTGTAGCTGGCCTAGTCCGTCTCCGTATTTCGGTACTGGGGCGTGACAAGGTTTTAGTGGTGGCCCATGCAGGTCTGATTTTCAGACTTGTGGGGTATTGCGAATTATTAGGAGTCTCAATCAAAACTTGTTCCCCTTGAAATTCTGTTTCGAACTCTCTGTCCTTGCCTTGATCTCTAACTTGACTTGCATCCTCGAAATCTTCCTCGTCCGGACTTGATAATCTTATATTCTTCTTCATAGGGGTGCTTCATTCTCAGTAGCGGAAGAGGCCCATGAGGAAGAGCAGCAAGAGCATGGCTCGACTGGGCAGCAACAGGGGAGAGAACCTTCTCCAGTGCAGGCACGAGCAGAAATGGAACCAGAGGTAGTGCAGCCGCAGTGTATTGAAACTCCTGCAGCACCAGCAGCAACGGCAGTACCAGACACTGTAGCACTCCTGGAGATCATCCGGGGGTTTCTTGTCACTAACCAACAGCAACAGACTCAGCAGCAGGAGCAGAACGTGTTGCTGAACCAAGGGATTCAGTTAGCTCTTGAGAGGAGTGCCGGGGTTGACTCGGAAGCATCAGGAAGGTTCCGTCGCTTGAATCCGAGGTATTTTGATGGCATGGAGGATGCCATCACTGCGGATGCATGGATTCAAGACATCGAAGCCATTCTTGTGGCAGTCAAGGTTCCAGATGATGAGAAGGTTGATCAGGTCAAACTGGTACTTCAGGATCTTGCCCGCGACTGGTGGGCATCAGAAGAAGTTGGTACAAGACGCCCTGTTCGTTGGACCACCTTCAGTGACAGATTCAAGGCCAAGTATTTTGGCGTAGTAGCTCGATATGAGCTCCAGCAGAAGTTCATCAATCTCAAGCAAGCAGGCAAGACCGTAGATGGGTATGCAGCAGAGTTCTGCAGATTGTGCCGTTTCGCACCATCAATGGTGGCAACGGAGCCAGAGAAAGCTATGAGGTTCCAGCAGGGACTTCATTTGGAACTACTACAGCTTGTGGAGGGACACGACTACCAGACGTTTGACGCTGTCTTGACGGCAGCCCGGAGGCACGAGCTTACCCAGCAGAGGTTGGCATCGAGGGCAGAAGGTCAGAAGAGATCTCATTCCCAGGTTGGAGGAGGAGCAATGCAGCGAACATCGGCACCTGCACCCGGTGTACGTATTCATGACGCGGGAGCGCCGCGGAGGACGGCCGTGTCAACTAATACAGCGCCAGTTCGGCATCAGCAGTCGAGGAACCAGCAACAGCGTCAGGGAGCACCCCAGGGCTGTACATTCTGTGGGAAGGCAGGGCACACGAGGGAGGTGTGTCGATCAGCGAATGGCTTATGCTTGAGGTGTGGTAGTTCAGACCACCGTATTTCTACTTGTCCTATGATGCAGAGGCCAGGAGGGCCAGCTCAGCAGTTTCCAGCATTGCCAGCTCCGTTGGCAACCCCGAGTGGAGGGCCAGTATTAGCAGTAAGGCTCCTAGCCCAGCGTCTACCAACGCAGGCTCAGATGTTCCGCCAGGCACAGGAAGCCGAAGGCCCTCAGAGGCAACAACCGCATGGTCGAGGAAGGCCGCAACAAGGGGCTCCGCGGGGCCAGGCTCTCACATTGACCTTGGAAGAGGCTCTAGCGTCTAGTGACGTGGTGGCAGGTAAAATTCTCGTCACCTCATTTCCCGCTGTAGCATTATTTGATTCAGGCGCTACTCATTCATTCATCTCTGCACAATATGCTACACGGATTGGATTAGAGTTTGAGGCATTGTCGGAGAGGATGGATATACTCACCGGCAATGGGCTCGTAGAAGTTAGCAGAGTGCGCTTTTCATGTCCGGTGGTAGTGTGTGGGCATTTACTGCCCGCATCATTGATTGAATTCTCTATGGGGAATTTTGATGTCGTTCTTGGCATGGACTGGTTGAGAGACAGTCATACAACAATTGATTGTAGAGGAGGTAGGGTCATATTCAGTATTCCTGGGATGGAGCAGTTCATCTTTACTCGAACCTTGAAGAATCAGGCCGGAGGCGTCATCTCAGCAGCAGTGACAGAGCCAGGACAGATTCCGAGAGTGGTCAAAGATTTTCTCGACGTCTTCCCTGATGAGCTCCCAGGGATACCGCCAGTCAGAGAGGTAGAATTTAGCATTGAGTTGAACCCTGGATCGAGGCCTATTGCAGACAGAGTTTACAGAATGTCGCCGTCAGAACAGGATAAGTTGTATCAACATAAGGAAGAGTTGAAGTCTAAGGGATTCATCCGAGACAGTAAATTGCCCTGGGCTGCGCCAGTGATTCTAGTTCCCAAGAAGGATGGGTCGACGAGGATGTGCATCGACTACCGCAAGCTGAATGCAGTAACAGTAAAGAATAAGTACCCGCTAACAAGGATTGATGACCTGTTTGACCAGTTGAGCAAGGCCAGCGTCTTTTCCAAGATCGATCTTCGGTCGGGATACTATCAAGTAAGAGTCCGGGAGCAAGACATACCGAAGACAGCATTCAGATCTAGATACGGGCATTATGAGTTTTTAGTAATGCCCTTTGGACTAACCAACGCCCCCGCAGTATTTATGGATTTAATGAACCGCATCTTTCTGCCGTATTTGGATAAATTTGTGGTGGTGTTCATAGATGACATTCTTGTCTATTCCAGCAGTGAAGAGGAGCATGAGAAACATCTTAGGACTGTCTTACAGACATTGAGGGAGCATCAACTTTATGCGAAGCTCGACAAGTGTGAATTCTGGTTAGATCACATTTCGTTCCTGGGGCATATAATTTCTGGGGCAGGAGTGTCAGTGGATCCGAAGAAGATTGAGGCCGTAGAGTATTGGCCAGTCCCGAGAACGGTTGCAGAAGTACGAAGTTTCTTGGGATTAGCTGGTTACTACAGAAGGTTCGTGGCGGACTTTGCCAAGATCTCTGCGCCCTTAACGCGTTTGACGCACAAGGATGTAGAGTTTGTTTGGTCAGCTAGCTGTCAGGCATCATTTGAAGAATTGAAGAAGAGATTGATCTCAGCCCCGATCTTGACGCTTCCAGTAGGAGCGGGAGGCTTTACAGTATATTGTGACGCATCTGGGAAGGGCCTTGGATGTGTATTGATGCAGCACGGAAAGGTGATAGCATATGCGTCTCGACAGCTTCGAGACCATGAGAAGAATTACCCGACTCACGATTTGGAGTTAGCAGCTGTGGTGTTTTCACTCAAGTTGTGGAGGCATTATTTGTACGGGAATCGGGTAGAGATCTATACTGATCATAAGAGTTTGAAATACGTGTTCACGCAGCGAGATTTGAACATGAGGCAAAGAAGATGGTTAGAACTGCTGAAGGATTTTGATTTAGATCTTCAGTATCATCCAGGCAAGGCGAATATAGTTGCATATGCACTGAGTAGGAGAAATAGTGCCTTTATCCTGACCTCGCAGAAGCATATTTTAGAAGACCTTCAGAGTATGGGAATCGAAGTAGTTTTGCCAGGGGATATAGGAAGAATGACCAGTATGCAGATTCAGTCAACCTTAGTAGAGAGGATAAGGGCAGCACAAGCAGGAGATCCACAGATTCAGAAGTTGCGGTCGGAGTGTGAATCAGACCGTAGGAAGGAGTTAGTGATTCATGAAGATGGTACGCTCAGGTTTGGAAACAGACTCTGTGTACCGAGTGGAGACCTTCGGCAAGAAGTTATGTCCGAAGCTCATAGTTCTATTTACTCCATTCATCCAGGAGGAACGAAGATGTATCGAGATATCAGGCAGTTCTTTTGGTGGAATGACATGAAAAGAGAGATAGCGGGATTTGTATCCAAGTGTCTGGTATGTCAGCGGGTGAAAGCCGAGCAGCAGAGACCAGCAGGATTGCTACAGCCGCTTCCTATCCCAGAATGGAAATTGGAGCACATCACGATGGACTTTGTGACCGGTTTACCTAGATCCCCGGCTGGCAAGAATACAGTCTGGGTAATAGTAGATCGACTCACGAAGGTCGCTCATTTCCTTCCCTTTCGAGTTGGACAGACTACTGAACAGCTAGCAGAAATGTACATGAAGCAGATAGTAAGGTAGCATGGTGTTCCAGTTAGTATAGTATCAGATCGGGATACGCGGTTTACTTCCCATTTTTGGCGGAGCTTACACCAAAGTTTGGGAACCAAGTTAAGATTCAGTACTGCTTATCATCCACAAACCGACGGACAATCAGAAAGAACCATTCAGACATTAGAAGATATGCTACGGGCGTGTATCTTGGATTTTGGCGGATCTTGGGAGGACCACCTTCATCTAGTGGAGTTCTCCTATAACAACAGCTACCAGGCTAGCATTCAGATGGCCCCGTTCGAAGCATTGTACGGAAGGAAGTGCAGGTCCCCTTTGGCGTGGGACGACGTCGGAGAACGGAAGTTGTTGGGGCCAGAGATGATCACGCAGACTGTAGAGATAGTTAAGTTGGTCAGAGAGCGCCTTCGAGTTGCATAGGACCGACATCGTCATTGGACAGATCAGCATCGTAGGCCTCTAGAGTTCAGAGTTGGCGACCAAGTGTTTCTGCGGATTTCGCCAACTCGGGGTATCATTAGATTTGGAACCCGAGGAAAGCTTAGTCCAAGATACGTTGGTCCTTTTAAGATTCTCGCCCGGGTAGGCGATGTGGCTTATCGACTTGCCCTTCCGCCTTCGTTAACTGGCATACATGATGTGTTTCATGTGTCCCAATTACGTGGGTATGTCCCGGATCCGAGTCATGTCCTCGATCATTCTGAGTTAGTCGTTGGTACCAACCTAACTTACGAGGAACAACCCGTATCTATTTTAGACCGGCGAGAGAAGGTACTCAAGAATCGGACGATAAGCCTTGTCCGTGTTTCTTGGAACCATCACTCTCCGGGAGAGTCAACCTGGGAGCGCGAGGACGAGATCAGATCTCGGTATCCGCATTTGTTTGGCTGATAAGGTATATTTTTGTACCTTATTGACACGATTCCATGCTTATCTGCACCTGCTTGTTTTGCACTTTGTGATGTATGATAATAACTGCTATGATAGTTAACTTGTATGTGATTGAGCCTTGCTTGCCCTAATTTCACTATCCTGTCTTGGCTGGAATTCCGAGGACGGAATTTTTCTAAGAAGGGTAGAGATGTCACTCCCCGATCCTGAAATACGTATTTTAATACGTAAAACGGTAAATTGTATTTTTCTTGTATTTTTACTATATTTATTATGCTGTATTTCCTCATGCACTTTTCAAAAATATTCGACAAAATATTATTTCATAATTTATTTTCTGCATTTGGGCCTACAGTTTTGGCTCATTTGGGTAACCTATTCTTGGTTCACCTTGGTTCATCATGAACCCATGGGTTCAAGATTCTATATAATAACTCAACTCATTCTCTCTCCTCTCATTTATTTCCTCTCATTTACTTTCCTCCACCAACCAAGGCAAGTACCAACTTGCTCAAGAGATGGATCCATAAATGTTGTTGATGTTTTCTTACAAAATTATTTGTCAAAATATGTTCTTCTCCTTATTCTATACTAGTTTAGAACTTGAAGTTTTCCATTTTGAAGCTTTAATCTTTGTAGATCTAGGTTTGAACCATTTTCGGATTTTCTTGGTTTTGATCTAGCAAACTTCATTATTTTCAAGTTTTGATGGTTCCATGTTGTAGAGAATTTTGTTCTACCCCATTTTGACCTAAGGAAGTTCCGATTTGGGCTCCGGATGAAGGTTTTGTGTAGTTTGGAAGCCATGGCTGCTTGGCTCCTCTTCTCGGACAAGTGGAGAAGAAGAGCAGTACTTGACCGCATGAATCCTCATGCGGCAAGCCTCTGGCCGCATGGCCTTTCCAGCCGCATGAGACTCGTTCGAGCTCAGCCGCATGGAAAGTCCTTCCTAGCCGCATAAGACTTACTTGAGTACTTGACCGCATGAATCTTCATGCGGCAAGTAATTGAGCCGCATAGCCTTGTTCAGACTCAGCTGCATGAGCCCCTGTCGTATGGACTTCATGCGGCCAGCCTTCGAGCCGCATGAGTTCTTTTGCACCCAGCCGCATATGCGCTACTGTTTTTGGGCCGCATAAGGCCCATCCATCATCCAGCCGCATATGTATCGCCTATGCTCAGCCGCATAGGACTTCGTCTGATCGTTGCCGCATACGCTGACACCCCTTCGTCCGCATGAACCCGCCTTTCCAGCCGCAGGCGCCTTGGGCTCCTTGAGCCGCATAAGCGTGGAGTCCCAGCCGCATGAACCTGTAGTGACCCAGCCGCATGGACTCACTCCCTTTGAGCCGCATGGACTTTTGTGCCCTATATTGTTACCTTGTTATTATTATTATTATTATATATATATATATATATTATATGCCTATTTTATATCCTTACGCCTTTTGTCCCGAGCATGATATGAGCACTAATGTGACCCCGGAGAACAAAGTGTTCCTACCTGATACATGTACCTGAATGTCCCAGTTCTTGTTCATGCTCGACAAAAGACTCGTAACTCCACATGGCGTATTTGCAATGATGCACTACACTAAGAAGGGTAGAACATGTTGACATACTGATTGACATGAATCCTCTTTGGGGTACTCGTACTAAGGTTCGATTTTAGGAGGATAATCATGCAGGCCACAGCATGTGAGTCCAGATTTCACCTAGGGTTAAACTAGGCAACTAAATATACTAGATGCATGGGGAGGGCAAAATCCCGAGATCGTGATACACCAGCCGCCTTGAGATGCTGTCTTGACGCGCCGGCTGGTCTCCACGGATACTGTGTCATCTGCAACGAGTGGATGACTGTATCCGATTAATTCTTGCTACATATTATATGTTTTAGCAAGGTGGCCTTACGAGGGACCTATGCTCAATCATACCTGTCTACGCGAACCCCTGGGTTAGCTAGCCTTGCTGGAAGGATACGATCTGAGGATTTCTACATAACATGATGCGAGGATAACCTCGTCCCACTAGAAACTCGTAGACTTGATTGGCCGTGAAAATGACTTGCTTGTATCCTATTACCTTCCGTGAATAACTGAGGAAAGCGGACTACCATGGTACGTGATCCAACCCATGTTCTTGTTTGATTGTTGGGTTGGTTATCGTACTATGATAGGCTGTGGACCGAAGTTATGAACGGAAGACTTATTTTGAGTATGGAGTGCTACTTCTGTGAATGACTGAGGAACATGGTCTATCATGGTACATGATCCAACCCATGTTCTTGTTTGATTGTTGGGTTGGTTATTGTGATGCGATAGGCTATCGACCGAAGTCACGATCAGGAGATTTTATTGTTTATGCCTTTTAACTTATGTGAAAGCTATAGAGTACGACACGTCCCGACTCCATGCGGCACATTTTGTCCTTGTTTGGTTGTAAGGGTGCCATATGGGTTCGAGGATGTTGTGCTACCCTATAATAGTAGCATAAGTATTACTCTTATCAATCATTCTATTTAACTGGGTTTTTAATCTTAACTCTTGTGCCCCTTTGGCGGTACTTGCTATTCGGGGCTGACCCCGCTGGTTTTGTTTGGCCAGATCCCGTAGCAGAGCCTGAGGACACGATCTTCCTCCCTGATATCCATGGTGCATACTAGAAGCATGGCAGTTCGGGGACTCGAGTGGGTTTCCTCTCCACCACTCCTGCTTATACTTTTGCGGCGTTTAGCCACCGGCACCTGTTAGCCGGATTACTTAATATTTTGTGTCAGTACATAATTGTAATTAAACAGACTGCAGCTGTGTATAATTTTGTACTCATGACTCTCCGAGATAGCTAAATTATGAAGCTAGTCTCTCATGATCATTTTGATACAGTGTCGGGGACGTCTTACTGCTTTATCTTTAATGTTCATCTATTTGCTGATGTGATTTGATTGATTGAGACATAGAACTCTGTGGGACCATAGGAGACTTGATTGTATCATGTACCCCCTAGTCTCTCGACAGCCACGATCGCCGTATGACGTTACGTACCTTATATAGTGTAGCTGGCCTAGTCCGTCTCCGTATTTCGGTACTGGGGCGTGACAAAGATAAAAAGCTAACCATAACCAAAACAGGGTTTGGTACGATTTAAGATTTAAGGTCACAGTTTGTTGGCACACTTAGAAATAATTCCATGTTATTCAGCACGAAGTCGTGACTAGAAAAATCAAGAATCTTTCGGTTACAATCAAGTCAAAATCATGCCAAAACATCAATTAATAGGATCCAGCTCGATGAAATTAGATTTAGGGTTATAGATAGGCACGATCAAGATGAAAATGACGTGCTTAGACATTGTTAGAAATAATCAGATGTTTAGCACAAACATTGATCAGGGATTAACCATCTGGTCATGAGTGAAATCAAGACTCAGATGCGTTCAAAAGATTTGGAATGACTAACCACTTAGGCACGATTTAGAATAAAGCGATAAAAATTTTAAACCTAGTCATAATCAGGAATGAAACCTAAGCATGAGAGACTAGAAAATCAAAATTTACGTACGATAGAAAATCTATTTCGACACAGTCGTAATTAGAGATCAAGATTTTTAGCACGATTTGTGGGTTAAGATTATCATGATCATGAAAATCAAAGTCATATAGTCATGATCTGAATTATGGCTAAGAGAAGCGAACGGAGAACAAAGTTCGAGTATAGAACGATCGGTAGTTAGATTTGATGGAAAATTAGACTCTAGGTCGCATAAGGAAGATCAAGATCCAAGTTTAGTTGTGAATGACGATAAAATTATGATTTCGAAATCAAGGTCTTATAAGCACGATTTAGGAAAAAACCCAAGTCATTTAGGCACGGTAGAAATTTATTCAGACATGATCAATTTTCAATTCTAACATGACTAATTTTGTAGTCATACTAGTTAGTCGTGATCAAAAGTCAAAAAAAAAAATTAGGCACGATTTAGAGGCAAGGTAATATGTATAGTTATGATTCGTTAAAATCACGATCAAGGGATTCAAAGTCGACTTGGTCATGCCAGGTCATCTAGGCATGACTAATCACAAGGAAATTCAAATATAATCAGAATATAAAATCAATGTCGAAAAGAGTTTAGCACGAGTATTAAAAATCCAAACATGATCAAAATTGAAATTTATAGCACGAGTGGTAATAACATTGAAATCCAATCACGATTAAAATTTAAGTCTCGATATGATCTAAGTTGATCATCAAAACAGGATTTAGGCAAGTTGAAGAACAAGGTCATCGAAGTCTGGGCACGAGCATCCAATGATGGAAATCCAGGTCACAATTGAATTTAATCCAATTGAGTACGATCCAGGATATGGATATTGTTGGCACAGTTTATTTTGATAACATTAACAGCATCTTCGTAGTTTAATTTTCTCTGTATTTCAGCTAACAGATATTCTTTTAATGCTCTCCTACAATAAGTTCTGTCCATTCAAGCCGAGTCATCAAAGCCTTATAGATGTTTCCTAAAAGATGATTGAAGAAAAGACCAGCGCTCCTTAAAGACGGCTCTCAAAAGATTCAAGATTTCGAGTCTGTACAAGGTCTAGGTTCTTCTGTATAAACACCTAAGGTTGGATGACAAAACATAAAGCTCTTCTATTTTTCAATCAAAAATCAATGTCCAAAAGAACGGCATACCGACGGTATACCGCTGTGTACCGACGGTATACCGTTTTATGAGCCACAAGAATGTTCTATGACAAACATCGGCGTATCGACGACATACTACAGTATACCGACGGTATACCGTTTTGTGAGCCACAAAATGTTCTGTGATAAATATCGGCATACCGACGGCATACAACAGTATACCGACGGTATACCATTTTGTGAGCCAAAAAAATGTTCTATGACGAACTTCGGCATACCGACGACATACAACATTATACCGAAGGTATACCATTTTGTAAGTCACAAAATATTCTGTGACGAACATCGATATACCGACGGCATACCGTGCATACCGACGGTATACTGCTTTATCTGATTTAATTTTTGAATGGACAAATACTAGCATTAAATGCTCCCCAACGGATATAATTATTATCGTTACTATTCCTAACGGAATACCGACGGTATGCCGGTCCATACCGACGGTATGTCGTCTGGGTTATATTTAGGAGCATTAAATGTTACCTACTCTTGGTTTTCTATATAAAGGGATTCCTTCCTTCCATTGAAGGCTATCCACTAAAGCTATAAATTTCTCAACAACTAAGCGCTCTACCATTACTACTCTACCCAAGCTTTTAATTGTCATCCAATCCAAAAGTGCTAGAGTATTCAAGAGTTTTATTTTTCAATCTTCAAGTGTTAGAAGATCAACAGTTCTCTTCCTTTCCTTTTTGAAGTTGACGAGCCTTCGTAAGAAAACTCGTATGTAAGAAGTTGGCGAGTTCTTCGGATCCAAACTCGTGTTGAAGTTGGCGAGTTCTTCGGATCCAAACTCGTGTGTACTATTTACTCAATAGTGGATTTAAGCCGGAGAGAGTTCCGTGACTGGATTGCCTCTAGGGAGGAGACCAGGATGCATCGAGTGTTTGATTTTCTCACTCTCTCTTATTTTATTTTAGTGATATAGCTTACTTGTGTTTAGTTTTATTTTATTTCCCTATTTACCCCTCCTCTAGGGTTCTATAATTGGTATCAGAGCTTTGTTCGCTTGATTTAGATTTATACCCTTGGAGTGATCTATGGCCACTAACCCTAGTATCAACACATTCCACAATGAGGGACACTCCACAAATTGACCTCCTCTATTTGATAGAACCAACTATAACTATTGGAAGATTAGGATGAGCATTTATCTGAAGTCCATAGATTTTGATTTATGGGATTGTGTAATAAATGGTCTTCCTACTCCTTTCGGAGTTATTCAGGATGTTGTATCTGACACCCATATGGATAAACTTACTGAAAATGTCAAGAAGCTTGGTAGTCGAGACGCTAAGGCTATGAACGCTCTTTACTGTGCTCTCGATAGCATTGAATTCAATAGGATCTCTACTTGCAAGACTTCAAATAAAATTTGGAAGTTGCTAGAAGTCACTCACGAGGGAACATCACAAGTAAACGAATCAAAGATTAGTAGACTCACACAAGAATATGAATCTTTTAAGATGAAACACGATGATTCTACTACTTGCATGTTTACTCGTTTCGGTGATATCATTAACCCTCTTTCTTCTCTTGGTAAGAAATATCCTGCTCATGAAAAGATCAGAAAAATTCTCAGAGGATTGACGAAAGGATGGAGTCCTAAAGCTACCGCCATCATTAAAGGGAACGACTTGGCAACCATGAAACTTGAGACCCTCATGGGGAAGCTTATGACTCATGAACTTGACATAAAAGATCAAGAGGAATCATCCTTACAAGAAAAGAAGAAGAAGAAGGCCAAAGAAAAGGAGAAGTCTTTGGCTCTCAATGTTACAAAATCCTACTCAAAGGATAGCTCCGACAATAACGAGTTGGATGATGATGAAGAAATAGCACTTACCGCAAAGCATTTCTAAAGTTCCTTAAGTTCAACAAAGCCAACCGCTTTAGACGGGACAACGATGAAGATCCTGTTTGCTACCAATGCAGGAGATCTGGTCACGTCAAGAGAGATTGCCCTATGACAAAAAAAGACTCCAGTAAGTACGAGAAGTCTAACAAAGGAAGCTCTTCCTCCAGAAAATATGCCAACACTAGCATCTGGTATGAAAGTGATGCTAGCAATTCAGATAACGATAAAGAATGCAAACACAATGCAAATGTTTGTCTTATGGCAACCGATAAGGTACTCGATGATCTCTCTTTGAATACTCTCACTTATGATGACTTGGAAAATGCTATTCTTGAATTACACGAGGAACACAAAGGTGTTAGAAATAAGTATAAGAAATCTCTAAAAGAGGTTGATGCACTCAAACTTGAAGTAGAAAGGCTCTCCAACATCATTATTGATGTAAAAGGGAAATCTCTTACCTCAGACACGGATGAGATAGAATCTTTGCGACTCATGTTACAAGAGTCTCAAGTTATCATTGGGAAAAAGGATGATGAGATTCAATCCCTCAGAAGGGCTTATGATTTTGCTATGCATAAAGTTCAAGCTGCAAATAAAAGAGAATATGATACTTCTACTAAGTATAACGATCTTCTTGTGCAGGGTAAGAAACTAGTTGATAAGAACACTACTCGCACACATGCTCCAAGACACGCCTACACTCATCACAATACTAGTCACAATTCTTATATGAACAAGAACACTACACACAGGTCCTATCCTAACACAAGGAAAGGTCCCTTTGTTAAGAAGAATAACTGACATCATGCCTTCTATTATCATCATCATAACACTCATGTTAGAAGTCCTTGCACTAAAGATTCGCATGTGCATAACACTCACACATTCTCTTCTAAATCTTCCATGATGTACAAATATTATGGTTTACTTGGACATACTTCTAATTAATGTCTAACAAGGAAACCAGTTGATATGAAAGTTTATAAATGGGTTCCTAAGACTAACAATCAAGGACCCAAACAATCATGGGCACCAAAATGTTCATCTTCAACTTATGTTGTAGGTGAAGAATCCTTCTCATGCTAGAAGCAAGTCGATCCTTGATAGCGGTTGCTCACGGTACATGACCGGTGATGCTTCACTTTTTACAACGCTATCGATGAAAAAAGAAGGATATCTATCCTTTGGTAACAATCTAAAATGCTACATCATAGGAAATAGTAATATCGGTTCCCCTCCTTATCCTTGTATTAAGAATGTTTGTCTTGTTACAAATCTCAAACACAATCGTCTCAGTATTAGTTATCTTACGGATAATGGTTATGATATTAAGTTTTTTAAACTCAAATGCTTTATTACCGATAGCTCTAGTAGATCCACAGTGTATGAAGGCATTAGAGAAAATAATATCTACGTTCTCTATCTTGTTGAAGGTACTAACAATGACAGGTGCTTAGTCGCAAAGAACGATAAAAGTTGGCTTTGGCATATGAGGCTCGGACACGCCAACATGGATATCCTCTCCCGTCTTCCAACGAAGAAGCTTATACGAGGACTTCCAAGTATCTCCTTTAAAAAGGATATAGTACGTGAAGAATGTGAGAAAAGTAAGTTGACCAAGTCATCCTTCAAATCCATTAACTCTGTGAGTACCACTAGACCACTTCAACTTATTCATATGAATTTATTTGGTCCTAGTAGAGTAGCTAGTCTTGGAGGCAAACATTATGCTTTTGTTTTGGTTGATAATTTTTTGAGATTTATTTGGGTCATTTTTCTTGCTAGTAAAAGTGATACTTTTCATAAATTTGTTATATTTTGTAAACGTGTTCAAAATGAGAAAGACATTTCTATTAACAAGATTAGAAGTGATCATGGAGGAGAATTTGACAATGCCTATTTTAAAAGATTTTGTGAAAAGAATGATTTTGGTCATGATTTTGCTTGCCCACGAACTCCTCAACAAAATGGTGTTGTCGAAAGAAAGAATAGAACCCTTGGCGATATGGCTCGGGTTATGTTAAACCAATATAAGCTCCCCCAATACTTTTGGGCGAAAGCCGTAAATACGGCATGTCATGTTATAAATAGGGTCTTGATTAGACCTATTTCTAAAAAGACTCCTTATGAGCTTTGGTTTGACAAAATTCCCTCTATTGAGTATTTTAAAGTTTTCAGATGCAAATGTTTTATTTTGAATACCAAGGACAACCTAGGCAAGTTTGAAGAAAAAGCTTATGAAGGTATTTTTCTTGGCTACTCAATATATAGTAAAGGTTTTCGTGTCTTTAATAAAAGAAGTCTCGTTGTCGAAGAGTCAATTAATGTCTCTTTTGATGAACTTAACTCTTCTACATCCTCCTCATCCGATGATATTGATGACATCTCTTTTGGTTTGGAGAACTCTTCTATTGGAGATCCTCGTCCTTCTTCATCTAAAAATGAAATTATGACCCCTTCAACAAAAGATTCTCTACCACTCGAGCCTCCTCAAGAGGATCTCCCAAAGGAATGGAGATTTGTCCCTAATCATCCTAAGGAGCTTTGGTGATCCTTCATCCAATGTCAGCACTAGATCCTCCACTCGTGATCTTTGTGCAAATGTGACTTTTATTTCTCAAATAGAGCCTAAAAATATTAATGATGCTTTTCATGATAAATTTTGGATGATAGCGATGCAAGAAGAGCTAATCAATTTGAACGAAACAAGGTTTGGGAACTTGTCCCAAAACCTAACAACCACCCCATTATTGGAACTACATGGGTGTTTCGTAATAAACTTAATAAAGATGGGTTAGTGACTCGTAACAAAGCCCGATTGGTTGCTCAAGGCTATAACCAAGAGGAAGGTATTGACTACGATGAAACCTATGCTTCGGTTGCTCGTCTTGCATCCATTCGTATGCTATGTGCTTTTGCTTGCTTTAATAATTTCAAACTTTTTCAAATGGATGTTAAAAGTGCTTTTCTAAATGGCATTATTAAAGAGGAAGTTTATGCCAAGCAACCTCCTGGCTTTAAAGATTTTTAATTTTCTCATCACATCTTCAAACTACACAAAGCCCTTTATGGCCTCAAACAAGCTCCTCGTGCTTGGTATGAGCGCCTTAGTTCATTCCTTATATCTCATAATTTTTCTAAGGACAAAGTCGACACCACAATATTTATCAAATCCCTTGATGGCACACTCTTATTAGTACAAATTTATGGCGATGACATTATATTTGGTTTTACTAACAATGCACTCTGTGTAGAATTTGCTAAAGTAATGCAGGATGAATTTGAAATAAGCATGATAGGAGAACTACAATTCTTTTTGGGCTTGCAAATCAAACAAGGACCTAAAGGAACCTTCATCAATCAAGCCAAATATACAAAGGATCTCCTCAAACGTTTCGAACATGACTCATCCAAATCAATGAGGACTCCTATGGCAACAACGACAAAACTTGATAATGATGAAGATGGTACTTCGGTCGACATTCGTAAGTATCGAGGTATGATCAGTAGCTTATTCTATCTAACTGCTAGCCGACCTGATATCATGTTTAGTATGTGTCTTTGTGCATGATAGCAAGCAAATCCAAAGGAATCGCATTTATGTGCTATAAAGCGTATTTTTTGATATCTCAAAGGCACCATTAATATGGGACTTTGGTATCCAAAATCTTCATCCTTTGAGCTTCACAGCTTCTCGGATGCATATTTTGCCTGGTGCAAAATTGACCGAAAAAGTACTAGCATCACATGTCAATTCCTGGGAAAATCCTTGGTATCGTGGTTTAGTAAGAAACAAAACTCTGTTGCTCTTTCAACCACTGAGGCCGCGTATATAGCGGTCGGATGCTTTTGTGCAAAATTCTTTGGATGTCACAAACACTTGTAGACTA
The DNA here is from genome assembly GCA_029216955.1 of Iris pallida. Taxonomy (NCBI): domain Eukaryota; kingdom Viridiplantae; phylum Streptophyta; class Magnoliopsida; order Asparagales; family Iridaceae; genus Iris; species Iris pallida. Next base: position 16,632,736 of record JANAVB010000999.1, on the reverse strand, counting down.
TGGCATTTTTTCTACTTGTACTACAATTAAATGTGATAATACTAGCTCGATAAATCTCATGAAAGATTTGATTTATCACTCCCGTATGAAGTACATTGAGATTAGACACCATTTCCTTCGTGACCATCAACAAAAGGGGGATATTCACCTTGATTTTATTGACACTACTTATCAATTGGCCGACATTTTCACCAAACCACTCCCGGAGGATCGTTTCGTCTTTCTCTGCCAAGAATTAGGCATCATTCATTTTGACTCTTAGCCCTCCTCAAATGGCACACCGTCGGCATACAACGACATACCGATGGCAGACCGATTTGTGTTCAGAATTATCTTCTATACACAAAATCGGTATACCGCTGGCATACACTGGTATGCCAACGGCATGCAGTTTGACGCGGACACAGCCTGTCAACTCTGTCTCGGGCGCCACCAAATCTTCCACCTTTTTCAAACCTATCTCATTAACTACCCATCTTATCATATCCTATCCCTCATTACTTTCCATCCCATCCTATCCCACCCCTTCAAGTCCCTTCATTAATTATATTCATCATCACTTTTTTAGAACTCCCCTCATTCATTACTTTCATCAATTTACTTCTATTTTCAAAACTCTCCCAACCCCTTCAAATTCCTCTTCTTCTTTTAAAAACCCCAATTTTTTCTTCTTCCTCCTCTTCATTCTTCATCACTCCTCCATCCTCCTTCTACCATCAAACCCTAATGGCCACTCACAAACGTCCTCGCTCCTCCACCTCAGTTTTAAACCCTTTCACTCCGGTACCCCTTCCAAATGGCACCTATGATCTGAAATTTTTTTACCTCCGCCCTAGCTGCCGATGCCTGGTTCCAACATTTTGCCAACCATGCCGTCTTCAAGGGCAAGGCCATCAACTAGAATATTTTCTCTGGCCTTCTCTCCCTCTTTCAGACGACCGACCTCTCATCTCTGTTGCGTCGTTAAGTGCCCGTCTACCCGACAGCGGTGCGCCTATTCTACTGTAATCTTATTCCCGATCTGCGAAACAACGCCATCGAGACCATGGTCAATGATCGCCACTTTTGCCTCACGGTTCGCGACATTAGAGAGATTCTCGAAGTACCAAATTGAGGAGATGCTCTGCCGACCTTAGCCAGTCTCTATCCTTCTGCCGAAGTCTCCTTTGATGAGTTTTACGGCATCATTTGCAAGGGGCCCAATCCTCCAGCCATTTCGGTCCTCTCCAAGCAGTTGGAGCCCTTCTACTACGAGCTCCATCGGATTATCTGCGACACCCTCTACCCTAAGGCCGACAACTATGATACGATCACCAACGACGCACTCGTCTGCATGTATTACCTCTATTCCAAGAAGACTTGGTCATTTTCCAAGACTCTTCTCAATGCGTTCTTCTCTGTTTTTCCAGCGGGGAAGCAATCCCTCAATTATGGCACTTTTATCACCCTTATCCTTGAGTCGAAGAACGTAGATCTCTCACTCTGCCAGTCGGACGACGTTCCCTCCTTTCTTGCTATTTTTTGCTCTACCCCTGGTGCATCAGTGTCTCGTGCGTCTTCCTCCCATGAACCATCGGCCGCTTCTCCTGCTGCGCCATCTTCTGCGCCTCCTCTATCAGGCCGTTTTATACCGTTGACCCAGTAATATTTTGACATGCGCATGGCTCAGGCGGACCAGATGAGGGCCAACACCCGCGGCCTTGGGAATCTTATCTAGAGCCACTTCTATGATCAGACTTACTTCATCCAGCGGACTCTTCAGGACCGGAATGCCTATCTGGATCTTAATCTTCAGGATCCTCAATACCAAGGCTCCCGCTTCTCTGACCCTAATGCCTACGGATTCATGTACTCGGATGGCGTGGATCCTTTCGATACTTTTTATGATGCTCAGGGTGGGAAGGACGATGATCCGGCGGATGAGTAGTTGCGGGCTCCTGTTGGTGGTGGTCGAATAAATTTGGTGTCGTTTTAGTGTCTATCCTTTGAACTCCTTCGGGGACCATTAGTATGGTTTTATGTTGTGTGTGGTCCTACAGGGACTGTTTTTATGTTTTGCTATGTCTTGCCTCACTCTCGTGAAGGAGAGTTTTATCTGTTTTTTATGTAGTATCAAGCATGTACCCTCTTTCAAAATCTAATATATGCATGCTTTTGTTCACTATCATGCTTTTATTCTTTATCGCTGCAATTTGTTTTTACTTATTTTCATTTTTTCTTAAGTGACAAAGGGAAGAAAACGTATTGAGAGGGAGTTGTCTACCTACGGGGGAGTCACTCTCTGAAGATGCTATCTCTATGTTTTATCAATTATCAAAATAGGGGAGATTATTGGCACAGTTTATTTTGATAACATTAACAGCATCTTCGTAGTCTAGTTTTTTCTGTATTTCAGCTAACAGATAGTCTTTCAAAGCTCTCCTACAATAAGTTCTGTCCATTCAAGCCGAGTCATCAAAGCCTTATGGATGTTTCCTAAAAGAAGATTGAAGAAAAGACCAGCGCTCCTTAAAGATGGCTCTCAAAAGATTCAAGATTTCGAGTCTGTACAAGGTCTAGGTTCTTCTGTATAAACACCTAAGGTTGGATGACAAAACGTAAAGCTCTTCTATTTTTTAGTCAAAAATCAATGTCCAAAAGAACGGCATACCACTGTGTACCGACGGTATACCGTTTCATGAGCCACAAGAATGTTCTGTGACAAACATCGGCGTACCGATGGCATACTACAGTATACCAACGGTATACCGTTTTGTGAGCCACAAAATGTTCTGTGATGAATTTCGGCATACCGACGGCATACAACAGTATACCGACGGTATACCGTTTTATGAGCAACAAAAATGTTCTGTGACGAACTTCGGCATACCGACGACATACAACAGTATACCGACGGTATACCATTTTGTAAGTTACAAAATGTTCTGTGATGAACATCGGTATACCGACGGCATACTGCTGCATACCGACGGTATATCGCTTTATCTGATTTGATTTTTGAATGGACAAATACTAGCATTAAATGCTCCCCAACGGATATAATTATTACCGTTACTGTTCCTAACGGAATACCGACGGTATGTCGGTCCATACCGTCGGTATGCAATCTAGATTATATTCAGGAGCATTAAATGCTACCTACTCTTGGTTTTCTATATAAAGGGATTCCTTTCTTCCATTGAAGGCTATCCACTTAAGCTATAAATTTCTCAACAACCAAGAGCTCCACCATTACTACTCTACCCAAGCTTTTAATTGTCATCCAATCCAAAAGTGCTAGAGTATTCAAGAGTTGTACTTTTCGATCTTCAAGTGTTAGAAGATCAACAGTTTTCTTCCTTTCCTTTTTGAAGTTGACGAGCCTTCGTAAGAAAACTCGTGTGTAAGAAGTTGGCGAGTTCTTCGGATCCAAACTCGTGTTGAAATTGGCGAGTTCTTCGGATCCAAACTCGTGTGTACTATTTACTCAATAGTAGATTTAAGCCGGAGAGAGTTCCGGGACTGGATTGCCTCTAGGGAGGATACCAGGATACATCGAGCGTTTGATTTTCTCACTCTCTCTTATTTTATTTCAGTGATATAGTTTACTTGTGTTTAGTTTTATTTTATTTCCCTATTCACCCCCCTCTAGGGTTCTACAGATATGATCAGAGATATGACCAAAGTCGATTAGTCGCGATCAAGAGAGTTGGGATTCAACGATATTGAAAATTCGAAGGTTGATTCTAGGATATAGAATAAGTCAAATTCTCTTTTGACAGGGAAATCAAAAGACAAGGTTTCCTAGGGAAGCCAAGTTATTCATCTCTCTCTGATACCATCAAGTTTATCTGATCATCATTTGTCAGTCATACCTTTAACTCACAAGTCCAAATATGAAAATCAACCCATATATGACTACTACCAAAATTTACACTTCTGTCATGAAGATTGGACCTTGTCATGATTACCATAGGTCTAATTCCTAAATTACAAAACATAGATCTCAACACTGTCCACTTAATCATCTTTAAATCTAAATTCTTCGACCGTGTCCTAAATTCGATCCGAAACCCCTAAATCAAGTTTATAAAATTATTGAACTTGTTCAAATCACGTTCCTTGTGTTATTCAAATCTAATACCACTAGGCCTTACAAAACTTATTCTCCGTTATAAAATCAACCTTCATATTTTCTTCAACGTACATTTTCAAATATTATCCATCTTAATTAACATTTTTTTCCACAAAATCTCTATTTTTTTAACTCTAAATCTTTATGTCCTCTATCCTCTTACCTGTCTTTTCCAATTTCGTATCATCATCGCATATAGTTAAAATCTTGTTGGTGAATGAAGAGGATGATGATGTGAAGAAGAGAAGTGCTGCTCGGCTATGGAGATTTGGGAAGAAGTTGTTGTGAGAAAGAAAAAGGCGGAAGGAAGAAGTGGTCGACTAGGAGAGGGGGGTAGCTGTTGTGATGGTGATGGAGGATTGTGTGTGTGAGTGATGAGAGAGAGAGAGAGAGTTGTATATCTATAAATTATTTATTAGAAAGAGATAGAAGGGGATATTTTATAAAGTAGAGAGAAAAAGAGAGATATTTTTATGTAGGAAGAAGGAGTGATATATTAGTGGGGTGTATGGGTAGTCATGTGAGGGGTCATATAAAATTGGGTTGGGTGTTGGGTCAAGTTTGGACAAGTTTGGGCTTGGAATGATTATAATTATAAATTTAAATCATTTATAGTCATGGATGAAATATGAGCACACGGGAGATCAATTGGGTGGCAGCAAGTGGCACGTGCATAGTAGACTCAAAACAGGTCAGAACCATATATTGGGTCGATCAGATTGAACCGATGTCGGGCCCCGAAGTTATATTGGAAGTTGGATCAGGTTTTACGGTAGATGATCAATTGGCCTAAATTGACTCGAAAGTTGTACGATGCAAACAGAGTACAAGGGAATAAGTTTGAGTGGGACATGATATATCAAAATGAAGATAATTTTGTCTACTACAAACTCATGAAAAGAGTTTCCAGAGACCGACATCTCTGACGCTCCAGAAATCAAAGTCATGGAAAAGAGTATTTAATGATCAAAAATAATCAAATAAGAATTATTATCGAAAATAATTCTTTTAGAAAAATCAGAAATAAATCCCTAAAATTCAGGGGGCTTATACTGTTATATCCACATACAGAGGCCAGAAGAGACACTTAACGTCCACTTCTCCTCGCAATGTTCTGGCATCCAGAGAACCCAGACGTTCAGAGAGTTCAAAATCGTCTTCAGATCGTCAACAGAGTCAATGTACTACCACTCGTTCCATCGTCACAGTACCCAGATAAAAACAAAAGTATACTCCTAGGACTACGACTAAGTCCTACATTGTACCCTGTTCTGTTTGTAATTAAAAACATCAATCCCAAAGAGTTTTAATGGCAAACAAGCTGGCGACTCTGCTGGGGACCTCTTTCTCCTCCAATGAGAAAGTTGTGTAACAATCTGACGACATCAAACTCGGCTCCTCCCATAAAATACTTGTGGTGCGCCTCAATCAACAGGTGTATAAGGAGTTCATCTATGAAGGCAGCGCGAGTCCTTCGAAGCGGTTGCCAAAGCCGAAGAAGAATTGCCAAGTCTGGGTGTGCAAGGCAGATGCGCCAGGCACCATCACTGAAGGGGATGCGCCACCGCAGCTAGCCCTTTCTACTGACACTCTCAGCAACAAGGATGTGCCCACTGATGCCGCACATCTATCTGGAAAATGCAGTGTTAACTGCATTCCCTAACCGTCTTCTTTCCAGCCGAAGAAGATGTGCCAACGGAGCAGAGGTACGACCAATCTCCAGCGCATGAGCTCTGTTGTGCTGGAGAGAACGTTTGTCTTCAACAGACTCACTCTCTGTCATGGCAAAGCACAATTGGATTTTGAGTACTATGTGCCGTCGCGGGCTAGTACAAAGAAATCCAAGGCAGCATAGGTCATGAGCCACGAATGTGCTACGCCAACAGCAAACCAAAGCATGCATTCAAAATCATGCGTGCTGCTGATGGTAAGCTGTATAGAGTCGACTCGGGAGTATCTGTGCCAGAAATGGGTCGACTCTCAAAGTCCCTGTCCCGCTTGGGCGCATCTACTGTATTTCGAACCAAGTCTGGCTGGGCAATTGCGATGTTGAGTCAATGCGCCCACTTGGGTGATACGCATGAAGTGGACTCAAGTAGCCATAAATGTTGTTCCTCTACCAATGATCTGGGCGTATCTCATGCACGTGAACCAGATTAGGGGGTACAACATTCATATGACCACCCCGATGCTTGGCCTTACCGTACGCTTGATAGAGGTGTTAAAGTGAAACTCTTTCATCATGATTTGCGTAATGTGATCAGTCACAAATGCAGATAAGGAGAGCTGACCAATAAGCACAATGTGTCCCTCGTAGAGTACACCTATGCTATGGTCACTATCAACTGCTGTTGTTACAAAATAGCGGTTCCACCACAGAGGCAGTCCGTGTTTCAGCGACTACAATCTACGGTACCTATCCGACGTCATCTAGAAAAGAAAGTGCCAATTGAATATAAAGCGAAGCCCAAGATGGCTTTCTGTCATGTTGCCTCCAATTTCTACTCATCCGTGAGAAAGATAACCACCAACTCCTCAGCCTCTGCATCTAAGAGTCAGCTGAAGAAGAGCAAAATAGTGGTCCCATCCCCAGGGGTGTATGAACGTACCCGAGCAAGGAGTAAGGCCCTGGCAGAAGCAATAGCCAGGGGTAGTCAAGCCTCTGATAACCCTCCCCTCAAAGATGAAGAAGGGCTTCGACAAACCGACCCTGACGTAGCTGGGGGTAGCCGACACGAGGCCTCAGAAGAAGACGCCCCTCCACAGGAAAGCAAGGTCGAAAGCGAAGCCTCGACCGATCCATCCACTTCCACCCATGTCATGACAGCTTATACGCTACAAAAAAGTGGGCATTTGGGACGACACTACTAGAATCGCTAGGCTGAAATATCATAAAAACTTAATATTTAGGATGGCTATATTTTTTGTAAAAAAAAAATTTATTTGGGACAGAAGAAAAAAATGGATCTCTTAATTAGGACTACTAATATTTTTGGTCCCAAGTAAGTTCTGGAACCGTCTCAAATTATCACGCGGGAATGAAAATTATTTGGCGGCTTAAAGTTTATCATCCCCAAATTTTTTGGAAATCTTTTTTCCTATCAATTATTACTCATAACCGTTGGATCAAAAGATCTAATGGATGCTATTGTTTCCCCTTTACTCATAAACGTGAAGAGAGGGAGAAAAGGAAGAGATTATGAGCCCTAGATTGAGTAAAGTCTCCCTCTCCATTTCTTCCTATCGAAAGTTCGAAAGAGGGAAGGTCGAAGATGCCGTCCACTGGAGCCCCGCTGCTCCATATGACCCAGGTGCCAAACTCCTATCTACGAAGCTCTCGTTCCCCCCTCTCTCTCTCTCCATGATATCAGCGACCACAAATAGTCGGTGCTCCGACAGAAGGTCATCTCCATGTTCCTCGTCGTAGCCTTAATTATTCTAGAGATCCCTCTTCGACCCCCAGACACCTCTGCCTCCCTGACTCTGCCATGCCTCAATTTTTTCTTCTTCTCCATAGAAAATTAGGACACCTTAGCCTAACAATTAGGGTTTCGAGCTTAATGAAGGACTTTGTCGCAACCTCTAGGTCCTCAACATCCGCCTCCTTAAGATCAGCCGCTTCGCCGACTTCGAATGCCATTTTGCAAGATTTTTCTTTACTCCGTAGGTTCTTTTTACATGAATCTTCTATCTATAAGTTTCTTTTGTATTTTGGTTACGCTTTAATCACATTAGTCAGAGTTGGAGGATTTTTAATCATCTTTTTAATAAGGAAATTATCTACTGGTTGTTTTTAGACAAACTAAATTGCTAGAAAGTATGAATGTTTTAGAAATTTATGTAGTTTGTGCCTAAATTTCAAAAAGGAATTGGAAAACATGATTTTGTTGCATTTGTGTTGTACTAACATCTATATCACCATGTTTATGGAGAGTTATATATGAAGTAGACTTTCACACCATAAGATTAAGAATTATGACATTTCATATTAATTTGTAAGATTTTGGTCCGTTTTGTATATATTATAGTAAAACACATGGACATGGCCAGATCTAACACTCTAATATTGGTATAATCTATCTAGTTGATCTGTACCTGACCGAAGTTCATGCGGATAGAGAACCAAAATTTGGAAGGCGTAGGAGTTGTGAGTTTGGGTGAGTGTCTGCTTCAAAATTAATTTTTGTACGAACAGGTTCCCACTGCCCTAGAGAATTATAAGTGTTGGTGGTTTGTTTCTTAGTTTACGTTTCTTGTTACCAATGAGACTTTAAGACTTGTGGTTTCTCTTTCTGAATTGTCTGTCCCTTGCAGATCATTTATATTTATTTATATATTTGCCCAACATTAGGTTGTAAATGATGTTTGGTATCGTGATTGTTGCCTCTGTTCTATTGGTACTTGGGATGTCATTTTCTCCTGAAATTTCCCGCTGGCTTGTTTAGGTTTTGTATACAAATTTGTAATGTAGAATTATTTATCTTCTGTAGTTTGCCTGCTACGAGGCTTGTTGTTACCTAATCCTATGTTTGTCTTATTTTACAGAAAGAAAACTCTCTCTAGCTGGTTTTGATCTTTTAAGTAAATGCTACAGGAAAGGTATTGTTACATGTGTGTTGTTAAAAGAACAATTGGTTTGGTTTGGTTTGTAAGTTTCAAAAGCACTGGTTTTGATCTTTTCATGGTAAATGCTACATGAAAGGTATTGGTATTTGTTGTTAACTACTGTATGAGGCATGCTCTTCGCAAAGAGAGCAAATAAAGGCATTGAAGCTTCAGCTTGTTGTATTAAATAAAAAGTTGAAGGTAACTACTGACTTTTTAGAATCACATTCTTTTCATAGTATGACTACATGATTTGTTGTTACAAGCAAGTTAACTTTCCTATATCTACACTCTTTGTGCATTTATTTAGAGGGCTGATTTAACAACCATGGATGTAATGCCCAAATATGAAGATCAAAAGAAAATGATACAATATTTGCAAAGTTGCATTGCAAATGCTGATAATCAAATTATCAATGGAGAGAAATTATGCAAACAGTTACACAATACTATATTGGTATCTATTTTATTTATTTATGCAAACTATTACCTAAGAAGTTTTTACTTGAGCAAAATTTATTATGTAGGAACTCAAACCTAATATTTGGACTTTTTGAGTGAGGCCTTCTATACATGACAATGGCATTGGTGACAAAGAAGGGCTAGTTGTTTCTTATTCAACATCAAATGAGCTCTAGGATGAGGCATTAACTTGATGCAACATGGTATCACATCTCTCGTATATCTTTTTTTGCTTTATATTATTGTTTTTTTATATGGACAATTCACTAGTAAGTATATATTTTGCTAGGTGGTTTATGGTTCACAATTCTTAAGTTTTATTACTCTACTATGAATAACTCATAAGTATGATGGATATAAGGTTGGGTTACTGTTAAGATTTCTTGTCCTGCTATATATATGAAATTCTTTTTCTTGGTATGCTCTATGTTTCTGGTCACTGTTGAGATAAACCCTGACGAAGACAATCTCCCAAAAATATTATGAAAACACCATTGTGAAATGCCTAGATTTTAATAGGTAATTAGTCATAAGTTCTATTCGTTTAGCATATTGTTGGTAAAGTTTAAATTAAGTCAAACA